>CM038113.1:6470463-7070463 GCA_001642375.2 Mentha longifolia | reverse complement strand
CTTCCATATTCAAATCAAGAACCATCTTTCCTACTTCCTCTCCAAGTTTAAAATTCCCATGACTTAAACAAGCACCTAGTAAAGATGCAACAAGGTTCCCACAAGGCTTAAACAATACTAAACTTTTCACAATTTCATATGCTTCATCCAAATTTCCTGTTCTACCTAAAAGATCCACCATGCATGCATAATGCTCCATCCCTGGCTCTATCCTGTCACGTATCATCGAGTCGAAAATCATCCTCCCTTTCTCGACAAAACCAGCGTGGCTACAAGCCGATAAAACGCTCATATATGTAATTCTATCGACCTTTAAACCTAGACGCCTCATCTCTGAGTAAAGACTCAGAGCAACATCACAGTATCCATGCAATCCGTACCCGTTTATCATCACACTCCAAGAGACGTTGTCCTTCTCTTGCAAGGACTGGAAAATCGCTCTTGATGAAGAGATGCTCCCACATTTTGCATACATATCAATCAAGGAATTGTTAATCGCGACGTCTCTACCAAATCCTTCTTTCACCAGATAAGCTAAGATAGAATCGGAGATGTTTAAGTTGTTGAGGAAAACACAAGCAGAGATTAGGTTTAGGATTGTGATATCATCTGGCTTAATTTCGTTAAGTAGCAACTTGCAGAAGAAGGAAAATGCTATGTTGCCATTCTCCATAAGTAGATTTGCAGTCATGATAGTATTCCATATGGAAATACTCATTTTATCTCCAATATTAAACAGAGTTGAGCAGGATTTTGAGTTCTTGAATCTTGCATACATGATCATAAGAGATGTAAGGAGACAAGTTTCGAGTGGAATCACTCTCCTAATGATGTAACCATGGAGAGATTTACCTTGATGAAGGGCTTCACATGCAGGTAATACATTCAACAAAGTTACATAACTCGGCTTTTCATCCGCCTCGATCATATCGTTGAACAATTCAATCGTCTCCTTTTGTAAGTTACAAAGACGATAGCCGGTTAACATAGCATTCCACGAAACCACGTTTTTTAGTGACATATCACCGAAGAACAGCCTTGCTGCATTAAGTTCTCCACAATTGATATACATGCTTACAATAGCATTAGCTAAGGAAACATCAGTTTCCAGACCAGTTCTGATAGCATAGCCATGAATACCCAATCCAAGTAACGAGTTTCGAAACACATGGCAAGCGGGAAGGATGCTTATCAAGGTAACCAAATCGAAGTCGAACCCTTCTTGCCTCATCTCATGGAATAAGAACACCGCTCTCTTTGCTTCTCCTTTATCTACACAGCCAGAAATCATCGTGTTCCACGAAATAACGTTCTTTAGAACCATTCGGTCAAATATTCTGTAAGAATAGACCATCTCAGAGCTATCAAAATAAAATGCTAACAACGAATTTAGCACATTAAGGTTTGGATTGACAATCTTTCTAATAACAAAAGCATGTGCAGACTTTCCCAGCATGGTTGCCTTCAGCTCAGAGCACGACGTGAGGAGACAAACAATGGAGATTGCATCTGGTTCAAAACCATCTTCTTGCATGAGACGAAACGCTTCCAAACTCTCTCCATAATTGCCATGGCCAGCATTTGCTGAAACCATTGAGTTCCACAGTAGAAGGTTCCTTACTTTCATGTCACGATAAAGGAATTCAGCTGAATCCATATCCCCTAGTTTGGCATACACTGACACTAGAGCTGTGACGATAGAGGGCTCTTTCTCGACTCCGAATTTAAACACATAACCATGGAAAGACTCTATGCTCCCAAGATCCTCAGAAGAGGGAAGCAGAGACACGAAAGTCACCATATTCGGCTTCACCTCATCAACTAGCAATCTACGAAACACTGCAACTGCATTTTCTGGGAAACGATTGCGCGTGTAACCAGATATCATTGCATTCCAAACAGCAACATCTTTCCTTGTTGAATTATCGAAAATCTCTTCAGCAGCTAACAAATCTTCGCAATTCACATACATTGAAATCAACGCAGGTAATAGAGATTCTTCCTCAATCCATCCAAGTTTATATGCCAATCCATGAAGACAGACACCAACACCATTATTAACTTCAAGACGGGAGCAGACCGGCAAAACTGTCGCTAATGTGCTAGCATTAGCCTTCATACCCGCGATAAACATGTCCCTAAAAACTCTAAGAACGTCATAATCAAAGCCATTAACAGAATACCCCGACATCATCGCGTTCCAAACAATCGAATCCGGTTGAGGAATTTCATCAAACACCTTACACGCATTCCGAATTTCACCAACTTTGAAGTAGAAATCAAGAAGCGCAGTTTGAACAACCATATTCTCTCCAAACCCAGTTTTCAAAGCGACGCAGTGCGCAATATTACCGAACCAAACATCGCGCAAAGCAGCGCACGCTTTGATCACGAAAGGGAAGGTGTAATTATCAGATGGAGACCCAGAATCTCGACATTTCTTGTACACAAAGATCACATCTTGAAACAATCCGTTATCACACAAACTCCTGAGGGCTAAATTCTGCACGTAAAGACTCGGTTTTTGTATGCTTCTAAATAGTGGAAGAGCTAATTCTGGAGAACCCAGACGACAGCAGTGGGTGAAGAAGTGATCAACTAAAGACTTGTTCCTCGTCAAGCCACGTGAAATGAGTATAGAATTTAAGGCCTTCAAGTCTTGGGTTTTCCGGCAGAATGGTAGTAGAGAGAGAAAATAAGCGGCGGCAGATGTGTTTGTGTGAATTGAGCGGTTGAACATTGAGAGGTGAGATCAAGAATTCGGAAGTAGAAAAGAAGCGCGAGAAACGGTATACATATGTTGCCGAAGTTGAATCTGAAATCAATAAATTCATAATCATACAATATATAATTCTATTAATTATAATATTTAGTTATAAATATTTATTATGAACTTTTATACTCCATGTTGAATCTGAAATCATAATCATACATATGTTGCTGGAGTATTATACTATTATTTTTTTATTTACAAAAAATATTACTCTCTATGTTTTTTTTTTTCCGACTTGACTCACTCTTATATTTTATACTTCCTCATGTTCAAGATTTCTGACTCCTTTCGTTTCGGCATTCATTTTCTATGCTTCTCGATAATGAATTTTTGAAGTAAATTTTTTTTACGGGATAGTACGAGTGTAATACTATCTCATAAAATAAAAAATATTTTAAAAATTTATTTTAAAACCATCATCGAGAAACATGAAAAATGCATGCTGAAATGAAAGGGGTCAGAAATTCTGAACATGAGGAAGTACTTCATATATTGAATGTAAGTGAGCGAAGTCCAAAAAAACTTTCGACTTAGCTCACTCTTATATTTTATACCTTACATATTAAATATAAATAAGCCAAGTCGAAAAAAGGAGGGAATACTATAAAATTAATAAAGATTAATATTTTTGGGATACCTTTAGAACACCAAAATGAAAACAAAGAATATCGTCAGCACATTTAATACTCCCTCCGGACTCCGGTGCATCCAATTAGATGTGTTGTTTAAATATATGTGAGGAATACAATAATGCAATATGTCAAATTGGATGCGGTGGAGGGAGTAAATGATTTGAAACTTCATTGAGAAAAAAATAAAAAAAATAAATAAAAAATACAAGTAACCACCATTCGATTCTCTTTTTATATGGCAACAGATATGATCGTTGTTCTACTCCTACACGATAATAAATTAAATTTTCGAATTGGGAAAAATATCTGTGATTCATTTCGTTTATTTAACACAGTATAACTGTTTACTATTGTATTATTATTATTTTAAATTCTAGATATGATTTGATAAATGATAGGATGTGGCCCAAAGACCCAGATCAGCTCGGCCCACCCAGAGTGAAGCCCAATAACGAGTCAACAAAATCAGCCAACTGCCCCACGATTTCTCAACCACCCGCGATGGTCAGAGTACGGACGGACATGCGAGAGCAGCATCCATGAATCACCCGTCCTCAATTCTCTATAAATATAGCTATTTTGTAAGATAATAAGGGGGGCCACTGTATTTACTAGCAAGAGAGACTTCAATATAAACATTTTCTTTTCCCTCCGTGGACGTAGATCTACCCATAGATCGAACCACGTAAATTCTTATGTTCTTAGCTTTCTATAAATCTCACTATCACAAAAACACTCTAAAATCAACGATCGATCACTGGCGCCGTCTGTGGGAAACTGAAATTTTGTGAAACCGATCAGCGCATTTTGAGTAAAGATACGATGGTGAGACCAACCCGCTCCGCCACCACTGCCGCCGCCGCCGCCAAAGCAAAACAGAAGCAAGCTGACCCCTTCACCAATCCGCCTTACACTCCAGCCAACGAGGAAGAGGGTGACGTTAGTCAAGCCTAGAAAACCGCTTCCCAAATCCGACGTGACCAACAGCCCGTTTGCCGAACTCCTAAAGGCCACCTGGAAGATGTCCCGTCTGGGGACTCAGCTAGCAGCGACAGGCCCGATCAAGGTGGCAGCCGACGCGGCAACGCCGAACTCCAACCCGAGCTTGGAGACGTACTGAAGGCATTCCTGAACCTCCACGAGCGGGACTTTCGTAAGTTCGTCGATCAACATCGACAACAAAGTCAAAACAGAGAAGACGGAGTCGAACCGTCACAAAGGCGATCCCCAAGTCTCCAGATCGTTGGAGACAGGGAGACCGAACTTCCCCGAAGACGACAGAACAATCGCCGTGGGAACAACCGCGCTTCACCTCGGCGCGGATCAACGTCACCTCGTCAAAATGCCATTCCACCTCGGCGTGACGAAGGAAACGCCTACCAGGGAAGATTCACCGTGTACGGTCGAATCTCGACTCCCTTCACTAATAAGATACTCTATACTCCCCTCCCGTCGACGTATAGAGTACCTCCTATCCCGCCTTACAACGGGTCACAAGACCCCAACAACTTTCTATCCCGGTTCCAATACAATATGATGAACCAGGGATTGGCCGAAGACATTTACATGTGTAAAGTCTTCCCCGAGCTGCTAGTGGACAACGCTAGAGGCTGGTTTGATAACCTCCCTAATTGCAGCATAGGTCATATGCCGACCTACTCGACGCTTTTGAACGTCGCTTTTTTCAAAAAGTCGAGGCGAAAATCAGCCCAGCCCAACTCCTAACCTTAAGGCAGGGGCGGGGAGAAACAATCAGTGATTTTCTGGCCCGTTTTTATAACGAAAGCCTTAAAGTCGATCGTCTCTCCGATGACGTGCTTATCTCGGCGTTCCAAAATGCCATTCAGTCCGGAACTCTCTTCAGAGAGCTTGTAAAGGCACGCCCAACGACCTCCAGACAACTATGGAGGATTGTCGATGCATTCGCGGAGGCGGATGAGGCCGATCGGAAAAAGCGGGCAGCAGATCGGCCCGAAAACAACGATAAGAGAAAAAAGGAGGAGCGCACCGACCATGGGCCAGGTCGCCGAAGTGCCCTCGAAAGGTTACAGCGAGGACCCCTCGAGTCCCGTTTAGGACCTCGGCCCAATCAAGACCGAAGTCAGTATACACCACTGACAAAGTCCAGGGCCGAAATATACGAGCTTCACGCGAACTTGTTTGAGAAGCCACCGCCCTTATCCCGAGGTGGGTCGAAGCGCCGATCCAAGGAGAAATATTGCAAGCTCCATGATGACTACGGTCATGAAACTGAGGACTTAAGGGACCTCGCCTCGGACATAGAGCATATGGTACGCGACGGTACCCTTAAACTGTACCAGAGTCGCAACCAGAGAGAGGTCCGACCTTAAGGAAAGGGAAAGAGAAAGAAAAATAGGGGAGGACAATAACTGTGCCCCCCAAAACTGACAAAAGGCTAAAGCACGATGACGAGGATGAGGATAAAGATCGGCCTCAATACGATGCAGTCATTACCGCCATCACCGGACTGCCCGAAGGCACGACGAGGTCATCGTTGAAAGCCGAGGCCCGAAGTCAACAGCGGGAAGAACCTACCCAAAAAAGGTTCAAGAAGGACGAGGTCGTCACCTTTTCCGGCGATGACCCAGTTCCCCATGCGGTACCACATCAAGACGCCACCATAATTGAGGCCGTGGTAGCCAACAAATTGGTCCACCGCGTGTTTATCGATAGTGGAGCCTCTGTGAGTGTGCTCTTTAAAGACTGCTTCGATAAGCTCGGTATCGAAGAAGCACGACTAAGGCCAGCACCTATGCCGCTAAAAACTTCACGCAACAAGAGACGACGACGGAAGGCATAATTTCACTGCCCGTGACAGTTGGAAAGAGCCCGTTGTCCACTACGAAGATAATTCACTTCTTCGTCGTAAAAGCCAGCTCCCCCTATAACATCATCTTAGGAAGGGATTGGCTAATAGCGACGAAGGCGATCTGTTCAGCCTACCATCTGACGATTAAAATTCCGACTAGAAACGAGTGATCACGCTTCGAGGAAACCAGCAACAGGCTAAGGAGTGCATGCAGGTCGCTCTCCGAAGTGCTAGGAATCAACACCCCCAAGCATAGCAACTACAGAAACCCGAAGAGATGGAGCCGACGTCGCCTCCATCCGTCGAGCCGGTAGAAGACGTTGCATTGTACGAAAATGACCCTGCCAAGGTCGTCAAAGTAGGGTTCGTCGGCAAAAACGAGCTTCGAAGTCAACTTATCCGGCTGCTTCGGGAATATAGGGATGTCTTCGCATGGTCGCCGCTAGACATGACCGGGGTGGCACCAAGCGTCATCACTCACCACCTCAACATTGATCCTGAGGTAAAACCAGTTCGGCAGAAGCAAGCGAGCCTTCGCCGCCGAAAGAAATCAAGTAATCCACGACGAGGTTCGACAACTGCAAAAGGCCGATATCTTATTCGAAGTAAAATATCCGACCTAGTTGGCCAACCCCGTGATGGTGAAAAAGTAAGGAGGCGGGTGGCGGATGTGTATTGATTACACCGACCTCAATAAGTACTGCCCGAAAGACTGCTACCCCCTCCCTAACATTGACAAGAAGGTCGAAGCCTTGTTGGCCACAAGGTGTTCAACTTCTTGGACCTATACAAGGGATACCACCAAGTCCTCATGAATGAAGAGACGCTCCGAAGACCGCCTTCGTCACAGACTTCGGCGTCTACGCATACAAAAAGATGCCCTTCGGACTGAAAAATGCTGGAGCTACCTACCAAAGGATGGTCGACAAGATTTTTGAAGCCCACATCGGTAGTATTGTCGAAGTATATGTAGATGATATAGTCATTAAAAGTAAGGAAATCGCCACTTGTGTAAACGACCTTAAAATCGTTTTTAGCCTACTTTGCAAAGTGAACCTGAAATTAAACCCAGAAAAGTGTACTTTTATGGTCCGATCTGGAAAATTTCTAGGGTGTTGGGTTTCACGTGAAGGGTTAAAAGCCAACCCATCAAAAGTCCGAGCCATCCAAGAAATGCAAGTGCCGAAGTCAATCCATGACGTGCACAAACTGACAGTCTGCTTAGCCGCCCTAAGTCGTTTTCTATCTAAGGCCGCCGAAAAGCAACTCCCATTCTTCAAGATACTAAAGAAGGCACCGAACTTCGAATAGAACGACGAGCACATGGGAGCTTTTGATGGCTTGAAGAGGTACCTCGTAAATCTGCCTACATTATCTGCACCTAAAGAGAGCGAGGTCCTCTCCCTATACCTCGCCGCTTCGGACGAGGCAATCAGTGCAGTCCTGGTGCGAGAAGAAAAACATCATCAACTACCCGTCTATTTCATAAGCCGAGCCCTAAAAGGACCGGAGACGAGGTATCAACCTTTGGAAAAGGTCGCACTCGCATTAGTGAATGCAACAAGGAGACTCCGACCGTACTTCCACGCACATCCTATACAAGTGCTGACCGACCTCCCACTCCGGCATGTGCTTACAAAACCAGAAGCGTCCGGGCGAATCGCTAAATGGGCTGTAGAGCTCGGCGAGCACGCGATTTCCTTTGTACCTCGCCAAGCCATTAAAGGGCAAGCCTTGGCCGATTTCCTAGTGGAAGCCAAGTTCACGGACGCACAACAATCCGTTGAACCCACTGAGGATAAATCAAAGGCTGAGGCGCCAAAGCCACCGCCACAAGACTGTTGGAAGGTCTACGTGGATGGGGCATCAGGTCATAAAGGAAGCGGAGCCGGGGTCTTACTCATTAGCCCGGAAGGAAAGGAGACCACCCACGCACTACGGTTCAACTTCCCGACCACAAATAACGAAGTGGAGTACGAAGCTCTAATCGCTGGACTTCGTCTAGCTCAAGCTCTCCAAGTAAGAGCCATCCAAATTCACAGCGACTCCCAAGTCATAGTGAACCATATACGAGGCAAATACGAGGCTAAAGGAGAACAAATGAAGAAATACCTCCATAAGGCTAAGATCCTACAACAAAGCTTTTCATACTTCGAGTTGGTGCGAATCCCAAGAGGAGATAATGGGCGAGCTGACGCACTAAGCAAACTTGCATCATCATCAACGATCCCTCCGGTGGAAGAAGTACAGCTCCGAAGCGTTGACGATGCCGAAGTTAATGTAGTAAACGAAGATGGACCGAACTGGATGACTCCACTTCACAATTACTTGTTACATGACAAACTCCCAACCGATAAGGCCGAGGCTAGGAAGCTCCTGGCCAAATCCACGAAGTACGTCCTGGAACAGGGAATGCTGTATAGAAAATCCTACCTCCAACCTCTCCTAAGATGTGTGGGGCCTAACCAAGCGAACTACGCACTGCGCGAAGTCCATGAAGGCTCCTGTGGCAGTCACATTGGAGCCCGCGCCCTGTCCAAAAAGGTCATGAGGTGGGGATACTATTGACCCACCATGTTCCAAGACGCTACCGACCTCGTCAAACAATGCCCGAAGTGCCAAATCCATGTGACGGTTCCGAGACTACCCCAGACCGAACTGGCCAGCATGCAAAGTCCTTGGCCGTTCATGCAGTGGGGAATCGACATCGTCGGCCCATTCGAAAAAGCTCCCGGCCAACTACAGTTCCTCATTGTAGCAATCGATTACTTTACGAAGTGGGTCGAAGCCGAACCATTGGCACGGATCATAAGTAAAAACGCCTTAAACTTCGTTTGGAAGAATATAGTTTGTCGCTTCGGCATACCTCACGTCCTCGTCTCAGATAACGGAACCCAGTTCACAGACATGACGTTCAGAGAATAGTGTGACGAACTCCACATCCAACAGAAGTTCACCTCGGTAGCCCATCCTCAAGCGAATGGTCAAACCGAGGTTACGAACCGAACGATAGTCAAGGGGTTAAAAACCCGGCTGGATAATGCCAAAGGAGACTGGGCAGCGAACTTACCCCAAGTCCTATGGTTGTACCGAACCACCCCGCGGACATCACACGGTGAAACACCATATATCTTGGTGTATGGAACCGAAGCGGTGATCCCGGTAGAGATCGGTTTGCCGAGTCCCCGAACGCTTAACTTCGCGGCCCAAGACAACGAAGACGGACTTCGAACTAACTTGGATTTGCTAGAAGAAAAACGAGAACAAGCCTGCATACAAGAAGCTCGATACAAACAGCAAGTAGCTCGGTATTATAACAGCCGGGTGAAGCATCAGCAGCTCCAAGTAGGCGCCTTCGTACTTCGGAATAATGAGGTCAGCAGGGCGGAGAAGCTCGGCAAATTAGAAGCCACCTGGGAAGGACCATACCGAGTTCAAGAAGTCCTCGGAAAAGGGTCGTACAAGCTCGCCCACCTATCTGGTGAGCCCATACCCCGTACATGGCACATTACCCTACTTGAAAAGGTACTTTGTATAAACAGAGAGTGATGTCCAAGTTCATTTAGGTCGTAGGAATCGAGTTATCCTTGTAAATTTTGTCTTATTTTGACTTCGTTCAATTAATTTTTTTAGCTCTCACTCGTTTAAATAATTTGCATGCATTTTGCACATCTCTCTCTCTCGTTTATATTAAGTATCTCGATTTTAAAATCCTGACGAGGATACACAAATAAACTCCGCTTCGGAGTAACACCTAAACGCGCGTAAGGGGACCACCCCTATCGATAAATTCGACAAATAAGGAACCGAAAGCTAAAACTTCGTCTTCAGACGAAGTAGGCTAACCGAAAGCCAAAACTTCGTCTTCGGACGAAGTGGCTATCCGAAAAAATAAGGAATCTACCTCAGTTAAAGACAAGGATGAAAGTTTAAATAAATGCAAAAATTTATGTTTTATTTGAATGGAAATAAATGTACAATTGTTATATTAAGAAGACGAGGAACCATGAGGCTTTGGCTTACTAAAGCTAAGCCAATCTCTAGCAAAATCCCTGCCGGAATTAAAGTTCAAAACATCGTCTATACTAAACCTGCCTAGACCTCGTCCAGAAGCCGAACTTCGGCCTCTACCTCGAACATTCTGGCTCGCCCGACCCCGGCCCCGTCCAGACGCCGATCGCCGCTCTTGACTATAAATTTCTCGAGAATGACGTGTCACAATCTTCGGGTCCGGGTCAGCAGACCTCGAAGATTCACCTTCCAAAAATTCTCTAGAAGTACGGTCGAGCAACCTCGGATCCAGATCGGAGGAAATTGAAGTCGCAGATCCAGCCTCTAAAGACAAGCGTCGTTTCAACTTCGGAAAGCGATCAAGGACTGTCTCATAAATGCTCGCCACACGAATGAGCTCTTCAAACTCACCCCTAACCTGCCAGGATTCATTCCCATATTGCTCCTTGTAGCTTCGGCATCGGGCCTGGAGCTCCTTGACCTTATCGTAAGTCTCGGAAATCGTGGATCCCCCAGCTCAGTGAATTATGGTCTCGTACTCCATATGCTCATCGACGATCTCTTTGCAAATCTTGATGTCATCCCGAGCTCGTTGGTACTGGTCTTCAAGCTCCATATATCTGGCATGCATCTCATCAAGTTTTTCCAGAGCGGCCCGAAGTTTCACCTCGGCCTCGATCTCGATGTTATCAGCTCGCTTCTTCCAGCCCGAAGCATCGAGCTCGGCTACTTCTATAGCTCGGCGAAGCTCGGATATTTCTTTAACAAGGTGGGAAGCATCGTAAAACTCAGGGGCAGGCTACAGAATAAATGCAAGCAAGGTTTAACAGAGAGCCTTTTTTATTTATAGCCGAACACGGCAAATGAAACGCCACCCTAATGGTGACGAAGTACAAGGCTACAAAAAAAAAAAAAAAAAAGAGGGAAAAAAGCCAAAAATCGTGAAAAGTGTCAATTGACTCCATCACGATTTTCTCCTTCTAGGCCGACCTCTGGTTTGACCTCAGGCTCCTCGGGGTCGTCGCGAGCGGGCTCCTCGGTGGTCTTTGTAGCCGGCCTCTTCAGTAGGTCGGCAATGACCGTCTCCAGGAGTTCGTACCTATCAACGGGACATCGCCGAATAGCCCCTTCGCTGAGCGGGCTCCTCTGCGCGGCGAGCTGCTCGACCACCGGAATGGCGGAACTGTGCTCCAAAAGCACCCCGGCGAAGTCCTGCAGTGTCTCTTCCTCCGTCGCAATAACATACCCGTACTTGGTTTTGTCCAAGTCTGGGATGTCGGCACGATGTCGTCGAGCACTGCGGAGACGATCGGGGTGCCAGGCACCTGCCAAGAACTAAAAGGCCACTTGGGCCGCCTAGAAGCGCTAGCGCTAGAGGTGCTGGCCGTCCCGATTAATGCACGTTTCTCTAGCGGCAGTCGGAATAATCGCATCCAGGTGCCTAGTGGTCTAGGCATGTCAGGCATCCGGAGATTTCGGCTAGTCAGGGCGACGGCAAGATTAAATTATAGTGAAATCCAGTATTTTAACTTTAATAGGATATCAGTTAATATATGAAAAATTGCGTAGACTTGATTTTATATATCCGTCTAGCCGTCTAGGACGGACTCCCGCCTCAGCCGCCTAAGACTCTATCGCCCCTCACCGCCTCTAGCACGCGACTTTAAACACTGCCGCAACTGAACTCCACGGGAAAAGTGGCGACGGAAGACACGTCCCCAAGCTCGAACACGCCTCCTGACCAGCCCCATCCGCACTTCGCCGCGACCCACTATCCGCTCGCACCTTAGCCTATTCGGCGGCCGCGACCTCGGCGGCAGAGATCTTGGCCATTAGCCGATCCTCTACCGCCGCAACTTCGGCAGCCTTTGTCTGGAACTTGGCAACTCCACTCCTGATGAAGTTAGCCAAGCCCTGCAGCCCATCCAAAGCCGCCTCGGCTTCCTAAAACCCAAAAAACCAAAGGACAATTTTATTAGAGGTTACAATCCCCATATACAAGTACTTACAGTTTTACGCTTACCTCGGGAAATGACATCTCCCGTGCATGTCCTTGGCCCAAGGTTGGGCCACTCCCGACGATTGTCACTTCGTCATCCAACGAAAGCAAAGTTCGTCGAGATTGTTGGTCCACCAACTGCAGCAAAGAAGAGCTTCGGACAGGAGCGTCCAACTGCGAACTCACGGACACTGATCTACCAAGGTCGGCAGTCTGTTCCGATGACGTCACCGACGTCACCTTCTCCGCCACCGAAACAGAGGACTTCTGCCTCTTCCTCTTGTTCCTATTCTGGAGAGCGGCCTGGATAGATTGTGCATCCACTACAAAAAAGAAAGAAAGATATACATCAGTAAAAATGAAAGAGACCACAGGACAAATCAGTGAAGCAGAGCCTCACCCAAGTCCACATCGGACACAGAGTTATACGGGCTTAACCCGTGATTTGCGAGCTCGGCCTCAGCATAATTCTTTCAATGAGGCCGAGGTTCACCAAGCTCATTTCAAGCTCACTGGTTGGTTTCCCAGTGTCTTGAAGTACGAACTTGGCCGTGGTCCAAGGATACAACGGCACGCCTTCACACCGGCAAAAGAAGAATTTCTTCTGCCAGTTCGTCACCTTAGTGGGAGTCCCTAACTTGAACCTACTAATAGGGGAAAGGTAGGCCCACCCCGCCAGACCAAGCTTAGGTCTAAAAAACCTAAGAAATGAATCCACAGTAGGCGTGCCACCACGGCGGCTGACCTCCAAACAAAAACCAACGACCTGTTTGATGGAAGGAGGTTGCAACTGACCTAAAGCCAGATGGAGCTCTTCTAAGAGCTTGACAAAAAAATGATTTAAAGGAAAACGAAGACCAAAATGAAGATAGTCTTCATATACAGTAAAAAAACCTACGGGAGACGAGCTACCCCTATCGACATCACGAGGTAGGAACAACTCGACTAACTCGGGAAACAAAAAATGACTGAGCTAAATCCTGCATATGAGACACAGACATGGTCGAGGCACATGCCAGTGAGGTATTGGACCCGACCAGCGGCGGGAATTCGATTTCTCGAAACGCCGGCGGAACTAGCGTGCGTGTATGTACATTTAGCCAAACCCTCGCCGGAAAAACCCTAGACGGCGAGGGCGAAATCTGTGCGCTGGCCCTACCAGTATCTACTTGGGGAAAAGAAGAAGAATCCATTACAGGGAAAGTACTTACTTGTCAAAGTCTTTTTCCGACTACAAATCACCGGGAAATTGAACTGGACGGCGGCGGCGGTTGCAGAATTTTGGGTCTAGGGTTTTCTCTCTCGCTTGCAATTGGAAATCGATTGAGGGGGAAAAGTATTTTTTAGCGTACACTGGAAGCTTTTATAAGCAAAGGCACGCCTTTTCAAATCCCGCCTCTCCGCCTGCTCCAGCAAAAGTGCGACACGTATCCTACCTACCCTGACACCAACAGTCGTGCCTTTTCATATCACGACTATTCAAGCTCGACCTCGTCAAAACGAGGCGGTATGCAGTTCGACTTCATCAAAATCTTATTTTCGACGGGGCAATGCAATTCAAGCTCGACCTCGTCAAAACGAGGCGGTATGCAGTTTGACTTCGTCAAAATCTTAATATCGACGGGGCAATGCAATTCAAGCTCGACCTCGTCAAAACGAGGCAGTATACAGTTTGACTCCGGCGAACTCTAAATTTCGATGGAACAATGCAATTCAAAGCTCGACCTCGTCAAAACGAGGCGGTGTGCAGTTTCAACTTCGTCGAAATCCCACGGGGCAATTTACACCTCTCTACAATGACCTCGCTTCTCCGACCTTTTGGGGGGGGATGTGATAGGATGTGGCCCAAAGGCCCAGATCAGCTCGGCCCACCCAGAGTGAAGCCCAATAACGAGTCAACAAAATCAGCCAACTGCCCCACGATTTCTCAACCACCCGCGATGGTTAGAGTACAGACGGACATGCGAGAGCAGCATCCATGAATCACCCGTGACCTCAATTCTCTATAAATAGAGCTATTTTGTAAGATAATAAGGGGGGCCACTGTATTTACTAGCAAGAGAGACTTCAATATAAACATTCTCTTTTCCCTCCGTGGACGTAGATCTACCCATAGATCGAACCACGTAAATTCTTGTGTTCTTAGCTTTCTATAAATCTCACTATCACAAAAACACTCTAAAATCAACGATCAATCAATAAACTCTTTTTTTTTTCTTTTTTTTCTTCAAGAAGGTATGATATGAATATGATACTGTAAAACTTATTTTTAGTTAGTCTATTAAATATTTATGGCTATTTCGATACCAAAATCAATTATGAATATATTTTTAAAAAAAAAAAAAAAACAACAACAAATATGCAAATTAAATGACAATAGTCTTTTTTATTTTATTGAACAATAGTGGTATCAATCATGAATATATATATATATAAAATAATAATAACAAAATGAAATGACAATAGTACGTCTTGTAATTTTATTGAATAATAGAGGTGCGCACGGGTGAGAGAGGAGGTTGTGCATCGACGGCGGCGGCGGCGGCACGGGGGTCGCACTCCCAGATGCAACTGCATTTATACACAACATGGCCATGAAGAGTTACCGGGTTTTAGACTCTATGAGGAGATACTGCCGTTGAACACTTGGCGCCTTCTACTCCTCCATTCCAAAAACCTGCATGCATGCATTCCACTCACCATATATATTTTTCAAAAATATATAAATTTTAAAACAAATTATTTATTACTACTTCTACTACATAGTAAATAAAGTTAATTTAATTACTCTTTATCAAATGTGCTAGCAATAGCATTTTCAGAAGATAAAAGAAAGAAAAGAAATGATTTTTTGTGTTGGAAGAATTTGATTTTAACTTGTTACCTATACTGAGAGCGAAAAGAACGAGCGCAAATGTGAAATGCTGAAGAAGACTAGTCATTTCTTTCTTCTTTTTTTTTTTTTTTTTTTGTGGTACGATTAATAGTGGTCCAAGTCTACTTTATATAGAAATCAATTGAGTATAAATTTAATAAATTACTAGCATATATAATGCAAAATCTAAATTTTGGTAATTACACGAATCTGTTACATTTATTAAAAGATATCGTAATTACTATTTACTAAGTAAATATAGGATTCTGAGAGTCTAATTTAAATAAGAATATGTATCCAATATAAATATCCTGTAATAATATTATCTTTGCTATCCAAAATGTATTATCATAGACTTCATAGTATCTTCAATAATTATTAATAGATTCTTCCTTAAGATAGAAAATTAATTGATTGTTAAATTGTCTTATGTACATAAAAAAATAGTTAATAACATTAAAAAATATTATTGTATATACAAAAATGAATTTCAATTTTTAGAATAACTTAATTTTACTTAATATATATATATATAACGAATGGGGAATAAAAAAAATACACTTATAATAAGCTATAATGAAAATTACTCACTTTCATAATTTTTTATCAAAACTACCCACTTTATATATGAAGTCGAAGATAGGAATTTCATTAGCCACCTTACATGCAGTCCAAATTTCACCAACTTGAAATCATAAGCCTTTTCTATCGCTGCTTCTGCAGAGAAACAAGAGAAACAGTATCTAAAAATGAAAGAATGAGAATAAGTGGGCTTGCTTTTATAATTTGTAAACTCTTTTGGACTTAGTATCACTGATTTGGGCTTTTAAAAATATTACTGTAAAACTAATAATGATTAATATTTTTGCTACGAACACCAGAATGAGAACAGAGAATCTCGTCCGTAAGTTTAATAGTAAATGATTTTGAAACTTCATTGAAAGAAAATGGTCAAATAACCACCTTTCGATTCTCTTTTTATATTTGTATTATGATTGTTGTTCGACTTCTACACAATAATAAAATTTACGAATTGGGAAAATATTGTCATGATCCGTGATTCATTTTGATTAATTTATTTAATATAATAAATTGTCTACTATTGTATTAATTTTTTTTTATTGTATTAATATAGTGTGGGAGATGGTTGTTATGAGAACCATTATATATAAAAGACATAATTGCATATATATAAAAAAAATATGAAAAATGTTATAAAATAAATATTGTAGAGCAGAATAAAGAACACAAGGAGAAGAGAGGAAGAAGAGAGACGGCGGTAGATGAGGAGAATAGGATTTTCATTAATCTTCACATTCTCGGTATTACAAATAGGGTTACATATGAGATATATATACAATAGAGAAAACCTAACTACTAAGTAATGTCCACATAAATAAATTATTTACAATACTCCCCCTTGGACATTACGACGTGATATTCATGCCTCGTTAAAAACTTCTCCGCAAAAACCATGTGAGAAAAATTCGGCAAAGGAAAAAAATACATAACATACACTTATTCATGTGTTGCATTAGTTGCCTCCTTAAAAACTTTTACTAAGAAAACCCACTGGGAAAAAACTTAGTAAGGGAAAAAGAGTACAATTATTTTGGCCTTCGGGGCCTAATCTTCAGGATTATATATTTCGGTCTTCAAGACCTAATCTTGAAATTATTTAAATATGTCACTCCCCCTCAAAACAATAATCTTTCAATTCAAAACATTCCAATGCATATATTTCAGATACATAGACGTGGGAGGACTAGTGAATAAATCTACAAGAATATCACTAGATATACAATAGTTCCTCTAGAACTCATATGTGCAACACAAGATAATCATTATTTATCATCACTTAGGATATTGGGGTTTTATTAATTTACTAGTAGCGTTTTGGGAATCATAATAAATAACAAGCATCCGAATAATTCACTAATATCAATCTCAATATCTTTCACAAAATTGACAAAGCTCTAGTCAACCTTTAGATAACAAACATCATCTTCAACATCATTCAAAATATCTCCTTCTAGGAGAATCTCAAAATGTTATATTCGATAAATCACATATGTTTATCATCTCATATCATCACTTGAAGTGTATAAGATAACAAAGAAATTATGGACCCGAAGTTCGTCATGTTGAGTACCAGAAGTACTAAAGTATCTGGTCTGATACCATTAAAGTTAAATTGCTAGCAAAATAAAAAATTTCTCCTAGAAGGAGATATATTTATATGATGGTAATCATATTCTTTGTTATCTTCAAGGTATAAGAAGAGGAAGAAGAGAGACGGCGGTAGATGAGGAGAATAGGATTTTCATTAATCTTCACATTCTCGGTATTAAAGATTCGTGTTTCAAGATCCGCTCCGTTGGTTAGAGACTCGTGCTGATAACGTGGTATAAAGTAAATATTGTAGAGCAGAATAAATAACACAAGGAGAAGAGAGGAAGAAGAGAGACGGCAATAGATGAGGAGAATAGGGTTTTCATTAATCTTCACATTCTCGGTATTACAAATAGGGTTACATAGGAGATATATATACAATAGAGAAAACCCTAACTACTAAGTAATGTCCACATAAATAAATTATTTACAACAAAACATATATAATAAGCGGATTCTCATGAATATTTATATTTTTTGAGATGGTATGATTTGGTTTATTTAGCCTATTAAATATCTCTGGCTCTTATCGATACCAATATCAATCATGAATATAAAAAAATAACAACAAATATGCAAATCAAACGACAATAGTCTTCTTTTTTTTTCTTTTTTTTTTTAGGCAAAAAATATGCAAATCAAACGACAATAGTCTTCTAGCTCATTTTATTGAAATATAGTAATATCAATCATGAATATAGAAGAAAAATAAAAACAACAAATGTGCAAATCAAATGACAACAGTCTTGTTGTTTTATTGAACAGCTGAGACAGGAGGTTGTGCATTGGCGGCGGCGGCGGCATTGCACTCCCAGACGCATGTACATGTATACTCTACATGGCCACGATCAACTCTCGCCGGCTTACAAACAAACTCTATGAGGGCATACGGTGCGAAATACAACCCACTTCGGCAACGTGAACTACATGAGTTTGGGCCATCGTTATCGCAGTCTGCGTCTTCTACTACTGTGTAACACTTGTGCGAGCTTTCTACTCCATTCCAAAAACCTGCATGCACTCAACATATACATTTATATAAATTTTAAAACAAATTATTACAAAGCCACGCCCAAAAGGCCAAAATTTATTTGTATATGAACAATTCCCTATATATATATGTATTAATGTATACAGTATTCCCTATGTCTCATTTTATCATTTATTATTTTATACCTCATACATATTCAAGAGACGATTGATTTGGGATTGGAGGGTATATAATACAGTACTCCGTACATAAATAAAGTTAATTTAAGAAAAAGGAAATGATTTTGTGTTGGAAAAATTTGATTTTAATTAGTTTGTTAATTACCTGTACTGAGAGCGAAAAGGACGAGCGCAAATGTGAAATGCTTAAGAAGATTTGCCATTGTTGCCTTTTTCTGTTGGTACGTACGGTTAATAGTGGCCCAAGCCAAGTTTGCTTTATATAGACATCAATTGATTGTAAATTTTAATTGATTAGCATATAATGCAAATTGCAAAATCTAAATCCTGGATATCGTAATTCGTTTTATTAAAAAAAAAAAGTTATCCAGGATCTAAATAAAAATAACTGATATAAATATACTACTATCATCTTTGTTATTCAAAATCTAATAAAAATTAACTTGTTGTTCCTTAAAATAGAAAATTAATTTATTATTAAATTGTCTTACCTAGTTTGTACATGCTTGCTTCCATACTCATGACAGTCCTGCGTGCGTCAATAATTTTTTCATTTATGTTTCAATTTAGTAGGATTTAGTTTTTTTTTAGAATTTATTTTATAAGAGAAATATTTTTACTTAAATATATAATTATCACATCATCCTTGAACATATTAAATATGTCTACAGTGAGTAGGGAACATTTCTAGTTTTTAGTTGATTTTGATATATTTGTACATGATCAGTAAAATCAATTAGCTGAATAAATCATTACATTACGCTCACTTACGTATGATATTATATATATATTTTTAGAATTATTATGATCGTATTTTTTTTCTAATTATTCATCGGCCGAGCGTAATTATGCATGGTTATAATGAATTTAACAAAAAAAAAAAAAGGTGCGAAGGAGGTATGTAAGTTGTTCAACATCTACCCATTTTCCAACCAATTAATTCATGAGCGATTTCGTCCATTCTCATAGAAATGAGTACGGAGTATTTTTTAATATAGAATTAGAAAGATGGATATTTTGTAAGTATTTTTAATAGACAATTGTAAATATGGGTATAATTAATTACTTTGGTGTAATAGTTATAAATACTTTAAGCAAGTTAAAATTAGTGCGAGTTGACACTTATAAAAGTTGTAATTGTACAATATATATATATATATATATATATATCCCTATTTTCTTTGGATCTGAAGGATTTCGCAGAGAAATTAGTTGCTACTTTGGGCAAAGATTTGGGCTCTCTCTCCAAATTAATTCTCGAAGTAGAGGAAGGTAATGAAGCATCAGAAGATGAGTTCGAAGAACGTAAGAATCTCAAACTACCATTTCTGGCTTCACAACACTACAATTTTAGAACTTTATTATTGAGAACGTAGTCAATTAATTTATTAATTGTACTAATGAATTGGATTTATTAAGTGTACAATAATATTCGTAAATCATTTTTTTTTTAATTATTAGTAGTTCTTTTGTAGGGTGGTGACATGGGTCCTTTGCATCTTAAATTCTTAATTAATGATCTAGTGAGTTTTTAGATTGGCATAAAATAGGGATAGATCGATATGTATATATAGATATAGATTACTGTAATACTAATAAAGATTAATATTTTTGGGAGACAGCTTCGAACACCAAAATTAATTAGATAATCTCGTCTGTAAGTTTAATTGTAAGTTTACTTTAGCTGTTTAGCAAAAGAACAAAATATAGACTTAACTTTTGAGTTAGTTTTTATGTATTAGGCCGAGTTTGATATATGTTATACTTTTACATATTTATCACTATTTATAGTGTTATTTTTGTGATGTATCATATCATTATTTAACATGAGTCACGAAACAATAGAGCCCCCCACCAATATTTGTTCCTGGCTCGGCCCCTGCAACTGAGACAGGATGTTGTACATTGGCGGCAGCAGCAGCAGCGGCATTGCACTCCCAGACGCATGTACATGTTCATGTATACTCCACATGGCCACGATCAGTTCTCGCCGGCTGACAAATAAACTCTATGAGGGCATACGGTTTGAAATAAAACCCACTCCGGCAACGTGAACTACATACATGAGTTTGTGTAAGAATTTATGTCTCACATGACTTAATGGATTAATAAATAAATATAATTGAGACTAATTATTATTGGGCTTATTGGAGCAATTAAATGGGTAACTGTTGTTTGATGGAAATAGCAAATAAGGCCCACTAATGTCATACTCCCTCCATTTCGTTTAAGTTGGCTCATTTCTTTTTTGCCTTTTTTGGCACGCTTTTCCACGCTTCAAAATGATGAGTTTTAAAATGGATTTTTGAAGAATTCTTTCTTTTATGGGATACTATCGTAGTATCCCATAAAAGAAAGAATTCTTCAAAAATCCATTTTAAAACTCATCATTTTGAAGCGTGGAAAAGCGTGCCAAAAAAGGCAAAAAAGAAATGAGCCAACTTAAACGAAATGGAGGGAGTATATAACTAGGTCCTCTCCCTGACATAAAGTGTAATCTCAAACCCTAGCCATCACGTACGTAGAGAGAACAGAACAGAACCGTCAAGGGAGAGAAACACTAGTTGTATCCATTCATCGATTTTATCATGGAGAAAGGTATGTGAGAATTATTGATTTCAAGATCCTATTCACTAATTAAGTTTACATGTGGTATCAGAGCCATGTGTTCTGAAATCATATGATTCTCCTATAATTGCATCTCCCGATATATACGAACCCTAATTAAAATTAGTTATTACGTTTCCGCTGCAAGATCGTATATATTCAATTGCTGATGTTGCGTTTAATTAGATTTCGATTGACGCTATGCAATTGGTATGTGTAAGGTTTTAATTGTAGAATAATGATTCAAAGTCAAAATTTGCGTAATGATTGCTACACTAAAGAGATAATTGTTGATGATGATATCCAATACTTTAATTCATGGAATTCCTATTCGATTTCATTCGAAGAATTATGAATAGTTTACTGTTTTCTAGGCTATGCTATTTAGGAATTCATATGTTCTCTTTAAAGAAAACAGTGACAATGTCTTATGAATGGATGTCAAAGTATGGGAAATTATTAATTGATTAACTGTTTACTTACATATTGTATGATGTATTATGGATGCAATTGAAAATTTGTTTCTACGTATGTCATACTAGTCCTAAACTAGTGTTAATTCGTATGACTGAGAATTAACAAATAATGTTAATATTTAGGAATCGAATATTATGAAAGTTTGTTAATCACCAAAGTGGTCAAACTTGTATGTTGATTTGATTCCAAACTAATGGTAATTTTTTCAATTACCCATATTATAATGGATGCTATTTATATTTGTTGGATTATGGGTATATTGAAATTCATGGTTATAAGGCATTATGAATCGCCCAAAGGTTGATTGTTTGTTCTTATCATTCATGAATATAATTGTAGGTGATTGACATGTATTGTTAGTTTATTTATATACCCAAAGGTAGTAAATAAATCTAATTGGTATATGTTATACTGCCGAATAATGTTAAAATTTATTAGCATCATTATGTTATGTATATTCATGTATCACCCAAAGGAGAACATTAGTATACATTAATTATTGTTTGAATATCTTATATGAATAGCATGTGTTTTATGTCTCAAAACACTTACGTAAACTTTTATTATGCAGTACCTGTTCCCAACGTAAGTTCTCACGTATCGTCTGTTCCAGTTTTTAATGGGCTAAACTTCTCTGATTGGGAAGAGAAGGTCCAATTCCATCTTGGAGTTATGGATCTTGATCTTGCCATTACGGAAGAGAAGCCTGCTACTCTTACTGATGATAGCAGTGAGGATGAAAGAGCCTATTATAAAGCCTGGGAAAGGTCAAACAGACTAAGTCTGATGTTTCTGAGAATGACTGTTGCTGACAGTATTAAGACAGCTCTCCCCAAAACTGAAAGTGCTAAAGAATTTATGGGTTTAGTGGGAGAGCGCTCCCAAACAGCTGATAAGTCTCTTGCTGGGACACTAATGAGTACGCTGACCAACATGAAATTTGATGGTTCGCGTACTATGCATGAGCACGTCATTGAAATGACGAACATTGCAGCAAAACTTAAGTCCTTGGGTATGGCTGTGAATGATAACTTCCTAGTACAGTTTGTTCTTAACTCATTACCCACTGAGTACGGCCCTTTCCAAATGAGCTATAACACCATGAAAGACAAATGGAATGTGCATGAACTGCACAGTATGTTAGTTCAGGAGGAAACAAGGCTTAAGAACTTAGGAAGTCACTCTATTCATTATGTGAGCCACCCTGGAAAGAAGTTTGTGAAGAAACATGGTAAGGGCAAAGGGCAATTAAAGGTTAATGAGGCGTCCTTGCAAATCCAGAAGAAAGAGCCAAAGGGCAATAACTGTCATTTCTGTGGCAAGCCGGGACATATCCAAAAGGATTGTCTGAAACGTAAGGCTTGGTTCGAAAAGAAAGGTAAGCAAAATGCTTATGTATGTTTCGAATCAAACTTAACTGAAGTTCCCCATGATACATAGTGGATTGATTCTAGATGTACGACTCATGTTTCTAACACGATGCAGGGATTCCTTACGATCCGAACCATAAGTCCAAATGAGAAGTTTGTCTTCATGGGCAATCGAATGAAAGCTCTAGTGGAAGCTGTCGGGACTTATCGTTTAATCCTTGACACTGGGCGTCATTTAGATTTATTGGAAACTTTTTATGTACCTAGTTTATCTAGAAACTTAGTTTCTTTATCTAAACTTGATGTTGCTGGATTTGCTTTTAATTTTGGCAATGGATGTTTCAGTTTATTTAAGAATAATCATCTCATTGGTACTGGTATTCTTTGTGATGGTTTATATAAACTGAATTTGAATGGTTTGTATTCTGAAACTGCCCTTACTCTGCATCATAATGTTGGCACTAAACGTAGTTTAGTGGATGAACGTTCTGCTTTCTTGTGGCATAAACGTTTGGGTCACATTTCTAGAGAAAAGATGGAAAGACTTGTAAAGAATGAAGTTCTTCCTGATTTAGATTTTACGGACATGAACATTTATGTGGATTGTATCAAAGGGAAACTACCAAAACACACAAAGAAAGGAGCCACGAGAAGCACTCAGCTTCTTGAAATTGTGCATACTGACATATGTGGACCTTTTGATATTCCTTCTTTCGGAAAGGAAAGATACTTCATTACATTTATCGATGACTATTCACGTTATGGTTATGTCTATCTACTGTATGAGAAATCTCAAGCAGTGGATGCCTTGGAAATCTACTTGAATGAAGTAGAAAGGCAATTGGACAAAAAGGTGAAAGTTGTAAGGTCTGATAGAGGTGGTGAGTATTACGGAAGATATGATGAAACGGGGCAACACCCGGGTCCATTTGCTAAACTCCTCCAAAGTCGTGGTATTTGTGCTCAATACATAATGCCGGGTACACCACAACAAAATGGTGTATCAGAAAGGCGTAATAGAACCTTAATGGATATGGTTAGGAGTATGTGAAGTAATTGTTCTTTACCCATTTGTTTGTGGATGTATGCCTTAAAAACTGCCATGTACTTGTTAAACCGGGTTCCTAGTAAGGCAGTTCCGAAGACACCTTTTGAACTGTGGACGAATAGGAAACCTAATTTAAGGCACCTGCATGTTTGGGGTTGCCAGGCAGAAGTAAGGATATATAATCCACAAGAAAAGAAACTGGATGCAAGAACCATAAGTGGTTACTTTATTGGTTATCCAGATAAATCAAAGGGGTATAGATTTTACTGTCCTAATCATAGTATGAGAATTGTTGAGTCTGGAAATGCGAGGTTCATTGAGAATGGTGAAATTAGTGGGAGTGAAATTCCACGAAATGTGGAAATTAATGAAGTTAGAATTGAAGTTCCCGTAACTTATTTTTCTAACAATAAAGTGCGTGTTCCTCCTGCAGTTGTAGCAAACAACAATGAAGGTGATGAACACAATAATGATCCCATAATTCAAAATGAACCTATTGTAGAAGTACCACAAGAAATAACTTTAAGGAGGTCTGAAAGAGAAAGAAGACCAGCTATTTCTGTTGATTATGTGGTATATCTACATGAAATGGAAAATGAATTAAGCATTAAGGATGATGATCCAGTCTCATTTTCACAAGCCATTAGTTGCGATAATTCTGAGAAATGGCTAAAAGCCATGAAAGAAGAGTTAAAATCTTTAGAACAGAATGATGTTTGGGATCTTGTAGAATTACCTAAAAATGGTTGCAAGAGAGTCGGTTGTAAATGGGTCTTTAAGACTAAACGTGACTCTCATGGCAATCTTGAGCGCTACAAGGCTAGACTTGTTGCTAAAGGTTTTACTCGGAAGGAAGGAATCGATTATAAAGAGACTTTCTCGCCAGTCTCTCGAAAGGATTCCTTAAGAATTATCATGGCACTAGTAACTCATTATGACTTAGAGCTACATCAAATGAATGTGAAAACTGCCTTTCTTAATGGAGATTTAGAGGATGATGTGTATATGGATCAACCATTAGGTTTCTTGGTTGAAGGAAAGGAACACATGGTATGCAAACTAAAGAAATCATTATATGGTCTTAAACAAGCTTCCCGTCAATAGTATTTGAAGTTTAATGATACTGTTATGTCCTTCGGATTTAAGGAAAACACTGTTGACCGGTGTATATATTTGAAGGTCAGTGGGAGTAAGATCATATTTTTGGTTTTGTATGTTGATGATATTTTGCTTGCAACTAATGATCTTGGTCTCCTTCACGAGACAAAGAAGTTTCTCTCTAGTAATTTTGAAATGAAAGATATGGGTGAGGCAAGTTACGTGATAGGAATAGAAATATTCCGAAATAGATCACAAGGACTTTTAGGATTGTCTCAGAAATCATATATTAATAAAATACTAGAGAGATTCAGAATGGAAAAGTGCTCATCATCGCCCGTTCCAATTCATAAAGGAGACAAATTTAGTCTCGCTCAATGTCCTAAAAATGATTTGGAACGAAAACAGATGGAAACAATTCCGTATGCATCTGTTGTTGGGAGTATTATATATGCTCAGACTTGTACTCGACCAGACATAAGCTTTGCAGTTGGAATGTTGGGTAGATACCAAAGTAATCCAGGAATGGAACACTGGAAAGCTGCAAATAAGGTTTTGAGGTACTTGCAGGGAATGAAAGATGACATGCTTACATATAAGAGGTCTGATCAGCTTGAAGTGATTGGTTACTCGGACTCTGATCTTGCTGGATGTGTGGATTCGCTAAAATCCACTTTTGGCTATGTATTTCTTCTAGCCGGAGGAGCAATATCATGGAAGAGTGCAAAGCAATCAATTGTTGTTGCATCTACTATGGAAGCTGAATTTGTAGCATGTTTTGAGGCTACGATTCAGGCTAATTGGCTGCGAAATTTTATTTCAGGGCTTAGAATTGTCGACAGTATTGCTAGGCCGCTGAAAATGTGTTGTGATAACTCCGCAGCAGTGTTTTTCTCTAAAAACGACAAGTACTCTAAAGGTGCTAAGCATATGGAGCTAAAGTACTTAGTCGTGAAGGATGATGTTCAGAAACAAAGAGTGTCAATAGAACATATTAGCACAAATCTTATGATAGCTGATCCTTTAACAAAAGGATTGCCGCCCAAGACATTTACTGAACATGTTGAAAGCATGGGCGTTATTGTTAATGATGTTTAGATTAATGTTTATTTTGAACGATTGATACTCTGAGCTCAAATTATTATATGTTTCTGATTGCTTGTTTCTATTAGCATGCATTATTGTTTTGAAATAAACGAAACAAGTATATATATTAGAATATTATGTTGGACCATAATGTGCTCCTAGTTACGGTCATGTTAAGAAGAAGTCTGATTTGTGGTACATGGAAGAGACTATGTCAATTATGTGATGTACAACCGCCATGACTCGAATTAGTTTTTATTCTTAATTATGAAATTATGATGAAGCCCAATGAAAGTAAATTATTTAGTCTTTTGCGCAATTTTATGTTTGATTATTTATTTATTTTGTCCATGATGTTAAGTCAAATGATCCAAGTGGGAGAATGTAAGAATTTATGTCTCACATGACTTAATGGATTAATAAATAAATATAATTGAGACTAATTATTATTGGGCTTATTGGAGCAATTAAATGGGTAACTGTTGTTTGATGGAAGTAGCAAATAAGGCCCACTAATGTCATATATAACTAGGTCCTCTCCCTGACATAAAGTGTAATCTCAAACCCTAGCCATCACGTACGTAGAGAGAACAGAACAGAACCGTCAAGGGAGAGAAACACTAGTTGTATCCATTCATCGATTTTATCATGGAGAAAGGTATGTGAGAATTATTGATTTCAAGATCTTGTTCACTAATTAAGTTTACAGTTTGGTCCATTGTTATCGCAGTCTGTGTTGGGGAGAATTATAACAAACGAACAAAACAAACAGATTCTTTGAAAGGCGTGAGAACACTTTCAGATCGACAAAACAGATTCTCTGAAAGGCGTGAGAACACTTTCAGATCGAATCAATTTGACGGTTCTATCGAATTATTCAATCGGATACAATTCAGAGTTTCGAACTTTAGTATGAGATTATTTGAGAATGCAGAACCAACAAAACGAGAATTGATCAGCGATTGAAAAAATTGATTCGTAATATCAGTTTTCATAGCAGTTTTACAACTTTTCTAATATTGCAAAATAGTCCATCGAAATTCCGGAAATTAAATTTTTGATGAATTTCTTATACAACAATTTAATCGGAAATAAAAAATTTATGCAGCTCGACCCCAGCCAGGGGCTCTGCCCCTTGGACCCCGCTATCGGGGGCGCTGCCCCCGAACCCCCGTCCTTTAGGGGCTTCGCCCCTAAAATCATAATAAATTCATATAAGCATGCACTCCGCACCACCAAACTTATATGATGTATTATTATGACAATACTGATCAAACAAGTCAATCCAATTACACTAAAATATCCAACAGTCTGCGTCCTCTATTACCGTGTAACACTTGTGATAGCTTTCTACTCCATTCCAAAAACCTGCATGCACTCAACTCGATCTCAACGTATATATATATATATATATATATATATATATATATATAGAGAGAGTTTGATTCATATAGATTTAAGTCTTAGTGTGAGAAGTGCGAATTATGCTTAAAACTATACAAAATCATGCTTACAGCTATACAAAATCATGCTTATAATTTATGCTTATAAGCACAACATGCACCATAAGCATGATTCTGTATAGCTGTAAGCATAATTTTGTATAGTTTTAAGCATAATTCGCACTTCTCACACTAGGATTTATTTGCATGCGAACCTTTCCCTATATATATATATATATATATATATATATATATATATATAAATTAATTAATTAATTTTAAAACAAATTATTACATTGGTGCATGCTAGCATTTTGAGAAGAAATTAAAAGGAAATGAATTTGATTTTAGTTTGTTAATTACCTGTACTGACTACTGAGAGCGAAAAGGACGAGGGCAAATGTGAAATGCTCAAGAAGATTTGCCATTGTTGCCTTTTTTAGTGGTATGGTTAATAGTGGCCCAACTCTGCTTTATACAGACATCGATTGAGTATATAGTATTTAATAAATTAGCATGCAATGCAAATTGCAAAATCTGGATTGCAAAATCTAAATTCGTTTTATTAAAAAAAAAAAAAAAAAAAGAAGTTATCCAGCATTTAAATAAAAATATCCGATATAATAATACGGAGTATATTGTTCATTAAATTAGAAAATTAATTGATTGTTAAATTGCCTTACCTAGTTTGTACAGGCTTGCTCCTTGCTCATCCTGGGCAAACTTAGGGTGTGTTTGGTAAAGAAG
The DNA here is from genome assembly GCA_001642375.2 of Mentha longifolia. Lineage (NCBI taxonomy): Eukaryota > Viridiplantae > Streptophyta > Magnoliopsida > Lamiales > Lamiaceae > Mentha > Mentha longifolia. The sequence continues at coordinate 7,042,126 of CM038113.1, read as the reverse complement.
ATGAACCAAGATGAGAGAGATCATCTTGGTTCATCTCACTGTTTGGTAACCAACTAAAATAAACTGGAGGGCCCGAGATGAATACAAGGCCCGTTGATATTTCACTGTTCCGCCTTGTTTAGTCATCTCACGTTTTTGGTCGGATGAGGTGAACTCATTAAAACAGTAACACAATACTTTCTCTCTCTTACCATTTTACCCTTATGTATTTATACGATTTCAAATAATAATAATAATAATAATAATAATAATAATATAATAAAATAATAATAATAATAATGTAATAAAATAATAATAATAATAATAAATAAATAAATAATAACAATAATAGTAATAATAATAATAATAATAATCAATAATAATAATAATAAGTAATAAAAATATAATAGTAATAGTAATAGTAATAGTAATAGTAATAGTAATAGTAATAATTATAATAATAGTAATAATAATAATATAATATTAATGTAATAAAATAATCATAATAATAAATAAATAATATCAATAATAGTAGTAATAATAATAATAGTAATAATAATAAATATTAATAATTTAATAAAATAATAATAATAATAATAATAATAGTAATAGTAATAGTAACAATTATAATAATAGTAATAATAATAATAATATAATAATTTAATTAATCATAATATAAAGTAATAGTAATAATTATAATAATAACAAGAATAATAATAATAAGAATAATATCAATATAATAATAATAATAAATAGAACACTTAATTAGTAATACTTATAAAATATCAAGAATAATAAAAATAATAACTCAACAATATAATAATAATAATAATAAATATAATAATAATAATAATAATAATAACAATAATAGTAATAATTATAATAATAACAAGAATAATAAAAATAATAACTCAACAATATAATAATAATAATAATAATAATAATAATAATAATAATAATAATAATAATAATAATAATAATAATAATAATAATAATAATAATAATAATAATAATAATAATAATACAGAGTAATAAATAATAAATAATAAAGGGTACGATTTAATCTCAACGATAAAAGTGAAATCGGTAGGGGTATTTAATAAGGGTAAAATAGTCAATTTAAATTTTAATCTAGAGTTTTGCAATTTGTACCAAACACAATATGATATCATCCGGGTCTGAATTTTTTGCTACCAAATGGTGAGATGAATGATTCATCTTGACACTATTCATATGAGTCATCTTGAGATGAATCATCATTCTTCATCTTGAGATGATTACCAAACGCAACCTTAATGTACCCACGAATAATGTGTCAGTCCTACGTGACTATGTCAATATGTTTTTTTTTATTGTTCAATTAATCAATTTAGTAGGGTTTAATATTTTTTAGGATTTATTTTATATCATTGTCACATCATCCGTGTGCATATTAAATATGTCTACGGTGAGTAGGGGAGCATTCCTAATTTTTAGTTGATTGTGATATATTTGTACATCGTTAGTAAAATCAATTTGCTAATAAATCATTACATTACGCTCACTTATGTATGATATTATATTTTTTTTTATAATTATTATGATCGTTTTTTTTTTTCAATTAGTCATCGGGCGAGCGTAATTATGCATGGTTCTAATTTAAATAAAAAAAATAAAATAAGACACCTAAGCTGTTTAACAGGTACCCATTTTCCAACCAATTCATGAGCGATTTCGTCCATTCTCATAGAAATGAGTATTTTTGATATAGAATTATAAAGATGGGTATTTTGTAAGTATTTTTAATAGATAATTATAAAGATGGGTATAATTAATTACTTTGCTATCCCTTGGAATTTATAATAGTTAAATATACTTTAAGCATAGTAAAATTTGTGCGAGTTGACACTTACTTTAAGGATATCTATTTTATTTTTTTTATCTACATATCTATTTTTTTTATTTTGTAATATTTTTTTTGGTCTTTTGTAATGTGATTTATTTTTTTAATTTATGTATTATTAAATACTTTTTTTTTCAATTTTTTTCTTCTTCCTTAATGACATGGCGTATTTAGTTAAGGGAAAAAAAGTAAAATATTTGCAGAAAATAATTTCTCTGTCGACGCCTCCTTCCAATCGGGAGAATTGATGAAGCTATACTCGGTATTAAAAAAAGGTTTGATAGAAATAAATAGAAAAACGAATTTGGAAGGCAATAGAATTCAGGCAAATTGGGATAGTTTCAGCCTTAGATAATAGTAGATTTTTTTTTTTGTGCTATGAAAAAATAGCAGCAAAACCATTACAATATATAGAGCCTCTACGCAGTGGCGACTCTAGGATTTATAATTCGGGGGTGCGAGAAATAATCCTTCTTTAACAAATGCGGACCCTCCCACATTCACCGGAACATCATCCTTGAACAAGTAGCAAACAAAACAAAATGCGGCATCTTTTTCAATGCTATATTCAAGCCAATCCCATTTTTCAAACCAAGATACACTAAATCGATGAGAACCTCCAAGCTCTTTTCGAGGAAAATTGTGAGATTTCGGTTGACAAGGTTTTTTAAGGATATAAGCTCTCCTAATCGAATCTCGTTGATTTAAAGGATAATCCTTTATGCTTATTCTTTTTCCCGGATCATGAGGAAGAAGCTCAACATCATAAATCAACTCTTTCTCCTCCAATGGCACACTACTAGTACTTGAACTATTCAAATTTGTAGCATTTTCTTGATCTTGATGGGAATTGTTTGGATGACAAGTACTATCATTAGATGGATTTTCATTACCTTTTGGTGAAGAGCACAAATCTTCTTGTAGTTTCATTCTTTTGAACATAAATTGTCGAAGATCGGCTTGCTTTGTCTTTCCTTTTGATTTTTGTGTATCACTCATGATTTCCTACACTTAATAGACAAATTTAGGTGTAAAAATACAATTTCCTTAACTCTTTTTCGAAAGAGGAACTAAAACAAAGAAATAATAAAATGAATTCTTGAACATAATAAATTTGGGACCATCTCATAAAAAATAAAAATAAAATAAAATATAATTAGGAAGCATATTAATTGAACGAAAATGGGGACCATCTTCATCTTGACTTGTTTCTTATTTATATATATGTATATATATATATATATATATATATATATATATATATATCCATTAGTTTTCTTGCTCAATAAATAAAGAAACTTCAATTTTTTTATTCAAAATTTCCAACATTTATAGATTAGTTTCAATTAGTTAATTTGATTATCCCCATTCTCCACTCAAGGCTGTCGGCTGCCCCCACTACAAAAACACCCATACAAAACTACCTTATAATTTACAAACTAAAAGATAGAAATTGCAATTTATACGAATATCAAATTGTATATTAATTTCACAATATTTACCTTTTTCTACAAATGATTTTGATTTTTAGTTGAGATTTGGAGGCGCCACCCACTGTCAACCTAGAGTCACCGTCGGAAGTCGGAAGTCGGAACTCAGAGTCGGAAGGGCTGGACTGGAGGACGAGAGCAGCTGGAGTTGGGCGATTGTAATTTGTAGGGGATCAAAATTAATACATAATACTACTAATTTTTTTTTTTTTTTGGGGTACAACTGTACCCCCAATGCACCAGCCTGGAGTCGCCACTGCCTCTACGGTTCTATGAAAGATCATAACAATAAATGACAATAAAGAAAAAATTGACTCATAAACTAGAACTTGGAAAGACATCAGTCCAAGAGTTGATTTATTGAATTTTGTTTACTCCAACAATGCCTCCCCTAAACCAAAATTCCTTCGAACACCCAATGCAGCAACATTTCTTGAGAAAGCAGGCCCTCCAAGCGGCTTCGTGAAGATATCAGCAATTTGTTCCTCACTTCTACAATACTCAAGATTCACTTCACCTTCACGAACAAGTTCTCGTAGGAAATGAAAACGCAATCGAATGTGCTTCGTTTTTCCATGCAAAACAGGGTCCTTCGAGACAGAGATGGTAGAACTATTGTCGCAATAAACGATCGTAGGATCTTCTTGCTTGAAGCTCAGATCTTCAAGAATTCCTCTCAGCCACAAAGTTTGGCATCCAGCCAGAGATGCTGCGATGTACTCAGCCTCGGTGGTAGAAAGAGCCACAACTGGTTGTTTTTTCGAACACCAAGATATAATTCCACTTCCAAGGCTAAAGGCATAACCTGAAGTGCTCCTTGAATCATCGATACTTTCACCTAGATCGTTGTCCGTATATCCAACAAGCTTCACGGGCAGACGAGCTTCATAGAAAATACCATAGTCGATAGTTCCTTTGACGTATCGTAAAATTCTTTTCGCAGCTTCCCAATGGTTTGAGAAAGGCTTCTCCATGAATCTGCTAATCAAGCTTACTGCGTACATGATGTCGGGTCTCGTAGCAGTGAGATACATCAGATTTCCGACTAGGCTTCGAAACAAAGTTGGATCCACGAGCTTTCCTTCTCCTTTTTCGCACAATTTCAAACCTGTAACACAAGGAGTTGAAACTGGATTTGCATTCTTCATGTTGAACTTCTCCAACACTTGAGCAACATACTTCTCTTGCGAGATAAAAATTCCACTTTTTGATTGATGAACACCAATCCCCAAAAAATGGTGTAATTATCCCAAATCAGTCATCTCGAATTCTTTAATCATTGAATTTTTGAATTGGGATAACATCTCCATATCATCTCCAGTAAAGATCAAATCATCCACGTATAAACTTACGACCATGAAACCTCCTTTTGAATGCCTCTTGACGTAAAGAGTGTGTTCAAAAGGACACCTTTCAAAGCCATTTTTCAAGAAGAAATTATTGATCCGATCATACCAAGCGCGGGAGGATTGCTTCAGCCCGTATAAAGCTTTCCGCAGCTTGTACACCTTTCCTTCTTCGCCCTTCTTCACAAAACCGGGAGGTTGTTCAAGATAAATATCATCTTGAAGAATACCATTCAAAAAAGCTGATTTAACATCCATTTGTAGCAGCTTCCAACCATTTTGAGCAGCAAGAGAAATCAACAATCGAACTGTATCAAGTCGAGAGACATGAGCGAATACCTCGTTGAAGTCATCGCCTTCCTTTTGCTTGTACCCCTTCGCAACTAGACGTGCTTTGTACTTGTTGATGGAACCATCAAGATTGGTTTTGGTTTTGAACACCCACTTCACACCAATGGCTGATTTGTGTGAAGGCAGAGTTGTTAGCTCCCACGTACCATTTTTCTCAATCGACTTGATTTCTTCTTTCATTGCATCCACCCATATTTCTTCTTTTGATGCTTCCGCGTAAGTGATTGGATCTTCTCCTGCAAAGAATGCAAAATATACATGATCCGTTGTGTCCACTTCTTCAGTAGCGTCGTAGATTTCTCTCAAGGATCACGTCCTTCTTTCCGCTGTTGGTGGTGAATTTTGCTCCTGCTCAGCCGTATTATTTTCAGGCTGTGGTTCTTCAACACCAATACCAGCATCTTGTTCCGAAGAAGCTTCATCTTCAAGATATAGAGTTTGCCATCCAGGTAACGCTGCAAAATCTGGAAAATTATAGCAGCCATTTTCATCAAAGCGAACATCTCGGCTGATAATCATTTTCTTTGTCCTTGGATTGTAAAGCTTATAAGCTTTAGTTCTTTGGCTATAACCAATGAAAATGCATTTTTCAGATTTATCGTCGAGCTTCGATCTCAAAGCATCAGGAATATGAGAGTATGCAAGACAACCAAAAGTTTTTAAATGAACAACATTTGGTTTCTTGCCATACCAGACTTCATTTGGAGTAGAATCCTCCAAGATCTTTGTTGGTGATCGATTCATCAAGTAAACAGCACAAGAGACCGCTTCAGCCCAAAAACACGCAGGCAAGTTCTTCTTCTTCAACATACATCTGACCATATCCATAATGGTCCGATTCTTGCGCTCCGCGATGCTGTTTTGTTGAGGCATGTACCTCGCTGTACATTCATGGCGAATGCCATTGTTTCGGCAGAATTCTTCAAATAAAGAAGACATGTATTCTCCACCACGATCACTCCTCAGATTCTTTATTTGAAAACCAGAATATTTTTCAACTTGAGACTTGAACTCTTTAAAACAAGAAAGAGCCTCTGATTTTTCTTTTACACAATAAACCCAAATTTTTCTTGTGTAATCATCAACAAACAACAAGAAATACCTGCTGCCTCCAAGTGATGGCACTTGTATCTGTCCACAAAGGTCAGTGTGAACGAGCTCCAGAGGTGATTGAGAGATCCACTTTGATTTGGACGGGAAAGGTTCACGATGTTGTTTTCCCAATTGGCATTCCTCGCACACTTCGTTAATCACCTCAAGTTTAGGCAGCCATTGGACTATTTCTTTGGTCGACATCTCCTTCAAACTCCGAAAGTTTAGATGCCCGAACCTCTCATGCCATAACTTGGAAACTTCATCATTTGAAGCAGCAAGCATACACGTACCGCTGACGATGTCAAGTTTGATAGGAAATAATTTGTTGGATCCCATCACAATGTTCGCCACTTGTTGGTCGTTCTTCTTCATGCTGCATTGATCTCCGACGAATCGAAAATCAAATCTTTTCTTCATCAAGTGACCAACGCTAAGAAGGTTGCTGCGTATGCCCGGTACATAAAGTACTTCTGACATTTTTTCGATTTTTCCGACCTTTGTTTTGTAAGAGATTTCACCAACACCTTGAATCTTGTAAGATTTGGCATCTCCGATAGTAACCTGACCATCATTAGCCTCCACAAGACTCGAAAACAGAGTTTTATTTCCAGTCATATGCCTACTTGCACCACTATCCAAGTACCATATGTTTTCAACAAATCCATCAGAAGCAATCAACAAAGATTCAGATTTTTCAGCTTCATTATGCATAAAACCAGCAACAGGTTTCTTTTCTGGATGTTTCTCCCAACAATCATTTGCTTTATGACCAGGCTTTTGGCAAAAATTGCATTCAAAGTAAGGTTTTTTACCTTTGTATTTGCCTCGCACCTTGTTATTTTGGAATGATGGTTTCTCCTCCTTCTTTGATTCTTCTCGTTTTCCACCATTTCCGCTGTGATTTTTGCCAGGGGATGAGCCGTGACTTTTTGTGGATGTGAAATGAGATTTTAAGGCTTGATCTTGAGAAGAATTAGCTTGGTTACTTCTCAGCAAGATCCTAGCCTCATGAGCTTCCAGCCTTCCTTGCAAGCCTTCAAGAGAAAGTGAAGCAATATCATTTGATTCTTCAATTGCGACCACAATATGATCGAACTTCATTGGTAGGCTCCGTAGGATTTTCTCGACGGCTCTTTGAGTCTCCACGACTTCTCCGTTTGAGGCCATCTGATTGATGATGGAAGTGAGACGAGTAAAATACTCTGAGATTTTCTCACTATCCCTCATCTCGAGCTTTTCAAATTCAGCCCGCAGCGACTGTAGGCGAACTTTTTTGACTTGATCTTTGTATTCAGTATTTTCCAAGCCTCTTGAGCATTTGCTACTTTTGAAATTCTTTCATAAACTTGAATTTCAAGCGTCTGATAGATTTGGAAGAGAGCCTTCCGATCCTTCTGCTTCTTGCTTTTCAGAAGTTCCCTTTGGGCGGCTGTGAGTTGCGTCTCGTCTTCCGGCGCTCCTACACCTTCTTCGACCACAGTCCACAGATCTTGAGATTCAAGACACAACTTCATAAGATTGCTCCAATAATCAAATCTCTCACCATTGAAACGGGGAACTTGAGAAGCGAGATTATTTGACATATTGAAGTTTTCTGGCTCTTGATACCAGTTTGATAGAAATAAATAGAAAAACGAATTTGGAAGGCAATAGAATTCAGGCAAATTGGGATAGTTTCAGCCTTAGATAATAGTAGATTTTTTTTTTTTGTGCTATGAAAAAATAGCAGCAAAAAACCATTACAATATATAGAGCCTCTACGGTTCTATGAAAGATCATAACAATAAATGACAATAAAGAAAAAATTGACTCATAAACTAGAACTTGGAAAGACATCAGTCCAAGAGTTGATTCATTGAATTTTGTTTACTCCAACAAGGTTGCCCCCTCAATGCATTTTGGGAGACATCTAGGAACAATTAAATTATCACCTCACTAATGCCATAGCAAATACTAATCCATGGGAGTGAAAGTTCAACTTTCAGTTATTCTTCTTCAATTTCTGCTCAATATGAACTTTCATTTCTTGAGACTCTCCTCTTTAATTATGCGTGAATCAATTTTTGAGAAGGGTAAAATGGGAGTGTGTAGACTAGAAATAGTCAGGAGTACTGTTCGAGTTATCCGAGCGTGTAGACCAGATGAGTTGTGTTAGAGTAGCCCCAATAGGGCGGGCTCGCTCAATATCGCTGCCGCCGAGTGAGACCCGAGCGAGCCTTGCCGAGCTCGAGATCGCAAGGGAGAGTCTTGCTCCAGCGAGATACGTGCGAGCACGTGCTGATGTTAGCATTATTTATTTTGATTTTTTTGAAAATTTGATATTTTTATTTTTTTTTGTTTTGTTTCTTTTTACATGTTTTGTTCTCTTCTGTTATGCAATCCAAAGTTTTAATTTAAATAAAAATTATTTAATTTTTTATTTATATAAATTTGTTTATTTATTTATTTATTTTTATAAAATTTTGCTTTTCAATTGAAATAAAATTATTTATAATTAAGATTTTTAAGTCATCTTTTTAAAATTTTATGTAATGTTGTTATTGAAATTCAATAAATGAAATAATATTCAAAATTTTAATTTCTTAAATTAAATTTCATAAATAAAATAATTATCTAAATATCGAAATAATTTCGAAATAAAAAAATAAACATTAAAATTTGATTTTTGAATTAAAAAAATAAAAAATAAAATCGGAGAGAACGCCTTTGCACTGAGGCTCGTTTTGAAAGTGGGCTCTGTCCGCCGGAAAAGTGAGAGAGAGCCACTTTTGGGTCTCTCCATTAGATGCCATTAGAGCACCCCCAACGCAGTTGAGGGGCTCGGTCTCGCAACCGTATAGAGAACCCTGAGCAAGACCCAAGACCCAACAGCGTTGGGGAGCCCGGGCTCTCTCCCCTCGGTCTCGTTTTAGCGCACACAGTGCAAGCCCCTTTTTTATTGTGCCTTTTCTCGCTTCTTTTCTTTTTTCTTTTTCCTTTTCTTTTTTTTGTTTTGTTTTTTGGTTTTCAGCTTTCATTTTTGTTTTTTATTATTATTTTTCATTTAATTCATGTAATTGTATTTAATTTAAAATCTCAATTTTATTTAAATTGCATAATTTAATTGCTCGAGGTGTTACATAATTTTTTTCGATCGATTTGGTTGGAGAATTATAGGCACCATTTGCATATTTAATTTTACGTAATGTTATTTTTTAAATTAAATACTTTGTATTAATATGTTATAGTTTATGTATTGATGCCAAAAAAAATTAGATTTTATGAGAAAATCCAAAAAATGGTACTAATTTATATATTTTCACAAAACTAGCCCTTTAACTTATTTGATGATCATGACTACTTTAAATAATTTTTGTTGTCTTTTTATTTAAAAGAAAAAATATGTAATTATTGGAGAGAAAAAAATATTTTTTATATTAAAACTTAAAAGTAATTAAGAATAATCTCTTAAAAACATTTATATATTGATTATAAATTTTAATTAATTATTTTTTAAATTATGTATATTAAGGGCTTGTTTAGTTGCCCTCATAAATAAGCTAAGATAATTTTTCTAGATTTAATTAAGCCTACAAAAGTTATCTTAACTTGGTTTATTGAGGCTACTAAACAAAACCAAGAAGAATGTCATTGTGTATCTCGCCATATTATGACCGAATATCATTATTATAAAGATTAATATTTTTTGGATATGTTTGGAACACCAAACTGAGAACAAATAATATCTTCTGCCAGTTTAATAACTGATTTTGTAACTACATATATTGAAAAGAAAAAAATGGTCAAATAACCATCATTGAAAAAAAAAAAAAAAAGGTCAAATAATCGTAGTTCTACTTCTACACAATAATAAAATGATCTTGTTGTTTTATTGAACAAGTGAGACGACAGGAGGTTGTGCATTGGCGGCGGCGGCCGCGGCGGCATTGCACTCCCAGATGCATTTACATACATCCACTACCTTGCCACCATCAATTACCGGCTTACAATCAATCTCTATGAGTGCATACGATGCGAAATACGCCCCACTTCGGCAAAGCTTAAAACATGATTTTTCGCCTGTATTCGTGCATTTTGCACCATCTACTATCGTTATACACTTGCCGCCTTCTACTCCATTCCAAAAACCTGCATGCATGCACTCAACATCAATATATTTATATAAATTTTAAAACAAATTACTACTGTATTTAATAAAACCAATACAAAGCCATATTTTCTATACATATAGTATAATACATAAATAAAGTTAATTTACACTTTATCAAAACTGCTTGGTGCTAGCATTTTCAGAGGAATAAAGAAATGATTTTGTGTTGGAGGAATTTGATTTTAATTAGTTTGTTAATTACCTGTACTGAGAGCGAAAAGGACGAGCGCAAATGTGAAATGCTTAAGAAGATTTGCCATTGGTGCCTTTTTTTTTTCAGTGGTACGGTTAATAGTCTAGTTCAAGTCTACTTTATATAGAAATCAATTGAGTATAAATTTAATAAATTAGCATATAATGCAAAATCTAGATTTTGGTAAATGGCATGAATGTGTTACCTTTCTTAAGAAAAATATCTAATCTATTTATGGAAAAAAGTTATCTATTAATTTAGGATTATGAGAATCTATTAATATAAATTAAAATATCCGATATACTCCCTCCGTCTCGTTGAATTCGCCTTGTTTCTTTTCGGCACGGAAATTAAGGAGGGAGTGTTTAAAGTTTCTAAGGTGTTTGTTAAGTAAAGTACATAAATGGTTTATGAATAATAACAATATTTAATTTATTAGAATATTAAATAAATGAATATTTAATTTTTTTTGCTGTAATTATTTATTTTCTATAATTAATTAAATATAATTTATTTATTTTTATTTTTTATTTTTTTACAATAGAAATTCGATCTACAAAGTATTCATTATAAAAACAGAAATTAATATTGTAAATCAAAAAAATCCATTTAAGGGCCAATAAAACTCTACACACAATAAAAAAATCCATCTCATTTATGTTTGCTATCCAAAATTTATTACTCATATTATCTTCTATAATTATTAATATATTTTTCCTTAAAACAGAAAATTAATTGATCGTTAAATTGTCTTACCAACTACTATTAGTTTGTACATGATTGTTCCTCTATTCACCGTGGCCACACTTAATGTACCCACCACAATCGATGTGACGGTGCTATGTCAATACTTTTTCATTTATGGTTCAATTTAATAAGGTTTAGTTTTTTTAGGGTTTATTTTATAAGGTATATTTATTATATAATTTTACATAAATATATCAATATCACATCATCTGGGCATATTAAGTATGTCCACAGAAAATAGGAGAGCATTCAATATTTTTAGTTGATTGTAATATATTTGTACATGGTTGGTAAAATCTATAGTTGTCAACCGAGTCGGGCTAACCTAGCTCAGCTCGGCCCAGCTCGGTATGGGTTGGACCAGAACCAGTCCACTTGATGAGGTGGGTTTGATGGGCCGGGTCACTCCCGACAAAATAGGCTCTTTTTGGATTTTTTTTCAAAAGTCAAGACCAGACTCACATTAAGCACAGCCCAAACCCACTTCGAGCCATTCCAAATTGAGATATTTTAAATATTTATTTGATATTTATAATGATCTATAATATCAATATATTAAACATAGAAATTTCATCCATAACAAAATTATATCGATTCCTCTTTATTCTCTCAACTTCTTCTCACAATATTTACTCTAGTAAATTATGGTATTATCGTTCACAATACGAAGATAAGATTAACAAAAATATTAAGAGAAAATAATAATTTCAAGAAAAAATCACGACCCACCCAGGGCTAGCCTAGCCCAGCCCAATCCAGGCTCATTTCATAGGTGGTTCTAAGCCGTGCCGGTCTTAAATATTTTTCAAAAACCCAGCTCATTTCATAGGTGATCTTGAGTTATGCTGGACCTAAATATATGCGGGCTCACGCGGGCCTGGGCCGAGCCGGGCCGACCCAACCCATTTGACAATTATAGTAAAATCAATTCGCTAAATAAATCATTATATTACACTCACTTGCGTATGATATTATATTTTTTTAGAGTTATTATGAACGTATTTTTTTAAAAACTATTCATCGGCCGAGCCGAGCGTAATTATGCATGGTTCTAGTTAATTATTAAAAAAAACACACACGCACAAAGTGCGTAAGAGATATGTAAGGTGTTCAACATCCAACCAATTCACGAGCAATTTCGTCCATTCACATAAAAATGAGTATTTTTAATATAGAACTAGCAGGGATAACGTGCATTGCACGTTGATCCACTTTTTAATCCAATAAGAATATATTAAATTTATTTTTAAGCTCAATATGTTTATAATGGTTTATGGCTACGTATATATGTTATAAAAAAATCGATGATGATGTTTATATTTGGATGTCTAATTATTTCAAAAATAAAAAAGTATAGAAAGAAAGTGATAATTTATGTTTATTATAACAATATTATTTTGTGTGGCCTCTTGTTATGAGGCTCGGTCATTTAGGATCAATGAGAAAATGTGGGTCATTTTATTTTACTTTAATAATAAAATGAAAAAAAATGCAAAAAAGATAATGACAAAAGAATACTATTTCAAATTTTAATTTACAATGATTCCATGATTAATTTAGCACAACATAAATAACGCAAATAATCTATCCGGTGAAGTGCCTGAGCTTCATAACTTGACAAATCTTCAAGTTCTTGATATGGAAAACAACAATCTTGGACCTAATTTTCCTACTCTTCAAGTTCACCGATTCATTTCTTGTATCTATCTTGTCCATCTTTTGGATTCCGATGGCTGTAATATTTACATTCTCTCGATCATCAATTGTCACAAATCTTTTTGCAGTTATGAAACGTATCGTGGTCGATGCCTATGTGCTCAAACTTCTATATATAGTATGTAGAATTAATTTTCTCCCTAAAAAATAATTTGTGAAGTTCAAGATCTATTTTAAATAGCAGTTCGTTCTCAATAATTATATCTCGTACTACATCCATAACTACATATAGAAAAATAAATAAATAATCAAATGTTAGTCTAATTATTGTAGGGCGAGCGCATTCATATATGTCAGACTAATGATCAAGCATAAAATTGAATTTCCTTAATGACGCTAAATTTGATGCATACATATAAAATATATACTTACCTCATTAATTGATAGAATATATATATATCCACATGACATCCGACATACAATGCTGCAACTCTATTGAATACTGTAACCCCGGACATTGCATTCACCTTCCATAACGGTCATGATTACCCTATACTTGAAATTGGTATAGTCATAGTCTGGTCAATGTATAGATATATATTGCAGAAATTATTTATGATGTTTAATTTTGCTTATTACTTTGGTATTTTCTCAATGACATGATTGTTGCACTTGTTGTATCTTGTATCTCTTTCTTTATTAGGGCATGATTTGCTGCAATTTTTACATGCATCATACTACAGTGATGATTTATTTTCTATCTTTCTCACAACTCCTCTAAATATTGTAATAAGCAACTATCCGAAATAAGACAAAAGTAACAAAATGTTAGATTAATTTCAAAACTAACTTCACACGAATAGTTTTGTAAATATAGGGTAACAAAATTATTTTGTCTTTCAAACATCTATTCTAAGAGGAAACAACTCAATCCAAGATCATTCAAATAATATATAAAAGTAAAATAAGCTGAAAATAAAAATAAAAATAAAAATATTTGAGCTTCTTGCTAACCGTAATGCATAAACTAAGAGATCCAAAAATCAATGATGAATTCTTTCCATTAATTGGTGAAACTACCCGCATAAACTAAGAGAACAAAAAATCAAGTATAAATTATTTTCATTAATTGGTGAAACTATCCGTTAGCTCAAATGCTTATCATAATTAAAAAAAAAAAAAAAAAAACTAAGAAATAATTCATAATAAAAAATAAGAACTGTTTCACATTTTTTTTTAAATAGTAGTATATCATAAATAATGGCTAACTAATTAACTGGAATTTTGGTGAAGATGTAGTGAAAGAACAAGAGAGAAAGAGAAAAAATAAATTACTTTTGATAATGTATTTCTATTGTTTGTTATATATTTGAGAGTCATTTTTTTTTACATAGTCCATTGTATGCATCATTTCTAATTAGGCTCAATCTATCACCCATACTTTTTGAAACCGGTATGATAAGATTCTCCCTCAACTAAATATCCCAACAATGCGAACATTCCATTTTATGACGTGGAATCTCACATAATTTGTTTAATTTTTACCATCATGTAACAAATTATTTAATAAAAAAATCTTAATGGATCCATATTTCACAACTCACTAATTCATAAAATACACTACTATGGATTGAGATCCAAACTCAAATACATTTTCATTCATTATAAAAATTAAAACTCGTGAAACAAATCTATGCGCTTTTTTTTACAGTTCAGGGGGATTTTTTTTGAGGTTGTCATTTTTCTTTTCCGCCAGTTAGTGGTAGCATAGGTATTAGATTAGTTTTTAATTTATTTTCCTTCGTTTTTTACAGAGTTGAGGTTTTATTGATTTTTAGAGTTTCATTACTTTATCAATTGCTTGCATTCTGGATCTACCGATTGGAGTTTTTGGTGACGATTTCTTTCTTCCAGTTTTGCAGATTAATTATTATATATGTTTTATTTATTTTTGGGAGAGATGGATCCTTGAATGGATCCTTAAGTATGATTTGCAATATCGATTTCATCGTGGTATGCACTTCCAAACAACCTAAAATATTTAGAGATAGTTAATTATTTATTTTGTTATTTTTGATTTCATAGATAATTAATAATTATAGATACTTTACCTAACGTAACTTTTGCAATCACATGCGTGATGGCAATATTTGGCTTTTACTCTGACATGTTTTGCAATTCTCTACTCTCATTTGTTGCCAAATCTTCCAGGGACATACATTTATTTCTTCTGATCTGTAAAAATAGAAAAAAAAAAAGTATATACTATACAATATGGAATAAATTAAGAGCATAAAATATGTGGCTTACGTTTTGTTCCTGATAGTAATGTTTCTCAAAGTCTAAAATTTTCCTTCAATTTTTCCATTAATGACTTTGCTTCCTTGTACTTGTACCAGAGCTCCTGTAATATCTGTGCAAAAATTTAGTCATATATACTTTTTTTATCAAGTTTCCTAAGGAACCATACAACATATAATATTTGTTGAAAACTGCATATGAGAAAATTGAAGCTTAATGATTAACATGTGCAATTATTTTATTATTAACATAAAATTTGTATTGCACTTACCAAACTCTACTTTTTCAATTGTTGTTTTTATATCTTTGAACTCTATAAAGTTATATATTTGCATATCGCATTGTATGTTTTCTTTACAATACTCCACCTTTTGATTGTTAATTCTTTCTCGAGATGGATGTTTGGATACTTTGCATTAGCCTATTTAAAATCTTCGTTAGTTATTGAATATATTTTGTTGGCTTCAAATTTGCTGATGAAGCACCCTATGTCATCGTTTACAACTCCAATCTGGACACCCTGCTGCAAATAGTGTGATTAGTGTTGAGTTAAAAATCACATGTTAGTTATATTTCAAGTAAATTAAACTCTAGAGTTATGAATTTGGTTTGCCATTTACCGCGTTGTCCATCATTATCAATTTTTGGACTTTTGTATTTGAATTACTTCCACCAATTAGTTACATCCATTCGTAAAATCTTCAATTGTATTGTAGATGATTTTTTATTTACACGTAAATTTTTTACTGAGAACTGATCGATCTTATTTTCGCAAGATGGTTAATGCACGAAAACTGGGGTTTAACGAACACGAAAGTAAACGGAACACAAAGGGGTTTACGTGGTTCGATCTATCGGAATAGATCTACGTCCACGGGCGAAAAGAGTATAGATCTTTATTGCTTGTATGAGTAGTGATTACAAGATTGTTCTCCCCTCTCAACCTATTCTAAACCCCTATTTATAAGTGTTTACATATGGAATTCGACTAGGATTATAAGTCTTTTCCTATTAGGACTCTTTGACTTGATCTCCTCCTTTACTGGATAAACACCGAGCTTCTATATCTCTTGTGGAGCTTGAATTGTAGTCGATGTAGGAGTTGCCTTGGTGTAGAGATTCCTTTGAGGTGGGCCAAAGTGGATTCGGCCTAGGTGGGCTGTTTGGGCCGAGCCAGGTAAGGCTCTTAAGTGGGCTGAGCTGCATAGGCCGAGCTTGAAAGTCGGAGCCCAATTATATTGGGCTCGATGCTTGGGCCTAGTGGCTAGGCCATATCCTATCACATCCCCCCCCAAAAAGATATGGAAGTGAGGGTGTGAGCTGGGGTAGAAAGGTGAAGCATGAGTAGTGAAAGTTACATTGCCCCTTCGGAAATTGGATTTTGACAAAGTCAGAATGCTTGCCACCTCGTTAAAACGAGGTGGTTATAAAATTTGCATTGCCTCTTCGGAAATTGGATTTCGACGAAGTCGGAATGCTTGCCACCTCGTTAAGACGAGGTGGAATTGGAATTTGCATTGCCCCTTCGGAAATTGGATTTTGACGAAGTCGGAATGCTTGCCACCTCATTAAGACGAGGTGGTTATAAAATTTGCATTGCCTCTTCGGAAATTGGATTTCGACGAAGTCGGAATGCTTGCCACCTCGTTAAGACGAGGTGGAATTGGAATTTGCATTGCCCCTTCAGAAATTGGATTTCGACGAAGTCGGAATGCTTGCCACCTCGTCTCGAATTAGAATTTGCATTGCCCCTTTGGAAATTGGATTTCGACGAAGTCGGAATGCTTGCCACCTCGTTAAAACAAGGTGGTTATAAAATTTGCATTGCCTCTTCGGAAATTGGATTTTGACGAAGTCGGAATGCTTGCCACCTCATTAAAACGAGGTGGTTATAAAATTTGCATTGCCTCTTCGGAAATTGGATTTCGACGAAGTCGGAATGCTTGCCACCTCGTTAAGACGAGGTGGAATTGGAATTTGCATTGCCCCTTCGGAAATTGGATTTTGACGAAGTCGGAATGCTTGCCACCTCGTTAAGACGAGGTGGAATTGGAATTTGCATTGCCCCTTCGGAAATTGGATTTCGACGAAGTCGGAATGCTTGCCACCTCGTTAAAACGAGGTGGTTATAAAATTTGCATTGCCTCTTCGGAAATTGGATTTCGACGAAGTCGGAATGCTTGCCACCTCGTTAAGACGAGGTGGAATTGGAATTTGCATTGCCCCTTCGGAAATTGGATTTTGACGAAGTCGGAATGCTTGCCACCTCATTAAGACGAGGTGGTTATAAAATTTGCATTGCCTCTTCGGAAATTAGATTTCGACGAAGTCGGAATGCTTGCCACCTCGTTAAGACGAGGTGGAATTGGAATTTGCATTGCCCCTTCGGAAATTGGATTTCGACGAAGTCGGAATGCTTGCCACCTCATTAAGACGAGGTGGAATTAGAATTTGCATTGCCCCTTCGGAAATTGGATTTCGACGAAGTCGGAATGCTTGCCACCTCGTTAAAACAAGGTGGTTATAAAATTTGCATTGCCTCTTCGGAAATTGGATTTCGACGAAGTCGGAATGCTTGCCACCTCATTAAAACGAGGTGGTTATAAAATTTGCATTGCCTCTTCGGAAATTGGATTTCGACGAAGTCGGAATGCTTGCCACCTCGTTAAGACGAGGTGGAATTGGAATTTGCATTGCCCCTTCGGAAATTGGATTTTGACGAAGTCGGAATGCTTGCCACCTCGTTAAGACGAGGTGGAATTGGAATTTGCATTGCCCCTTCGGAAATTGGATTTCGACGAAGTCGGAATGCTTGCCACCTCATTAAAATGAGGTGGTTATAAAATTTGCATTGCCTCTTCGGAAATTGGATTTCGACGAAGTCGGAATGCTTGCCACCTCGTTAAGACGAGGTGGAATTAGAATTCACATTGCCCCTTCGGAAATTGGATTTCGACGAAGTCGGAATGTGAACCGTCTCATTAGGATGAGGTCTAACACGTGATGTGTCAGTTACATTTAATGCACCGTTTGGGGTCCCGATAAAGTAGGCGGAAAGTTACTAAAACTTTTTTCAGACGCCACAATCAACATATTTGAAATTTGGAACCCTAAAAATTTTCGGCAATTCATGTTCTTCCTTCACGCTTGCAGTGCTGCCGTCAGTGTTACACCAGAATCCAGTGACCCCTTCGTTGTCATCACAGTCTTCCATTGCTTAAAAAGTAAGTCCATGGCTTCCTCTTCTTTTACGCGCGAGTCTAGCGGTAGTGGTAGCCAGGATTCGGGCGACAGGTCTATGTCGCCGCCGGTATCTCATTCACCGGAAAATATAGAGGTAGATGTATATACTGTAGAGTCGGACATTCCGTCGAATTGTAGGGTAGTTTTTGCTTCTCCCCGTGATTCGGTCGGAACAGTGTCAAAATTTTCTTCAACCCTAGATTCCTCTGCAATTTTAAAAATTGCAAAAAATTATTTATTTCCTGATTGGATAGAGTTGTTAGTACCTCGGCCGGAGGATAGGGCGTCCAACCCTCCGGTTGGCTTCGTAACTATCTACGAAGATTGTTTATGCCATGGTCTTCGTCTTCCCCTCTCCCCTATTTTTGCCGATCTTCTTCGGAAGTTCGGCATTCCTCTAGCGCAAATAACGCCGAACTCGTTTAGGCAACTTACTACTTTAAGCATACTTAGTAGTCGTCACGGGGTCAGCCTGTCAGTAGAGCTGATCCTGAAATATTTTCAATTTAATTCCTACAATGGGTGGTATTATCTGTCACCCCGTCTTGGCTTTCGTGTGAAGACGAAGTCAAAAGTCCCGAACTGGCAGTCGAAGTTCTTCTTCTGTCGGTTCGGTGAGGTCCCACATTTCGTCTGGAATGTGGGTAAATTGAGGAACCAAGGCACCGAAGAAAAGTTCGGTGTGCTTGATGAAGTGTTGACTAGCCTAGTTGATGAAGAATTCACTGAGACTGATCTTGCTATGGCGGGGCTGAGCCCTTATGATCCAGACTCCATGGTTGAGCCGGTGAAGGGTGAGGCTCCACTTGGTCCGTTTCTTTGTTTTATGTGTTCTGTTTCATTGTGATGAGGCTCTGACTGTTTTTCTACAGTGAAACTTCTTGGTAAGAAGAGGGCAAGGTCGAATACTACCGAAAAGTCAGCATCCGAGGTTTCTTCGGAACGAACAGAGAGCGGACTAGGTTCCTCACCAATGGGGTCCCCTCCGGAGCGACCTCTCGTTCGAAAAACAAAACAGCAGAAGTTGGTTGTTGCTGCTCCGACTGGAGATGAGGATTGCACAGTTACTGCAGTCCGGTTATCTGGCGGTGTTGGACGCCAGGGTTTTGGAGAACTGGTGAATCAGCCTCGCGCTTTTTCTTATCCGCCTCATCTGCTCGTGCGAAACGATCCGCGATGCTCCACAGCTGCTTCGATGTCCGTGGCTCTTCCCTTATGATCTCCTTGTAGAGAGCACCAGATTGGATGGCATTCTGGAAGGCTGAGATAAGGACTTCGTCGGTCAAGCGATCGACTTTCAGGCTTTCCTCGTTAAACCTAGTCATAAAGTCACTTATTGATTCTCCTCGTCTCTGCCTAATGGAAAGAAGTTAGGCCGGGGTAGTTTTTGCCTCGGCTTTCTGGAAAAACCTGCGTTCGAAAGCTTCGAGCAGGTCTGCGTATGATCCGATACTGCATGGAGGCAGGCTATCGAACCAACTACGAGCGTTATCGACAAGCAGTTCCGGAAATACCTTACACATGTAGGTATCCTCACTGAGACCTTGATTCATCATATTATATTGGTATTGGGACAGGAAATTGCTCGGATCGCATGAGCCGTTGTAAGGCTTGATAGGAGGTACTCGATACTTCTCTGGAAGAGGAGTGTAAAGTATGTAGTTGGTGAAAGGAGTAGAGATCTTATTGTAAACAGTAAATCTCCCTCCTCGGTGATCGTCTTCATGCCAAGGTGAAGCAGTATGACAACGAGGTGGGGTGATGGTACGGCGAGGTGAATGTCTGGAGTCTCCTCGGCATTTATCATCGAACCTTCTCTGATGAGGTGCCGCTTCTCGTGCGCCCACAATCTGGATGCTTTGAGAATCGTGTTGCTGATGGGAACAGGGTGTAGCTCCACGTTCTCCATGATGTCCAGCTCTTTGTTGGTTGACGAATTGTAAGAATTCTGTGCCTTTATATGCAAGGAAACTCTTCACTGCATCTTCAAGTTCATGCGGCTGGAGCTTTGGGGCCTCCTCTCCGTCACGACCACTGTTGTGACCTTCTTGGCTGGGGTGGAGCGGTCTGCCGAACTGATCCACCGGGATATTTTCGATATGCCCTTCCGGAGTCAGCGCACGCTCCTTCCCGGGGCGTCTTTGATTAGAGCTGGGTGGATGGCTAGAGGCTTCGGTTGATTCATGAGCAGTTTGCTGGGCGTCCGTCTCCTTAGCAACGACGACGGCGGCAGCGGCGGACTTATTAGCGGCAGCAGTAGATCGTGTTGATTTCCCGGCCATCGTGATTATAGCAAACTTGCAAAATTTGATCAAGATTCACAGATTTTGTTCCCACAGACGGCGCCAGTGATCGATCTTATTTTTGCAAGATGGTTAATGCACGAATCTGAGGTTTAACGAACACGAAAGTAAACGAAACACAAAGGGGTTTACGTGGTTCGATCTATCGGAATAGATCTACGTCCACGGGCGAAAAGAGTATAGATCTTTATTGCTTGTATGAGTAGTGATTACAAGATTGTTCTCCCCTCTCAACCTATTCTAAACCCCTATTTATAAGTGTTTACATATGGAATTCGACTAGGATTATAAGTCTTTTCCTATTAGGACTCTTTGACTTGATCTCCTCCTTTACTGGATAAACACCGAGCTTCTATATCTCTTGTGGAGCTTGAATTGTAGTCGATGTAGGAGTTGTCTTGGTGTAGAGATTCCTTTGAGGTGGGCCAAAGTGGATTCGGCCTAGGTGGGCTGTTTGGGCCGAGCCAGGTAAGGCTCTTAAGTGGGCTGAGCTGCATAGGCCGAGCTTGACAGTCGGAGCCCAATTATATTGGGCTCGATGCTTGGGCCTAGTGGCTAGGCCATATCCTATCAAGAACTATATTGAATCACTCGACATCTTTTAATATATTTTTACAAAAAGAAAAAAATACAATTATATATTAAATGTTAAAACTTGTATGAGGAAGAAAAATACGGAGTATATAACTATATATATGTTAAATGCATTTTTACTATATACTATAATATAACAAAATCAAGTATTTCTAAGATATAATTTGTATCACTGTAATATTGTAGAATTCAGTACATACACATAATTAACTAACTTAAAATTTGTCTGATAAAATAAATAAATAAATAATTTTTTTTTAAAAAAACACTTCCTTATAGATATCTATTTAGTTTAGAATGTGTGTGCAAATTAAATATGTTTTGACTTTTTCTTATAGAAACGTGTAATTTGTTAAATCATAATATTTGATTTTTTTTCCCTATGAATTCGTGTATAAATCGAATTATAATAAAATTATGTTTGACTTTTTTTATATAAAAACATGTAATTTTCTAGATCACATATAGCATAGATTGTGGCCTAATTATATAAGAAATCCTATTTTATAAAAACGTGTAATTTGCTAAAGCATGTTTATGTATAATAATATGATATTACATTATTGACCTTAAATTAAACTATATAAAAAGGACAAAATAGGTAAATCAAATTTTGTAAAACAAGACACTTTTATAATAGGGTATAGATAGATAGATTATAAAGATGGATATTTTGTAAGTATTTTTAATAGAGAATTATAAAGATGGGTATAATTAATTACTGTGCTATATATCCCTTAGAATGTACTCCATATTATCTTCGATTAATAATTGAGATTACCATGTGAAAAAGAGGAAACCAAGGAGTACGACGACGTACTCACACACATAGTGCCTATGTCACACATTGTAGTGCATTTTTAGTTGACTAAGTTTTTGTGATTGAAAACCGAGCTACGGATATGCATTGCCTCTTGATCTTGATAATAAGAAAATATAAATGGAATAGTGGTCTTGCTTTTTTTCAGGTACTGGGGTCACCAACAATAACCTTGCAATCTGTATAAATACTTATTTTTTTCAAGTACTATATTTGTATGTAATTAAAAACAAATGTATTTTAGTTTCTGACAGATTAAAGATTTTTGTTTTTACTTTACGAATGCATGTAATTTTTATTTTTTTTAAACATAAATATTAATTCAATGGAGATTCGATTTAAGGGACTTATCAGTCTGACTCGCCTACTACAATAACAAAAGCAATTGTGTGAGCCAACATCAAATTTTCGTCCAACTAAAGTTTGATGGTATCAACCACGAACTAGATAAAGAGGAATCTGCAGAGGTGTGCTCTGTGAGCGGCACTGTAGTCGCCTCTGCAGACACGACGCAGCGGAATTATATATAAAAGAATGAAGAAAAGATGAACACGAGAAGAATGTTTTCTACAAGATATAAATTATATCTTGCAGCGCCTCAGGGCAAAAATAATTCACTAAATGATTGTGAATTACAACAAGTCGAGTAAAATACTAGAACGAAAATCTAACACAAGTTAGAGAACTACTCGACTAAAACTCTCTCGATGAACAATCTTCAAACTTTGCTCTAGGAATGAATCTCTCCACACGCGCATCTTCCTTCTGCGTTTCTTCTCCCTTATATAGTTGTTGAGAACTTGCTCTCCAAGTTAATCACTGTCAAGAGATAAGATCAAATCTCCAAATCTTATCTTCCCATATTAAGAGATAAATCTTCAACAAATCTTCTCACAAATCTCTCTCCATATCCCATAATATCTTCTCCCTCTTATTTACAAATAATATTAAGAAATTAAGAAAGACAAAATTAAATATGAAATCTAATTTAGATTCCAACAAAGTTTTAAAGGAATGACTTCCGCATTAAAAGTTTTAAATTCGAATCTTTTATACTAACGCAATTTTAATTATATTAAATTATTTTAAAATATTACGTATATGAATGGAACACAAAAGGTGATAGTAGAATTTCGATTCGGATCTTATTATTACAATTATGTGTGATACTTTCTATTATCAATGGATGATTATCACACGTTCACAATATTTACGTATAACTTATGGAAAATTTTAATTATTACTTGTTTCAAAAATATCCTACACACTTATCAATTATCTATCAATGCAATATGTTATGTTACACGAAATTGTAATAGAAATATACGTTGGGTTCACGCTTGCCTTAATTAGCGATTTGGGTTTAATTGCGTAATTAAACATTCAATATTTGGAAGTATATAGCGCCAAAACAAACTTTTAGGGATGCATCATGCCATGCATATATCCTCTCTTCTCTTGACTTTTAGTGGTGTGCGTCATTGTTTAAAGCCAATTGATTAATTAGTGGCATTTAATAATAAAAGAACTGATATAATACAAAAAGTGGAGATTTGTATGAATAGTGAAAATCATTAAGTAGGTTAGACAAATATATGATCACATGGTTTGAAGATTTTCGTATAACCTCCTGAGCCCTAATCATACTACCTTTTCATAGAATCTTTTCCTAGAATCTCGAGGATAACTTTTAAGATTATGTATCAAATTACTTGTCATTAGTTGATACAAAATCATCTTCAAAAGGTCCTAATATCTCATCCAAAAGCAAATCTGAATGCCAGTAGTTCAATTGTATATAATGTAGCATGATAGTGTGTGTCGACTGTCGAGTATATATTTGTTCTTAATAAATATATATATATATATTTATGCTAATTGAAACAGTTGAAGTTTGATTGTTGACTCTTTTTTAAACATGAATGTTGCCCTATTCACCGTGAGGACACTTAATATGTTAATAACAAACGGACTAGTAGGATAATTAAGCGGCCTACGGCAGACAAAAAAAGAAAACAAATTATATATATACTTACAATTATTCCTATGATTGTCGTGTGGATTATGGATGTGCCGGTTCTCGAGCTAACCGGTTGAACCGGCCGGTCCAATTTTCAATTTATATAATAACTCAAGATATATGATGGAAATGAGTTATGATGATTGTTGTGTGTGGATTATGGAAGTAGTCGAAGAAAATAAACATATTTTGTGGTAAGTGTAACTTAGGGGAACGTGCATTCCAACTTCCAAGTCAAAACACAAGGAGAGGGGATGGTGACATCGGTTCAAGGCATGTGAGTTAGGTCTCTAATATATTCTAATGTCGGAACCTTTTTGGTAAATTAGATTAATTTGGTTTTTGAGTGGGGTCTCTAATATATTCAAATGTCACAACTTTTTGGTAAATCAGATTTGGTTTGATAATGCAAATCTGATTATATTATCATAAACAAAAACTTTTGCTAGTCTTTCGCAAAAAAGGGTGTGGCTCATTTCGCAAAAACGCACCCAGTGTTTCTATGGATTTGAGCTTTTAACATGTTATTTCAAGTATGATTTATTTTTTTTTATGTACTTTACAGATTATTTGCACACAGAGTTTGTTCAAAAATTAGAAAGTGCATAATTTTGAAGAACGACTTGAAATGAAATTAAGTGCATGATTTTTGGGAAGAAGATAGAATTAAATAAAATTAAACTCCTTATAAAACTACCTTACAATTTAAAGTTTAGAATATTTTTTATATTTAAATATTTTTCAAAAGCTTATTAACTTTTAAGAAGCCTATAAACTTAGCCTAACTTGAACATTTTTTTCTTTGGCAAAACTCATGTGAATGCATACCCGTGTACTTTGAAGGATGATTTAATTTAGGTATTAACAAATTTTAAAACAAAATATGAGATGAGTTATCACATATATTTCGGTGAAATTCAAATTTCATGATAGATTGAAAAAAAATATATATATATGTGAGTCTAGCTCATAACTTAGGATAACACTTATTTACGATCCTTATTAGTAGTATAAAATCAGATCGAATAAAATCAGTCAATTCATTCTTTATTTCTCAAATTATACGTCCCATAAAAGATAATTAATCAATCTTGCACGGTATTCCTGATAACGAAATGCAGTTCAATTAATAGTAAGACACTTTCTTTCCAATTAAGCGATTGAAGTTCGAATCCATGAGTTAGGATGTAGCTAATATCGATTGTATGTATGTTATATATACATATATTATGAGCATCTGTAAAAAGAATCTGATTTGGTTTAAGAATAATTGTGTGAAAAGGTGTCTAAAAGCAAAAAGTAAGATCTTTTAGCGAATCAAACCTCTAAAAGCATGACTATGTTTTGACTTCATAATCGCGTAATTCTTTAAGCAAATCGTGAAATCGCATATTCTTATAACACACCGCTTTGGTATAACTAATGAAAAAAAAAAAATGAAAAAAAAAAAGAAAGAAAAGGGAGAGAATATTTCTCAAGACTGGTGTGACTACATTTTTCTTACTTACTTTGTACTTATATGAATTGTATTACAATACAGTATCATTTTAAAATGGATCATAATATATATATTTTAATTTTTTAATTAAAAATTGCAAAATCTCGACGGCAATGTACTAGTAATATTAAAACTAATTAATGTATGCACCCCTTAATATGTACGTGTCCGAGTAAGAGCCCTAACTTCTTCTTTTTTTGTTCTTTTTTTTTTAATTAAAAAAAGGGGCATTTATTATTTTTAAGTTGTGATGGGTAACAGATACTGTAGCAAAAAAAAAAAAAGACTAGATAGGGCAAGACAATTAAACCCTGAGGAAAGCTTTTATTCATTCTATGCCCATTTTTTGTTTGCAAGAACATGAACATCAACACAACGAATGCACAGCCTGTTCTTGCTCTGCCCAACAACCCCTCCACCATTTCTCTCGCTTTTTTTTTATATTCAATAATTGCACTATAACTACCAATAATCACTTAATACTACCTTCATCCCATTATATTAAAGCTTATTTCCTTTTTGGTCCGTCTCATTATATTAGAGTTCTTTCCTAAAATGGTAAAAAATACTACTTGACTATAATTAACTCTCTCTCCTTAAAATTAATTATAACCACATATCCTTCCATTTATTGATTTCTGTGCAAGTCAAACTAGATCTAATATAATAGGATTGAGGTAGTATATGCAAAAAAGAAAAATAAAACAAAGTTAATGATTTTCAAAAGTAACCCAATGAAGATCGTGTACATAATCCCCTAATAAAAACAGATCGCATGCATAAAATATTGCTGCTTTACTGCTGGTCTGCTACCCCACCCGCTATTAAATGACAAAAGTCAATAATTTTTAAACCTTTTTTCCATTTCTGAATTTCCAATTTTTTATTTTTATTTTTATTTTTCCATGCTGTAAATATATTGATCTATAGATGATTTTATCCCCTTTATCCGTTCTTTTTTGTTTAATTTTTGGTTAGTTATAATTCATGAATTATGATATAAATTTTGATCATTTTGTTTGATTTGTTGTCTAAATTTCATTTTATTTTTCAACATACCATAATCTTAAAAAATAAATAGTTTGAAACTTCATTTTGTTCTTAAATAAATTGAAATAATTAAAACTTTCAATTGATGGCTTCTGAATTTTCGACGTCTCACTAATGATTTAATTTGCCGTTGAAACGAGTTTATATTTTATGTTCCACCTCACCATTGAATTGACGTTGAAATTTGAGAAACACACCAAAATTGAAAATTCTTGCAAAATCCAGGTCATTTAAAAAAAAAAATTAAAGTTCAAATCACAAATTAAAAAATTCTAAAAAATTAGATTTTTAAAAATAAAAAGTAGTAATAAAAAAATATATATGGGTGTACAAAACTATAAATAAGGCTTTTATTTTTTGGGTAGGAACTCCAGCTCCAGTCCAGTTTCCAACTTTTTAACAGCTTGTCGCTAAAGTGGAGAAAGCATTGGACTTCGTGAGGAAATTGACTTTCTTTGAGCCTTTGAGTATTTGACGAGTGAGAGAGAGAGAGAGACAGCGGCTATAGCTATAGCATAGCATATTGGCAGAAAACCAACACACACATATATATATAGTGTACGTATATATTATAGGCATCACAGCAGGAGGCAGCAGAATTTCTTCTGTGCTCCGCCGCTCGTGCGCCACCAAAATTTCCAAAAACCCATCTTCACAATTCACAGATCTCAAGACTCTTTTATTGAATTGCTACCAGTCTACACTTTTTTATTGTCAAGATTAGTTTTTTTTGCTTATTTATATCGAAGATTGGGTTGTTTTTACCTTTACTTCAGCTCCAAACCATTCCACCGAGTCAAAATACAGAGCACTTGAACTCCTCGGAGAATTATACGTATAATGTATGTATAGGTTGGTGTTGAGGTGTGCGTTTCTCATTGCCATTTCTCCCACAATCAAAGGGCGGTCGGTGATATTCTTTGGGATTTCTTGCTTCCTTTGCAATAAATTCAAGGTACACAATTCAACCACTTTAATGATTTTCCATTGTTTCTCTCATTATCTTTTCCCTTCATGGTGCGGTGGGAAACAAAATCATATTCATTTAGAATCTTCTAATTCCGAAATATTTCATGTACCTAGTATTTCATATATTATAGGAGTATTATATATTGTTTGAGGTATTAGCATACCGTGGATTAATTCAACTGTTTTGCTTTGTTTTAGGAGTGAAACTCGGTCCGTGTATGTTGGATTTCTCTCTTGGTTTATAAATGGCATTGTTGAGTGAGAGAAGGATTCCATTGGTTTAATTAATGTGTAGCTGTGAAGTTGAAAGGAATGTCGAGCGTTGGTGAGGGTGGTGAAGAAGAGGCTTACTTTGATACTACAGATTACTTGATGTTCGAGGAAGAATCTTCGGATTACGATATTTGGTTGAGGGAGCCTCTCAGTGTTGAGGAAAGAAGGAAGAGTTTTTTAGTCGAAATGGGCTTCTCAGAGCGTTCGACTAGTGGTGAAACGGAGGCAGGTTGAGATGGAAAGAGTCGATGAGTCGAGTGGCGAAAGCATTGATGATGATAGCTTGCTTGTTGATAGGAGGAAATCAAACAGTGAAGCAAATTGTTCTGTTGATTATTCTGGCCTTGATATGGATATGGAGGAGGTAATGATTCTTGATGAGGAATGTGAAATGAAGCAATTTGAGGCTTCTGTAATTAGTAAGAAAAAGAAGAAGAAGAATGTGATGAGGTGGTTAAGAAGCTTCTCTCATAAATTGAAGAAGAACCATGCTCCTGATGTATCCAAGGATTCGAAACCAGTTGCAATGAGGGTAGAGCGAAATCGGAAGCTGTGGACGGAGTGCAGTGCTGTCTATGCCGGACAAGTAGTTAAAGCCCACGATGGACTAATCTGGACTATGAAGTTCAGCCCTGATGGTCGATTTCTTGCTAGTGGAGGCGAAGATGGCTTAGTTTGCATATGGCGTTTAACCATGGTGGATGCCTCATTCAAGCCTGAGGAATGCTGTAATGGTAGCCATACTGATACATCCATCGTTGTCCCGGATAAGGTGCTCCATATTGGAGATGCACCGTTGCAGCGACTCAAAGGCCATAGGGGCGACGTTCTTGATCTAGCTTGGTCGAATTCTAATGTAATTAAGCTTGTGTTATCTTATTTGCTTTGATGTTCATATTTTGTTTGATCTTATCTGAATGAGTGTTTTGTTTGCAGCACCTTCTGTCATCATCTACGGATGAAACTGTTCGATTATGGAGAGCCGACTCTGATGAATGTCTTGCAGTTTTCCATCACAGCAATTATGGTAAGAAACATCGATGATTCTCTGATTAACAAAGGCTATCAGTAGTGATTTAGTAGTGGACTAATCCTTCCCCGTTGTCTTGTATGGTTGCAGTAACATGTGTTCAATTCAATCCGGTGGATGAGAGCCACTTCATAACTGGATGCATAGATGGAAAAGTTCGGATTTGGGGCGTCTCTAGTGAGAGAGTCGAGGAATGGACGAATATGCAAGACATAGTTACTGCTGTTAGCTACCAGCCGAATGGAAGGGTAAGTAAGATGCCGTATTCATATTCATGCTACTCAACAGCTTTCACAGAATGTATCGTTAATTGTTGTTATGTTCACAGGGTTTCGTCGCTGGTTCTCTTTCTGGCAACTGTCGCTTCTATGAATCATCAGGTGCATACCTATCTCGTTTCGTTTCGTCTGTACTTTTGTGGTTACGACACAGAGAGAATCTTAACATGATCGTTTACGTTTGCAGGCAACGAGCTCATTCTAAACGCGGAGATAAACATTAGGGGCAGGAAAAAATCATCTGGTAACAAAATAACTGGCATTCAGGTATTGCTCTAAATTGTGCTGTAGTTGAAACTGTGTAAACTTCTTCGTCTTCGGTTATTTATGCTTATACGAAGTTTTTCATGTCCAGTTTGTAAATAATGACTCTCAAAGAGTGCTGATAACATCAGAGGATTCCAAAATTCGTATACTCGATGGGCTTGAGGTTGTTCAGAAGTACAAAGGTATTGAAAATTGTTGAAATCATGACCTTATCTGTTTATGTTTATGTACTTATTTGGAGGAATTTGTTGCATATTGTTTCCTAATGAGTGATTCCCGGCAGGTCTGACGAAGTCCGGCAGTCAGATGTCCGTCTCGTTTACTTCAAACGGAAGGCACATTGTGTCGATTGGTGATGACTCTCGTGTTTATTTTTGGAATTACTCCGACTCAAGCATCCAAACATCGAAACAAGCTAAATCCACGCGTTCTTGTGAGAGTTTCGTCTCTGAAGGTGCAACAGTTGTGCTAAACTGGTCAGACTCGGGCAATGGAGACAAGTCTTTTGCTTGTGCATCTCCAACTAGTGTGTTTGAGTTGTCACCGAGGAAATGGGAGTCGGGACGTTTCTCCCTCGCGAACTGGTTTTCCATGGACACCTCATCGAGGGGCTCCGCAACATGGCCTGAAGAGAAACTTCCATTACCAGTCACAGATCATGACTCTTGTGGTGATCATTTCCATTTTCATCATCAGCAGCAGAAGAGCAACCGTGGTGGCTCGAGATTTTCGTCCACGGCTTGGGGTCTCGTGTTTGTGACTGCGAATCGGGATGGGACGATCAGGATGTTCCATAACTACGGATTGCCGGTCACAGCTTAGGAGTCGTTATCTTAGCTTCTCCTTGAGCTCTGCAAACCTCGGAAGAACTAGGAATTTCGTCGTGAAAACGAAGCTATCGAGCATGAGGAACACCAAGGAGGGGTGGATGCAGAAATATAGCTCTGAGTTAAAGTTAGAAATTCCCAGCAAAATACAAAATTAGAAGGTTAAAAAAACAGAATAGCTGAATGGGGAGTGTTGAATTCATCCCATTGTATTTATTTAGGCCAAGGTTAGAAAGCCAGAATCTGTGCAGTTTTTTGTTGTATTCATTTTTCAACATATGGCAAGTGTTAATTGTAGATAACTTCATTTGCTAAAATGTACGTAATTTCATTTGATTAGAGTTCATTTATTTGATAGCAAGGTCTTGGGTCTTTTAGGTTAGGGGCACACTCCTCTCAGCCCAACTGTATCGGTCAGGCTAACATCAGATTATATTTATGTCAAAAATTTAAAAAAAATTGACAATATTATTCACCAATTCGCACTTTTGTAACACTTCAAAATTTAAAAATGGGATTATAAAATTTATTGGACCTAAATATGATAATTTTATGAGGTAATGCCTAAAAAAGGCTCAAAATAATGGGTTTATGGGCCACCGTGCTCCAAAGTCTAAAGATCTTGGTAAAAAAGTAAATAAATAAATAAAATTAGAAGGACTCCTCCTTACCCTCAGTGCATTAAAGCTCTTATCAAGACGTGTCCATAGCAACAAGATCACACCCGAATTGGACTTCGTAAGTTCGTATAAGACGAAAACGAATTTTTGGAATTTTGAAAAAAAAAACGCAATGCAATTTATATATGTTCACAATGAAAATTGGACTATTTTCTCTAGGTGTGGAAATTCGGTAGGAGTCGGGTATCCGTCTCGAATTTTTTGGATAATCTAAACATTCACTACCCGAATCTAATCCCAAAAATATTTTTGGGTATCTAAATGCCCGTTCGAATACTCCAAAAAAACCCGAAGTTTTAGAAGGAAAAATTGTACTATTAGTTTTCTATTTTTTCTATTTTAAATAATACCTATAGCTAGCTAATGAAGATATTATTTACTAATACTGTAATTGCATAACTGATAAAACATCAAATGAAAAAAAATGAGAAATGATTGTCTGAAGTATTAACTTACTAAGGTTAATGTTTATTTAACTATTAAGGCTTATGACAATCTACCCACTTTTCATAACACAAACGATAAAATACCCACTTTCATAACTCTCATAGCAAATTACCCACTTTTATAGTGAAGTACCTATTTTACCCTCGAATGAAGATAAAAATCAATATCTTTTGGAGGAAAATTGGCCTACAACAATCAAAAAATGCAATTAACGATTGGAAATTTGAGGCGTACAACAGGAAAATAAATGTCACTGACCGAAAAATGTATACTAGCAATTGGAAAATTAACAATAAAAAAAAAACTAATGATTGAAAAATTGAGGTGTACGACGGGAAAATAATTGTTAATGAGCGGAAAACTAATTCCAGCGTCTGAAAAATCAAAACAATAAGAATACTAAAACAAATGTCAATTATGATGTGAATATGTAATTAATAGTTAAAATTTCATTCGCGATAACGAAGGAAAATATGCAATTGAAGAATGGAAAATACTTATTTTTCATTTTCCCAAAAAGTGTTGATTTTATTTAGGGGCATTTTGGGAAGTTTCTATATAAGTGGGTATTTTGCATAGAGAGTTATAAAAGTGAGTATTTTCATTTTTGCTTATGAAATTTGGGTAGTTTACATGAATACCACTTAACTATTTTCTTAATTATTTTATTTATTAACTATTATTTATTATTATTTTTAATTTATTTAAATACTATAAATTTCGGCATTTTAGGTAATTTTTTTCGAGTTCAAGTATACCAGATACCCGAATTTTTCAAATCTCACTACCCGAATACGAACTCAAACCCAAATTTTCGAATTTTGGGTACCCAAAAACCCGTTCGGGTTTGTATATTAAACCCAAACCCAAATTCTCACCCCTTACTTTTACATATTTCTAATTAATTAAAAGCATAGCGCATAAAATTGTGAATTACTAGTGTATTTAAATTTTCAAAACGAGAGTGAGGTTAAACTAGTTCACTTGTTTATTTATTAACAAACGAAAGAAAAAGAAAGAAAATGAGAAAACAACCACAATGTACATATCATTTAGAGAAAATAGGGTGTTTTGTCCCTTAAAGCTTATAATTTCAAATTTTGCCCAAATTATAACAATACACAATTTTTGTCCATTTTTAATGTGTGTAGGCAAAAATACCCTTCTCTCTCACAAACCCTATTTCATTTTATTCTCACCCATTTCACCCTCATTCCTCACACATCACACATTATCTCTATCTCTCTCTCTAAAACCCTAGCCTCTTTCTTCAATGGAGAAACTCATGTCCCCCCTTTCTCTCTGCAGCGACCTCCCGGCGGCACAACCTTACGTCTGACGCTGGACTGCTCTTGCGTCACCTCCGTCGTCCTGCTCCTACTCGGACGCTCTATATTTGGTTCGTGTGGAGGCCCAACACCACCGACTAGACCGCCGGCAACACCACTTCTCTCTCTCTCTCTCTCGCTAGGGTTGCCGTCTCCTCCCTTCTGTTTCTCTTATGCCGGCGACGCTCATGCCCGGCGTCCCTCTCTCTAATTTTTTAATTTTTTTTTTTTTTGTAAATCTAGGGTTTTTTTTTCCAGAACTGGCCGAATCCGGGATGTTTATTATGCAATCAACCAATGGGCTTTGTTCTCCTCGCAAAGACGAAGAGATGAAGGGGTGGCTCGCTCATTTTGGTGGAGAAATGAGAGAGAGATACGCCGGAGAAGATGAACGAATCACGTCGGTAAGAAAACCAGTCTCTGAAACTTTCGGTAAGAAAATTGTTTGTTCTCAGTTAGAAAATTTGACATTTTCTTACTTTAGGGTTTAGGGTTTGACTGCTTCTTTTTGGTAAGAATCGACCGAAATTTCTTACTATAATTTTAGTGATGTGAACACTATAATTTTAGGGTGACGAGGCTAGGGTTGTCTCTCTTTCTCTCTCTCTCTCTCTCTTCAGTTTTCCAGATTAGGATTTTTTTTCCAGGTATGGATTCGAGCTTGGGTTGGAGGATGAAGGTAAGATGTTTGATGATATTCCCAAATGAAGGTGTAATTCTTATGTTGTGATGATTTGCAATTTCGTGGTAACAAAATTTAAAACTATTGGTAAGAAAATTATAATTTCGTGGTAAGAAAATTTAGTTTAGGGTTTCAAATTAATGATAATTGGTTAGAATCTGACATTTTTTCTTACTATTTTTTGTCTGATTTTACTGTAACAAATTCTAAAAATTTTAGGATTTACGAATTGACTGCTTCTTTTTGGTAAGAATCGACCGAAGATTCTTACTATAATTTTAGTAATTCTTACTATAATTCTAGAATTAGGATTTGATAATTTTGTTTATGAATTGACTGCTTCTTTTTGGTAAGAATCGACCGAAGATTCTTACTATAATTTTAGTAATTCTTACTATAATTCTAGAATTAGGGTTTGATAATTTTGTTTATGAACTGACTGCTTCTTTTTGGTAAGAATTGACCAAAAATTCTTACTATATTTTTAGTGATTCTTACTATAATTCTAGAATTAGGGTTTAGATAATTTCTTACATTGCTCTGGTAATAAAAGGTTAGTGTTTAGGGTTTTAAATTGATGATAATTGGTAAGAATCTGTCATTTTTCTTACTTTGTTTTGTTTGCTAAATTGTAAGAATCTGACATTTTTTCTTACGTTATTTTGGTAATAAAAGATTGAGTGGTAAGAATCTGTCATTTTTCTTACTTTATTTTGTTTGATAAATTGGTAAGAATCTGGCATTTTTCTTACGTTATTTTGGTAATAAAAGACTGAGTATTTAAGGCTTAAAATTGATGATTATTTGTCGTTCTTGACATGTTTTGTTGCGGTAGTTGCAAATTCTTACTGTTTTTCAAGTTATATAAGAATTGCTTCATTTCTTATTGTAGGAAGTATTCGGCTGACGACGGCTATGAGACGCGAAAGATGAGAATATATTAATTTTCTTACTATATCTGTAGTTTTTTTTGATAATTTTTTGTTGTTTCTTGGTAAGAAAATTGTTAAGAAATGAATTATAGTTTTTATTTTTTTGTTGTTTTTTGATAATTTATATTACAACACATGTAATTTATTATCATTTCTGAAACTAATAATAGTGTCTTAATAAATGATTAAGTGGTAAGAAATGTGATGTATTTTCTTACTAATGTGTGTGATTTTTCTTACCATCCCCTGTACAAACAATTAAATACATTTTTTTTTCTAAAAATTGGAGAATTTGTCAAATTTGTTACCAAAATTATTCGTAAGAAATTCCAAAATATTATAAGAAATTATAATATTTCTTACTAAGTTATTTGGTAAAACGTAATGAAAGATAAAATTTCTTACCAAATGCATTAAAAATTCTTACTAGGTGATTTAATAAAAAAAAATTGATACAAGAGAAAAAAAAAAAAAAAAAAAAAAAAAAAAGTTTAATTTTTAGCTCTAGGGGTATTTTAGGGGACAAAACCTTAGTTGTCTCTATCATTTAATGCACATTAATTACTGATAGATGTATATGGGATAAATGTGCGAGGTTGGTAATGTTTAGCTGAAAAGCCAATTATTAGGGATGTTTTTTTTGAACACTTTGCATTGAAAACGAAAATGGCGTTTAAAGATGTGCATATTTTGCTGCACTGCACATAGCCATATATACATACACTATTATACTATGCTTGCAGAGACGGTTACTCACAAATTGATGCGCTAATCCTCTCCATTTTCGCATTCTTTTCGTCTCCCACACTACGTTTTCAGTTCCGACGTTAGTGATTTTCGCATTCAGTTCCGTCAAGGTTTTTGATTTGAAAAAAAAAAAAAAAAAAAAAAAAAAAGTGGAGATGGTGAATCCGCGGTGCTATTTGGATATCAGTATCGGCGGAGAACTGGAGGGCAGAATGGTGGCGGAATTGTACAAAGACGTGGTGCCGAAAACCGCCGAGAATTTCAGAGCTCTCTGCACTGGAGAGAGGGGCGTCAGCCCCCTCACCGGCGTTCCTCTTCATTATAAGGTTTTGTCTCTTAAATAACTGTGAAAATCTAAATGTATCTGTTTGCTGCCTTGATTTCATTTTGTGTGTATGCCTGCGTCAACTTTGATGGTTAACGTTTCGGATTTCAGTTTCGGTAGGGTTGAAATTAGAGCGTTTGGTGCTGTCAAAATCTCTGAGAAATAGCAACTTTACGTCCCTCTCTGTTGGTTCTTTTGTTTGTATGGGTTTGTTTTCTTCTGAAATTATTGGATTCCATTTTGTTGCAACTTGCAAGATGTTGATACTGTTGAAAATTTCTTATTATAAGAAGATTTTATACAAACAACAGTCCAATATATACGAATAATGCTCTTATTTATGCGACATTCTAGCATTTAGTTGTACTGTATTGTGTATCTTCAACATTCTACCTACGGATTGAAAGTGTTCGTGAATTGTGTGGAAATGTTGAAGTAATCTGCTTACCTTCTAATATGCCACAATTATTTGGGCTTTCTAGATATGAGTAATTTTTAAGAAAAATTCTTCAGTCATAATAAAAATGATGCAGTTCAAAATGTCCTATATTGTCGTGTTCCTTCTTTGTTCTTGATCTGAGCTATGTGTTTGATACAGGGTTCACGTTTGGATCGCGTTATCAGAGGTTTTATGGTGCAAGGGGGTACAATATCTACAGGAGCGACTGGAGAATCCATTTACGGGATGAAGTTTGAAGATGAGAATTTCGAGCTAAAACACACGAGGAAAGGGATACTATCAATGGTGAACTGCGGCCCAGATACTAATGGATCTCAATTTTCCATTGTAACAACACAGGCCCCACAACTAGATGGAAAATCTGTTGTCTTTGGTAAGTTGGTAAAAGGATTTGGAGTGCTTCGCGCAGTCGAATATGTTGCAGTAGCAGATGACTACAGCCCAACTGCTGATGTTGTGATCGTGGAGTGTGGAGAAATTCCTGAAGGAGAGGATGATGGGACTATTAACTTCTTTAAAGATGGTGATATGTACCCCGATTGGCCAATGGACCTTGATGCTAAACCTGACAGCCTCTCATGGTTGATTTCTGCTGTAGAATCTATAAAAGTCATTGGAAATGAGTATTACAAGGTAAATTATTTTCTCCTGCCACAAAACTCATTAGTTATGTGCTTCTTGAAGCTTTACTTTAGTGGATCATCTTGTTTTACTTCTTATATTCTACTCTTTACAACAATTTTTATGTCAACTTTTTGCAAAGTGCAGAAACATGACTTCAAGATGGCTATGAGAAAGTATCGTAAGGCCATCAAATATCAAGATCTGTGCTGGGAGATGCAGGACCTTGACCTAGGTTACTTCATTTCTACTATTGATACTAATTTTAAGAATATACTGTGGGAGAAGATGGATGTTATCTTAAAAGACTCATAGCATCTTCTGCGTGTCTGGTACAGAGCAGAGCGAAATATTGAGGAAGATGAAGTCTCAAATCCTTACGAATAGCTCTGTGAGTTACTTACACTCTCTCTCTGTCTCTCTCATATAATTTATTACAGTAAGTGGATGGTTCCATTTATAAATGATAAAATACTGAGTAGTTTTGATATATAGATGACGATTTTAAGAAACTTGAAATTCGTTTATTAAGATTGATCGAATCCTTCTTAGCCTGTATCCATCACCTTCTCATGCTGCAGATGTGTAAGCTGAAGTTGGGTGATCTTGAAGGGGCATTACTTGATGCAGACTTCGCAATTCGTGAAACAAAAGATAATGCAAAAGCTTTCTACCGTCAAGGCCAGGTTGATCCCTCATGCTAACTTTTTGATCAAGCACTAGCTATGTGTGCTCGTGTACATGATTTTACACCATAAAAACTATTGATATGAGTTTGTCTAATGCATGAAGTTTCCTGTTCTGGGATATAGTTCAGTTTTAGCTGCTTGTTGAATAGTTTTTCTAGTCAAAACAAACACTAGTTTAAATATGCCACCATTTTTCAGGTTCACGTGTTCTAAAGTTGCAACTAAAAAACCAATTCTTATGTAGAATAAATGTGTAATTGCTGGTTTCAATCTTCTCTTCAGGTATATATGGCATTGAACAATGTAGATGCAGCAGTTGAAAGTTTTCAAAAAGCACTGGAGTTGGAGCCAACAGATGGTGAGTAATTTTGTGGAAAACTAGACAAGATCCACTCTTTGTGGAACTATACTTTTTGGTTCTCTATATTCCTGTACATCATTTTGATCATTAAAACTTGAGTACACAGAGATTTCAAGACTGCTAATGTAAATTTTCGAGGTAAATATACTTGCTGAAGTGATGCTGCAGAGGCTGCAAAAATATTTGACCCACAACTCTATGCATTTTGTGTTTTCCTATAAATAGTTAAGCTGAACCTTGAAAAATTAGACAGTAAAACTTTGATTCCTTTGAAAAATCTATAATAAGCCCAATTACTATTAATTATGTTTCACTGAAAGAGTTATAAGTTTACTTTTCCTTTTTAAGGTGGTATCAAGAAAGAGCTTGCTATTGCGAAGAAGAGGGTAAGTGACTTTCAAGTTTTCTATGAACTAATCACCTGTCGTCAATAGATTAAATGGTTCATATGTTCTCAGATTGCTGATAGGCATGACTTGGAGAAAAAGGCTTTCTCAAAAATGTTTCAGTAGAGATTGAAGATTTTAACAGTAAGTATATACTTTTTTTTGATTAATTTGC
This sequence comes from Mentha longifolia, assembly GCA_001642375.2. NCBI lineage: Eukaryota > Viridiplantae > Streptophyta > Magnoliopsida > Lamiales > Lamiaceae > Mentha > Mentha longifolia. The sequence goes on along the minus strand of CM038113.1, from coordinate 7,003,931 downwards.
TCCCTTCCTTCCATCATATTTTCAAAATTGTGTAATGTTCCCCATTTATTTTCTCTCTAAATGCAGGCTATTACTGACTTGGAACACATCGTTTTAACTCCTTGGTCGTTCTGTAGATGCTATTTCTTTTTGTTGAATCAACGGCATTGTACTTGATTCTGAACTAAAATTTTGTCACAGTTCTGGTATAGAAAAGTATGATCAGGAAAGTAAAAAAGACCTCTCAGCACGGGAATATTTCTCAAAGAGATTGGAGAATATACCAATCATTCAAAATTACTTTTGTTAAACTTTGTACAATGAAAGTATTTATCCTGAAAAAGATGAATTCCTTTTTATTTACATAAAAGCTCTTCTTGTTTCTTGATTATTGCTGTGGATTCCGTATCTTAACTCTAGTTGGTGAATTATGCCCGCCTTCTCTGGTATATACACCTTTGTTAAGGAAAGATTCGTTGTGGATTGCTTTTCCTCTCATTGTGCGCCAGAATCAGTTGGGATGATGTAGGCTCTGCTGTTTTCTGCTGCAACTTTCTCCTCCTGATATACTGAAATTTGTCAGTCTGCTAGTGATATTAGTTCGTAGGCTTCTTGTTTCGAACAGTCATATTCTTCTTGAATCAGCTGGATCATTACATTCTTCGCCTCTGAATTATTGATATAGACGAGTGCTTTAGCTACTGAGTTCCAATGTCTCAAGAGTCTGCCTCTAATGCCGTAAAACTAATTTCAGCTTTGATCTTCTCTTCGTTTTTATTATCTATCTTTGAATTGTTGCATGTATCCTGCATCATGTGCACATCTTGGTTTTTGTCATTGATCATGATACTCAAATTTTGATCTTCTTCCTTTGCTGACTTGATGCACATCTTCATAGCTCCCAGGTGAGCTTGAAGTATATAAGCTCGCACTAGGATATTAGAGAGGATTATACCTTTCGAATATGAATCGTCGGCCGGACAAACGACATACGTTTGCGGTCCAAAGTGGATTTCCATCTAGAGCTTAGCCGGAAATATGCAAAACAAGGTTTGAAGGAGGCCTTCGGAAAATGACTCTGACGCTCAGATCAATATAGTGCTCAAACTTAAAACATGTGTGGTGTGTTCAAGTTTAAGTTTGAGCAACAAGTGTATAATAATTGTAGACACGATAATCTTTGCTCATCGAAGAATATCTTAAAAGTATTCCATGAGAATCTTTACTATCAAATGCTTTCAATTGATCATTACTATTATCATTTGTATAATAATAACGACTCCCGAAGTATCTACAAATAAAGAAGATTCAAGTTTGAATAAAGAAGATTCTGGAAAACAAGTTCTTCTCATGGTCAACTTTATATTATGTTTACAAGTGCCTATTAAATTAGTGGTTTGAAAATCTTGATACCGATAAGGATAAATGTAGCACATAAAGAATGTATTATCTGTTATAATGTAAATTAATTTGACATCCAATTTGTCAAGAGACACACCAGTTTTTCCTCATGCTTGAATAAATATGACCTAGAAATAACACAAACATTAGGGTGGTGTTTGTCTCACAGTGCAAGCAGATCAAAAGTGACAATTATCATAAAAAGAGTGACAATTTTTAAAATTAAAACTATCAACAATGTTCTAAAGTGACAATTATCATGAATAAATGTGACAATCATACATGTTCGTTTATTGACCTAACGGTAGTGGGTTAATGCCGAATGAAACTAACAATAGACTTTAAAAGCAACAATTATCTCATCTCATATAGAATAAGCCTCTTAAGTAAGTAAAAACCGTTTAGAAATAATAAAATGTAGTATAATAGCATGACACGTAGGCTTACTACACCAGCTGCGCTGGCGGCACCTGATCCGATCTTTCTCCCTCTCTCTCTCTCTTTTCCTTCGCCCAGGAAGCGAGGGAAAACCAAAAGTCACCGCGCGCACTTTAGAATATCTCGTTTCGTGTCTTTTTATGTAAAAAAAATGTAAAACATATTTACAAAAGAATAAAAAAAAAAATAAAAATTAAAAAAACAGAAAACTCTCAAAGGGGGAATTTTTTACCTTTTGGCTCCAAACCCCATACTTCTTCGTCTCCCAATCGCTCCGAATTAATTATACTTCTTCAATGCCGGCGGCGTCGTATCCGATCAGTTGAACACAGGAGAACCGTTTTTGAAGTTTCGGTATTAGTATTGATCGATTGTTTCGGGCGAGAAGAAATTGTTTCGTAGATGGGGAATCATCGGCCGACGACTAGGAGTAAAAATAAGAGGAGTAGAACTGACGATAATGCGGCGACCACCTCTGAAATTTTCAGGTTTTTTTTTTTTTTTTTTTTGGGTATAGTAAGAGCAACAATTTTCCTTTGTAATTAGTACTTTGTTGTTGGTTTTAATTGAAAAGTAGGGTTTGTTGGAATGCTTACGCATACATGGAAGAAGATTATGATAGAAAATATATATATCATCGGATTGTGTTGGCAATGTGGAATATGTCTTGTTGAGTTTCCGATTAAACTTTGTTTTTGTTCATTATCCAGTGCAGTTCTTATGTAGTAACTTATGTTGTAAGCTAAACTCCTGAAGGTGTAGTAGTAAGGAATATGACCATGCTGTGAGCTGTTTTTATGAATGATTAGATACTGTTTAGCGCGGGTTAATTGACTCCAATGCTTAAATTTGATTTGTATGAACCTTTTCTGTTTAATGATCTATTTGAAGTGGAATGTAGGAAGATTCTCGCAAGTGGGGAAGTGACTGATGATGACGTTGACTGGCTATACATGATACAGAAGCCTGTGTGTCATGGATGTCGAAGCAACACTAAAGACAACCCCAATTGCTTTTGTGGACTGATCCCAGCTACTACTGGAAGTCGTAAATCTGGCTTGTGGCAGAAAACATCAGAAATTGTCCATTCCCTTGGCCCTGACCCGACCATTGACTTTCGTGCATCCCCCAGCACACCAGCAGGGCTCACAAATCTTGGCGCTACTTGCTATGCCAACAGCATCCTGCAATGCCTGTACATGAATAAATCATTTAGGGAAGGTGTTTTCTCCCTTGAGCCTGAAGTTTTAGAAAAAGAGCCTGTTCTCAATAACCTTGCAAGACTTTTTGCTCAGCTACATTCTAGTAAAATGGCCTTTGTGGAATCAGCACCATTTATCCAGACACTAGAACTAGATAATGCTGTTCAGCAAGATAGCCATGAGTTTCTGACCTTGCTCTTTTCCTTACTTGAGCTCTGTTTGAGGCGGTCTGGAACTCCCAAGGCCAGAACAATTGTACAAGACCTTTTCCGTGGAGGTGTCTCGCATGTGACAAGGTTAAAATTCTTTCTGCATATGTGCTAATTTGATGTCCTAATCTCTCTTCTTCTCCGGCATGTTTTATTATATTCATGCTTTAAGTTGACTAAGATAGTTTCATGCGTCTTTGGACTGAAGACTCTGAAGTCATAATTAAAAGACTAAACCTGAAATGCAGAAGAAATTTGGTACCCTGAAATTTTCTACTATTTGTTTTGGATAGTTATAATTTTGAATGCACCACGGACTTAGATTTATCAGTTAGAATAACAGGAACATAACCCAACCTATAAAATAAATAAAAAATTAAATAACTCTTGACTTGATCTCCTAAAAGGTAAATATAAATAATGCTGATTTGATCTTCTTTGTAGTCCAGATTGGAGCATGCGGTAAAGGTTTAGTTGGGGTAAGCTCAAGTGCGGGCAAGAATGGCATTCTTGTTAAAAGTACACCCTACTAGCTGCCCACAAATCACTTTTTCTTTTTCCTTATCCAAGGGATAGATTATTTGTTCTATTCTTCAATTATTCTCTTGAACATTGTTTTTCAATTGTTGAATTTCCGTGTGATATTGTTAATCTATTCTAATTCTGTGTCAAATTGCGAGTGAGGAATGACTTGTTCGTACTTACTTAGTCCCCTATTATCGTTAGTTTCAAATTATAGTCATGTTTTTGTATCAGATTATCAACTTATCCTGGAAATATGAAAAGAATGATCATGATTTTCTTTTTGCCGGATGTAGGTGCTCAAAATGTGGAAAGGAGTCTGAGGCTTCTTCAAAAATTGAAGATTTCTATGAACTGGAGTTAAATGTCAAAGGATTGAAGAACCTAGATGAGAGTTTGAATGACTACCTTAGCATAGAAGAGCTTCAAGGAGACAATCAGTATTTTTGTCAAGCATGTGCTATGCGAGCTGATGCCACCCGCTGCATTAAGTTGCGGTCACTGCCTACTGTCCTAAACTTTCAGCTCAAGCGCTGTGTTTTCCTTCCAAATGTAATTGGCTCAATACTTTTCCACAGTCATAAAGTTATATTAACCTTTGCTGATTTCTTCTGCTATCTTTATATCTGCCGTAATTTCAGAAAATGTTGCCATTTAATTTTTTATGATGTTTTTGCTGTCAATAACTTCTTTAAAGTGTTTCCTTGTTCGTGTCTCATAAGTGCGTTCTTGTCATCTTTCTGGAACTGCTTCATGTTCCTTCATTGTCCTTGGAACTGCTATAAAGGCCTTGCAACATTTCATTTGAGCATGTTGTACTAGTTTAATGCATATTCTCATTTCACCTCCTAAGAGGTTTCCTTGATTTAAAGTTTGTTAGATTCCAGTTCCTGATGCTGCAACGGTAGTCAAGTCCTCTACTTTTTCTTATAACGAGTTGACTCAAGATGCAATTACTGATGCTATTACATGTATGAGCTTCATCATTTTCTATATTTTGTGTGATACTGAAGTTAGTAGTATGTTGGTCATGCCTGAAAACCTCTCATGTTGAAGTTTCTCCAGCTAATAGCTTTAAACTGACTTGGCTCTTCAATCAGCTATTATACTCACTGGTTATTGCGGTTTTATTTGCAGACAACCACAAAGAAAAAGATAACTTCGGCATTTTGTTTCCCTCAAGAACTTAACATGTCAAAAAGATTATCTGGATGTCCACAAGCTGATTTGATATATGATTTGGCTGCTGTCTTGATACACAAGGGCTCTGCTGTTAACAGTGGCCATTATACAGCCCATATAAAGGATGATAACACTGGTTTGTGGTGGGAATTTGATGATGAACACGTGTCCAGCCTTGGGAGACAGCCATTTGGATCTGCTACATCAACTTCTGGGGCTAAAGCTGGGCGAAATGATGTAGCTGACTGCTCGGTACTGGCAAAAGAGGTGGATGTTCTTGTCAATGGAAACCATATATGTGCTAGCGAGATGCAATCATCAGATTCCAATGGTGCTAATCACTCTCAAACATTTTCATCGAGTGATGCATATATGCTAATGTACACCCTTAGGCCCTCAAACTTTGATGGAGAAAATTTGAAGTCTGATAAGTGCAAGATTGAAATAGAAGGTTCTAGAATTTCAGAATCACTTAATAGTCCTCTTCCATCCCATCTTTTGGAGGAGGTAGATTCATTGAATTCAGTATACCTTGCATCTTGTGAAGAATACAAGTCAAAGAAGGAAGTTGAGATGAGTCGTATTACGAAGCGAAGAGAGGAGGTGCGTTCAATCCTTTCTGAGGCTCCTGTCTCGTCTATAGAGAAGCACTACTACTGGATTTCGACTGAGTGGCTTCGGCAATGGGCAGACAGTGTCACTCCATCGTAAGTGAAAATAAACCTTTATCACTTGTCTTGTGAAACATCTAGTTATCTGTGTCTGGAATGCTTGCTACATTTTTGTTTCTGGCTTTTTCCATGGATGCACATTAAGTTGGTCTGTCTCTTGAGTTCTACCTATGACATCCTTGGCCACTAATCTACTATTAGTTGTTCTACTGGTGCAATATTTACACTACACTGGTGGAGAGTTGACCTGTTAAAGTCACAGTGGCAGTTTGATTTATATACTGTCAAAACTCAAAAGTCGGTCTCGTTGAAGCCTGGAATTTCTTGTTTCTCTAATCTTTTGATATCTGTACTGATGCTTTACTTAAGAACTATATGAAGAATTCTTCTTTTGTTCCAGTGAGGATATATGTGGATAAAAGACAGTAATTTGTGCAGGGCTATTGACAACACCTCTATACGGTGCTTACATGAAAAGGTGCCAGTTTCAAGGATCAATTATATGAAGCGTTTGTCAGAGGAAGCTTGGATTGCCCTATTGTCTAAGGTATGATACAATGCTTCACGCTACGCAAGATAAATTATCAAATACGAGATGCCTTTCACACATGCTATCTGAAATCCTTGTCTTTTTTGCCATAAATATTTAAATTCTACCTGCAAAATTCCTATCATTCTTATGAAATATTGCTCGGTGTTGCCTGGGGTTACTTCATTACACCTACTAAGATACTTCATTTGGGTAGTATTGTATAGTAGTTCTTCATCTCTTTTATTTCAGGAATAGGGACTACTTTTTGAATTTTTTATGGATCATATCTGCTCTAGAGAGAGGTCTATCTACATTAGAGTAATTTAGTCCTGGACGGCCAGGCATGGATGTTAAGAAAATGAATTGGTTTAATTAAATTAGAAAAGTAAATTAGTACTTTTAGAGATATCTTTGTCAAAATCAAAGTAGGAGATAGAAAGGGTGGATAAAGTAGAGTAATTTTTGGTAGGCCACAATGACATATTGGGTAATTTAAAAGAATTTTGAGGATGTTTATTCTGTGTAGTGGGTTATTGACTTTCCATTTTTGGTATGGGACTACATTTATGGGAGGACCAAATAAGGTGATTGGGACTAAATTTGTGGGATGGAGTATGATTTAGTTTGCTCAGAAAATATTCCTAGATAGCTTATACGTTCCAAAAACTATAGTTTGGGTCATTATAAACACCAAGAGAGTTGGATCTGAGCTTAACTTGAAAGATCTAGAGAGTATTAAATGTCCAGCATATTATTATATTTATTTTACTATCCACATCACATGAAAATCTCATAGATTCTTGGAGCTAAATCTTTCTTTCTTTATTGGAGCTAAACTTATTGAGCTTTACAAGATGATTTATCTAGCTCTTCCAGTTACCCTCCACAGCGGTCCTGTCATTTATTTTAAAACTTACAAAAACCCGTTTAGACTGGTCCACTTGAATAGGAATCATCATGTGCAGTTACATGCTTTTGATATCTGTTTTGAATTTTCTACTTTGATTAAAGAGTATGAGAAACTTACTTTAGATACCTAATGTGGTTAGCATTTTCTGATAGGAAGGTGTGGTGGATGTATTAGCTAGCTTTACAGCTTATGTAGAGTTAAGTTATCATGATTTGCATTATAGAAACATGAATAGTTGGGAAAACACCGAATCATAGTGATATATGTCTTGAACAATTGCAATAACAGGAATTCGACAACTTTATAGTTCAAAAATAGTGCTCTATTTTGTTCTACATTCTATCCCATGTTATAAACTGCAAGTCAAACAACACTTTGGTATAACTATTAACTAATGCTTTTGTGTAAGCTTATGTAGATGAAGCTGTCTTGCTAACAAGAGACAATTGGCCATTTCTTGATCTTTACGTTATAATATACATGGGTCATGAAGATATGTAATCCTTTTAGTTCAGGTTTTCTGTTTGTTGGCACATGTTTGTTCTAATATTGTTTGTCTGATTCTTATGGCAAGTACGGTGGGGGTCCAACATTATCCAAGGGTGACCATTGCAACGCCTGCATCTTTGAGATGGGTAGCAATGCAAGGCGTGCAAATGTTTATAGGGATCAAAGATCAATAATGAAAGAACTTGCAGAGGCAGCACTTTCCGGGGAGCCTTTAGATGGCAAGTTGTTCTTCATATCTAAGTCATGGTATGAAATATTTACAGTGATATTTGTCAATCTTAAACCTGTTATTTTCTTCACTACATTATTCATTGGTTAATAATACCTTTCTTCATTTCTATTCACTTGTTTTCAAAATGTTAAGTATCTATAGAAAGAAAATAATTACAATTGGATGGTTGTGAATTAAAACACAAACAACAGAAAAGATGGAATCCTTGAATTTATGTTCTTAAACATGTACGTAAGTTTTAGTATCTGTATTTTCAAATGTTTGTCCTGTTCTTGGGGGACTTACTGATGCTAGATGGTTATAGTGCTCGTGGCAATTTAGAAGAAGTAAGTCCTTGGTTATATTCTCGATGTCTTTACTTTTAGTAAAAACTTAAGCCAATTTACTTTGTAGGCTGCAGCAGTGGCTACGCAGGAAAAATATAGATCTGCCGAGCGATGCTGATTCTGGACCAACTGCTGCCATTAGGTGTACCCATGGAAAACTTATGCCTGAACAAGCACCTGGTGCTAAACGTGTACTAGTGTCTGAGAGTCTCTGGGATTTAATACATCAAACTGCTAGGGCAGTGAAGCCAGATGACCCAGAAGGCTGCTCAACTTTCCCATCAGACTCTGAAGAATGTGCTTTATGCAGTGTTGCACTTAGAGAAGCTGCATTCTCAGAAGACAGTTTGAGGTGATCTAATATATGTACTTAGTTTCCTAAAAAAGAAAAGGAAAAAAAGACTTTGTACTTAGTTGGAATGTAAAAGTATTGTTTGCAGCTTACTTGAGATGTATTTTGCAGGGAACTAAAGCTGAAGCAGAAGCAGAATCATGAAAAATTGGCTATGAATAAAGCTATTCCTCTCAATCTAGATACCAAATACTATCTACTGCCCTCGTCTTGGCTTTCGAAGTGGAGAAGCTACATTAATGCTAGTGGAAGAAATGCTTGTCCTGTGGAACTTTGTACTTTAAACACCGTTGTTGACAATCTGATATGCAAAAAGGTCCTCAGAATCTTTTATCTGCTTCATTTTCACTCCCCACATTTTGGAGAATCTTCACATGTCAATTGAATTATCTATGCTTATCTCCACTGTCCCCTCTATTAAAGACAAACAGACCTTGAATGAAATAACCTTTGGGTACATGAATGCTGGTGGTGTTAATTGGCAGTTTGGGTTGGTAGATCGAAGTCGGATATCTCTTTAAAATTGGACTGTGGGTCATTTTATTCTAGTTTTATGGACTGTAGTCTGTAATCTGTCTAATTTACCTGTTTCCTGACTCTATGTGAATCAGCACTGCAAGCTAGTTGAGAGGCCCCCAGAGCTCTTTTGGAAGCGCGGTCTCATTTCCCAAAAGTCAGCTGCTGTAAGTGTCATCCGCAATTCATTGATCTTCACCCCATCATTTTTCATCCCTTAACCTCCCTCTTATCTTATTTTCATTTTTTTTTTCCTACATGATGGATGATCATGTTCATTAAGATTCTATTATGTTTCTCAATGCATGGTTTATAGATCCTTTGACCTTTTAAATCATATGTTTGCATACTCCTACTTGAATGATCTAATGCTACATTTTTTTCAATTGCTTTCTTTAGACAGATGAACTAACATTCATTGTAGAAGATGACTGGAGATTACTTTGTGAAGAATGGGGTGGCTCAGTGTCCAAATGTATCTCTGCCAGAATTGAGATTGATAGCAGTGTGGGAGATAAAATGATTGGGTCTTATGAGGAGATGCCATTATCTGAGGACCATATAAGTGTGCCCAATGAAGACGATATGAGTGTTTCTAGGAGGCTTCTTGTTAAGACTTACCCTCAGGTAAATTTGGCATGTCAATTATCTGGTATCTTATGCTTATCATTGAAAATTTGAATTATTTGACTTGTTGGTTTATCCATTTTTTTTGTTTGTGGAAATGCCAGTTTTCAACTCCGTCTTTGACTGCTTTCTCGAAAATATCCCACCTTATAACAAATTTTAAATTGATTCCTGACATTTTTGTTCTTTTGAAATTTAACACGTAATCTATTTTCCGTTGCTGTAATGCCGTGGTGGCTGGCTGGATGCATACGTGTAATTCAACACAGATTACGCAAAGATAACAAAACTAAAATCATTTTTAATACTCGTGCTCTTTAAGGTTTGTGAAGAATGCATCGGTGAAAGAGAAAGCTCTGAATTGATGAAGAAACTCAATTATATCAATGAGGATATATGTGTTTACTTAGTTCGTGGAAAAGAACCTCCGAAATCAATCTTGGAAGGTTCAGGTAGCATTTCAGATCCGAGCCGCCGAACGTCCAAGCGGTCAAGAAAAGCATCATATGGAAACTCTGTAAATATGAATGTTTCTGCATCTACTTCGATTTATCAGCTGAAGATGATGATATGGGAATCCTTTGGGGTATGATAGTTTATACCTTCTGCATCTTCTCCTTTATGACTTTAGATTTTTAAATTTGTAAAATATTAAAGCATGGCTTGTACTGATTGCTACTTTTGTGATTAAAGAAGTACATAACTGCTGATTTCTAGAAGATTGGGAAATCGAACAGCAATATTCCCATCATATTAAACAATAATGGTAAATGGATTATGTATTAATAAGGATTTTCCTAGTAATGTTTGTTTGGCTTAAACGAGCTAGGGATTGTTCACAGTAGTGTGGGGTGGCTGTCTGCTACCAGGTTTGTTTTGTGTATATCTGCTTTCTGAAAATATAACATTTAAGGGGATTTTAATCTTTAGAATTACATAAAATCCTATACATTTGGTGTCAACACATTCAAGGTTGTAATATTGAAATGAAGCTGGATTTGGGAAGTGAAAGGCAAAATGTATTTCCACACTCATAATACATGTGTCCGCACTTCAAAAATTTCCACATATATTTGTATTTTATATTAGCTGATAAGAACGGTAAGATTACAAAAGAGCTAAGCTTAATTGACATTTCTGAAAATGTTTATGGTGATGCGCTTTCTAGAACTCATTGTATGGAAGTGATTTCAGTTACATTTTCGTTGTGGTATATTTTCTCCGAGTATCGGCTGAACATCCATACCCAACAAGTTGTTTACCAGCTGTTAAGTTGCGCCTCATCTTATATGTCATGATTTTGTTGTTTCTGTAAGGTTGTCAAGAAAACCAGATAATCCACAAAGGCTCCAAAACAATTGATGGAGAAACAGCTTGTCTTGCTGACTTGAATATCTTTCCTGGAGACATTCTGTGGGTCACTGATTCAAAGATCCATGAAAATCGTGATATTGCTGGTAATTAACATTCAGCCATTTAACTTGACAAGCACATATATACTAGTTGCTTTTCTCGTACCTGAGTGAGTATGGTTCGTCTCCACTCTTGCTGAACCACTCTTCATTTTAAAGGTTCTGTCCTAGAAATTTAATTGAGATCCTCAAATCATAGTTAGTTCTTAGATTGACAACTAATTGAGTCTCATTAGTATGCTTTTAGCAATATAATATGTCTTCTCCAATTTCATGGTATTTGTGATTTACATTTGTAAGCCTCTCTAATTTGCCAATGTGTAGATGAGCTGTCCGATTCAAATGTCGATATGCAAAAGGAAGAAGAGGGCTTTCGTGGTACACTTCTCACATCAACTATATCACCTCAGGCTGTCTCTGAAGCATGTTTAAATTAAGAAAGATCTGGCTCTGTTTCTTTCATTGGATTTTGAACCCAAAAGAACGATATATCATTGTTCTGAAGGTGAGACCCTTTCAAATTTTATGTGGATTTTTTTTTTCTTCTTATTATCTCCATTTTGCCTGCCAAATGTTTATTGTCACGTGTGAGAACTTCTGACACAACTAAAGATATATAGATTTTGTTCTCAAATTTCAACTCATCTGTTATCTTTATTGAGGCATGAAGATTTCTCATGAATGTTGTGTTGGTTGAGTTGTATGGCTGATCCTAACTCAGTGTTCTTAATTTGTAGCTAGTGTTGCAACTATTCTTAGCCATTGATATTCAGTAACAGACTTCACATTAACACAAGAATTTTTTATTACTATGATTATTATTTTTCTCCTGTAAATTGCAAATGTATAATCTGTCAAATTATATGGAATACAATAGTTGTAAATCCTTGTGTTCTAGCAGCTTTTGGTAAATGTTGTATGCACCGTAAATGGAAATGTGCTGCTTTATAGTAGTTTGATATCATTAGATTGCTAGTCCTATTTTATTATATTGATCAATCTTCCATTCTTCCTAATAATTAGCTGAGGTGGTGTCATTGTGCTGACCTTACAACTCTTTTCAGTGCAAAGCTTTAATGCTAGTCTTCACATACTTAAGCAGATCTTGGTTCTTGAGATTACACAATCTTGACAAAGATCAATCTGTTTCTGTTGGAATACTAGGTTTATTGTCATGTTAAAATTGAAGTTCAGCCAATGAGTAATCTAAAAGCCCATTTCCAAATTTGAATTTTAGATTCTGGCACGCAGGTTCCTCGGTGCTGCCGAAGTTTGGTTTTGCACCAATGACAGATTGATGAAACATCTATACTATATGGTACCTAAGTTAGAATTACATTAATAACTGTTTATTAGACCTGAACTTTCAAGCGAAATTTTGGCCATAGCAGGAATTATGACTTATTCTTTTACATATTATTTCCTATATATCTTACAAGCTAGAATACTGACATTTTTTGCGTGATATGAACCATCATGGTGCACTTCGGGTGAATACAGTGATATGCTTAATACAGCAGTTTATCATCTTTAAGTTTTACGGTGTGTAATTTTGTCCTTTTGTCTCCCTGATGATGAGTTGTATTCTTTCAGCGCTTGTTCAGCTGTTATTTTCCACTTGAAGGAGAGAGCAGAATCCTTGACACCAGGATAGCTTGTTTTTTTGTGTACAAAGTTTAGAGATCGCTTTCTTAATGTTGGGTTATAACCATAGTAGCTGATTGTACAGTACTGGTAGGTGGGCTTTTTCTTCTGTAGTACTCTGTGAAGAAGGTTTTGATCAGGTTCCATCAATGGAACAATTTTGTATGACTGCATATTGTACTGGTGCAAATATTTAAAACGAACAGGTGTCTTGTTCGTATATTTGAACTGGTTTGTGCTATTTACTGCATTGCTAAAATGTTGAGCTAATATGCTCTTGCTCGTACTCCTAATCCTTTGATTGGTGTGATTCTTATGTGTTTAGAAGTACATTTGCTAGATGTTTTCATATATGACATTGCATGTGAGTTTAAATATTTTTGAGCATATATACGTTGGAGCAAAGGCCGATGGCCATTTTGAAGAAACTTGGGCGAGATTCTTATCTAGGACCCCTACATCATTCTTCTTTGATTTTATTTTGATACGTGGTGAGATCTTTTGACCTAGTAGCCAAGATTTAAATGAATAGCTAATGTTTATTGTTTAACAAAAGGGATTTGAGCAAAGAAAAGGGCGAGACTTCATGCCTATAACACTCCATTTTACCTTCGATTTTCATTATCTTAATATATCACTTGATTCGTGGCCAAGACGGACTTATTTTGTGTGCGTGAGTTGGCCTAGCAGTAGTGGGTAAATGCCTGAGGTTAAAGGTCTCGGGTTCGAGTCTTCTGTGGTGAGGCTTTTAAATTTCATGTTAAATTGTTTAAAAAAAAAAGACGATGGGACTTATTTTGAAATTTTTATCATGTTTGTGACTCGAGGGCAGGAGTTGGGATTCAAGTTATGAATCAACACCAAAGCTCTTGTATTTAGCCGTTTTAAGAAATTGATATTCGAACTAGATCTTGAGTTAATCAAGAATCATGCGCGCAAGAGGTTATTACACGCTGCATAAAAGAGAGAGGAAGTCCTGATTGAAATCCATGATGATGAAGAGTTTCAAACTTTATCAAGGGAAAGGGATCAACTAGTCAGAGAAAATGAAACTCCGTCTCGCGAGCTGGAAATGACAATCGAGGTCCAAACTAAGATTCATAATGAGCTTAGGTTTAAGTTTCATGACCTTTTTATGAGCAATGAGGTCTAAGCCTTCTTCAACCACCCTCTTGTATTAGTGGTATTAGTTGCATGGCATACGTTTATAACCTTTTACACGGCTTATAAGTTGTTTCAAGGATCTTATAAGCTTAGCCAAGCATCATGCAAATCTGAACGAAATAGTTCCAAAGTTGACAACGAATAGTGATAATAATGTCTTGATACACTAGATCAAAGGTATTACTAGGATCATCACGCTCTCATGTTAAGAGATTTTATTGTTACAAAGCCATAATAGATAAACAAAGTAGGCAAATTTCACAGCTACCATTTTTTCAGGTCTAGGCAGAGTCCATATTTCAAGCAGTTTCTTGTGATCTTTTAGCCACCTGCTCTTTCCATTGATCAGGGGTCAGGGCTTTTGTTATGGAGAGAGCATGAATATGCTTCATCTCTTCGACTAACGCAGAATTTACGAGTCGGTGCCTCTCCAGCAATCTTTTCCCTTCAAACTGGTCTGATACGATCTCAATACTATAACTCGCTCCACAACTGGCAAAAGAATAAGAGTAGTATAAAACCATATATGACAGAATAAATAATTATAAACGCTTCAGTTGAACTGTGTAAGTGCTTACGTACCCCCCAGACGTGTCGATAACTTCCTGAAGTAAAAGCAGATTACAAAAAAAGAAAGGTAAGGAAGAATTTCAAGGTAGACAATGTCAATTGAATAGAGTAAATTTTGAAACACAAAAGGATGGCAATGGTTACAATTACAAAAGATAAAAGAGCATAGTATGCGCACAGTTTTCGCCTGTTTTCTCTGTGGTTATATCAACATGTTTAAGCATGCCATAGCAGCCTGTACCTCTTGCCTTCGACTTAATATACAAGCTCATACTGTATTAGCCCATCAGAATTCAATGCATAGTCGACACTATCCCCCAGCATAGATAAGGCACACCGCACACTTACAAATTTGAAACATGGTTAAGTTCTTGCTGGATCATAACTCTTCTATCAAGAAGCTTTGAGAAGATAGAAGTATAATCACACGTACTCTAGAAATTCCTCACACCATCCTTCCTCATAGACATAGTTTTACAGAAAGTTTCCCCTTCTGATCTCTATATTATGAAACATACACACCTACTTCCTAATACACATAAGGAAATACATTGCAATGCAGCATATAGTTGTCAAAGTTACAACGGCTAGCAAAATAATTCGTGCAAAAACTTTAGGACACTAAGCAAGTCTATCCTATCTCAACCTACAGTTAAATACCAAAATTAGACCAAGCATTATAATTCATCTTTGTCTCCACCTCCCCTCTCACAGCGCACCAACTCCAAAAACGGCACTTGATTTCTTCAATAACCCTTCCGAAATCCCATGTTCTCGAGTCGAACACCATCCCATTCCTCCACCTCCAAATAACCCAAGTAGCACCAATCCACAATCCCCCCAACCTCCTTCTCCATTTTTTACCTTTAAGGATGCCTGCGAAGCTTAGCAAATGCCCCTCGATGTGAGGTGGAGGCACCCACGCCATTCCAATCCAATCCACAAGATAATACCAAACCCGCACCACCTCACCGCATTCAAGAAAAATGTGAATTGCCGACTCCCCCGCATTGCCGCAGAACGCGCATTTCTTAACCCCATCATCCAAGTTTATTCTCTTGCTAAGATTGTCTTTAGTCGGCAAGCGGTTCCAGAGAAGCCTCCACGCTGACACCTTGGCTTTTAACGTAGCCGACGCCTTCCAGATACAAGTGAGGCTTGCCGCATATACGATATTCAGAGCCTAAGGTTAAAATAAAAATAAAAGAGAAAAAAAATTAACGTTTCTAGAAGAGATTAAATGCCTGCCTTGCCTGATCTTTAACTACAGGATTCGAAATTAGATGAATATAAATATATTGAATAGGCATGATCTATTATTCTC
The DNA here is from genome assembly GCA_001642375.2 of Mentha longifolia. Classification (NCBI taxonomy): domain Eukaryota; kingdom Viridiplantae; phylum Streptophyta; class Magnoliopsida; order Lamiales; family Lamiaceae; genus Mentha; species Mentha longifolia. Next base: position 6,988,208 of record CM038113.1, on the reverse strand, counting down.
TGGGTTAGCAATGGCTATCCATCGACCGGGCATAAAAACGAAGATTGGTTCAGGCGATGCCCTGCTACTTAACGTAATTTAAGCCAGATTTCATCCCCAATCGGATTGTGGGATGACTCAAATTTAGCTAATAAATAACCAAAAAACAAACAAACTAACCTAGAATAACTAGTATATGGACATTGCAAAACCCATTGCTTAACAGTGTTTCTTCAACACCTGTACCTAAAATCTGCAACACCAGAATTCTACAAAATACTTCGAAATCTGTACTAAAATTTAAAATTTGTACTCCATATCCAATATTTGATCCCAACAAAATGAGATTGCAAACCAGATTTTAACGATTAATAATCGAACTAAACCTGCTACAATCTATCTCTTTCACCCAAAATTCAGAGAATCACACAAACAAAATAATAGTCGAACAAATCCAATACCAGCATAGTCAAGCAATAAAATGATATGGTAAAGGCATATGTTAAAAAAAAATGATATTAATAGCATTACAAGATGAGAAGGATTGAGCTTCGACTTCAAGGTTGATTCAACTTGCTCCTTGCTCGTTGCCATCTCTCACGGTAGAATCAGTTTTGCAGACTGCGCGCTGCGTGGGTTTTAAACTTTAAAAAGTTTGAATTGGAGTCCTTTAGGGAAAGAAAAAAGTTATTCTCTTATCGGAGGAACAAATATATGACCTAGACTAAGAATAAAAATATTCTTCATTCCTATTGGATATATACGTACTACTACTATAAAATAGTATAGTGGATAGGGATGTCAATCGGGCCAACCTGAGCGGGTTCGAGTCAGTCCTGTCGGGTTTTGCGTTATTCGGTTCGGTGATTGTGAATTTTTTTCGGGCTAAAAATTTTCAACCCTAACCCTAAACTTCGGGGCTCGGGCTAGCCCGTCGGGCCAAGAAGTTGACGATTTTTTGTATAACAATAATTTTATAAAAATAAATAAATCATGTTATACCATTGAAGTCACTTTATTTCGTATTATGTTACTTCAACTTGCATAATATAATAAGTAGCTCAATGAGATATGAAGATATTTTTTTTTTAATGATTATATTAATTATTTTTTATTATGTGGTGAAATACAAAATAAAGAAAATATTATAATGAATACAACTTATAATAGAAAATTATAATATTTTTCACAAATATTTGAATCAAGACATAAATTTTAATATTTGAAACAAAATAATAAAAAAACTTAATTAATGAAAACTTTCGGGTTATCGGGCCAACCCGCCAAGTTTCCGGGCTAGCCCTATCGGGTTTCGGGCTATTCGGTTCGGGCCATTTGGGTTGAAATTTTTTTCGGGTTAGAAATATTCAACCCTAACCCGTTTTTTGCTAGGGTTACTCGGGTCAACCTGCGAGTTTCGGGCTAAATTGATATTCCTAATAGTGGACAAGATAAAGTACGAAAAAAAAGAATGAATAAAATCTAGATAATTAATATAGATTGTGGTAGGATAATTAATTTATATGTTTGTTTCGTACATTAAATTAAGAAGTAAGATTACTTCATATTTATGTTTGGTAGATTAGATACTGTTGACCCTGAAATGAGTAGCACACGTAAAGGGGGTGAATATGTATGTGTTGATTTATGTCAATTTTTTTGATTCTTCGTCTGATAATCACTAATGTCTAATGGAAACCAAGAAAGTCATACAACACTCATTGTGTGACTGATATGCTGAGTTGACTGATAACTTACCTAATTGATTTGTCATGTAAATTATCAGACATGGTGTCGAAGTGTGGAACCTGATTATACTTGTTTTAATTAAATGAAAATTTCTTTTTCTTTAGTTGGTAAATGTGAGCATGCTTGTGCATCATATTAATACATGTGATCGACTTGGTGTCAGTTACATAAACAATTAGATAAATTTATGTTAGTTCCATGTTAATTAGTTTTGTTGGGATATAATGTTAAGGGAGAACTTGAATCAAGTTAAATAAACAATTTGTTTTGATTCGATTCCAAAACCCTCTTTAGAATATTTCCCTTATTATTTTTGATAAACTAGGCAAGTTTTTCTTAGATAAGCTTACATGTTAGGAAGCTTTTCTTTTAGTCTAGAAGCGCCAAAGATGAAGTAGTCAGCAGTGAAGTTTTGACAAAGCGTCTTGAAGACGCTTCAAATAAAGACGCTAAGAGCGAGCTTCTGATCAGTGGAAGCGAAGCGCTCTCAAGTCAGCCCACCCAAAGCGTCTCTGAGAAGGAGTTGTACTTAAAAGCGTCAATCAGTGCAGATGATAAGTTGACCCAGAATTCGAAGTTTGAATTTCTGACAAGCACCGCATTAAAGCTTACGTGTCAACACGCCATTGCACAACGGATACAGCTACAGTTCGAAAAGTCAAGGTTAGGCGAAGTTGCCATACCTATAGGGGTGGCAGACATCCCTTCCTGACTCTTGCAGGCTGACACACCGAATTATCCAAAAATTAAGGAACACGCAACCTCTTTTCTCTCAACGGGAAGTAGGTTTCTTACTATAAATAGAAGAAGTTGCACACACACTAAAACGAATGCACGTACAAACGATTCAAGCATTCACATTTGCAAGAACTCAAGCAAATTCTTTCTAGTATTAGTTCTTTCAAAGCGCTTCACTTTAGTGTGTCCTTAAGAGCTCGATTCTTAAGTATTGCAACTACCTCACTTTCTAGGTTCAATCTCTTATATCCATAGCCTAGACTCTTGAAAATCCTTATCCCTTACTTGTAATTTCATTGTAAAGGATTCTCATACTTACAAAAATCCAAAACCCCAAAACCCAAGTCTAGAGTGAATAGATTGAGTTGTAAGGTTGTCGAGCCTTTTGTGAAAGAGTGTGTTGTTGTAAGGTTTCTCGAGAGCCAGTAAAATCTCTGAGGATTCAAGTGCAAGTTTGTTATTTGTCTTGAATCACTTCCCCTTGGAAGTATAAAACAAGGAATACCGAGTGAAGATATTCATCTCGTCGTGGATAGAGTGGACGTAGGAGAGGTGCTCCTGAACCACTATAAATTGGTTGTCTCTTTATTTTAAGTTATTTATTGCTTTGATTATTCGCATACACACACTCACCTCTTTAATATTAACAAGGTTTTAATTTCCAAGATAAGCTTTAAAGACTCACCACATTCTGCACAGTATCACACAAGCGAGAGGCTTTGAACGCTTCACTTAGCTTCAAAGCGTCTACTCATCTAAAAAGCTAAAAATCGCAAGAGAAGCTAAACACTTCTCTACACACGTATTCGCCTCCCCCCCCCCCTCTATGTGTGTAAGCGCCTTTCGGGACCAACAAGTTTGTATCACGATAGATGTGAAATAAAATAAAAATCATATAGACACACCATTTATAATGGTTCGGCCAACTGACCTATATCCACTTTGCATCAATTGAGGTAAATATCTTCACTTGGCTTCCCATGTAATTTACAACAAGCACTCATGTGCCTATCTTAGTTTTCCGGATAACCAATAGTCTAGTATGAGTTTATGGCACTCATGAGTCCGGCGTTGAATTTACTGGCACTTAACAAGCCGAACACATTGAGATAAGTATATTGAGCTTGGAAAATTATTAGATATTTAATTATATTGGGAACCTCAGTTCATAATCTCATTAAGATCGTGGAAGAAGTTCACCACTGCTTGAGATTGCCAATAATCACAAACAAGTATACATCTTCAGATTCGTTTCTGCAATTTTGAATCTGCATGCATTTATGATATATAACTAGTATGTATGAATCTAATACAATAACATGCAGAGGATCTTGGCAATGGGGAGTCAGGCGTCCCTGGCAGTTTTATTTTAGTTTGGATTTGTTGGCTATAATTCAACGTATCTAATGCTTAGAAGTTTCATTAAATATCGGCATGCATTCACTAGTTTTGGGTTACAACAATACGAACTATAAATATTGTCCGACGAATGGAGAGTGGAAAAGGGCATAGATATTGATATGTGAATTTTTGGAACCGATCTACACTACCACACTCATCAAATAAATGGAGTTGAACGAACTTGTCAATTCTGAGGATGAAGTAATCAAAGATATGCCTTTATGGGTGAAAGTTAAATTTAATAAGCATTGAGATGAGCATACTATCACTCATGCCTTGGAAAGTATATTCTTGATCTGAACTCCAAATTTAAATTCTTGCATTTTTGCTATAAGATACTGATTGATCGTGGATTTTTAGAGTGTTTGTACAACGGAAAGATTTAGGAAAAATATAAACACAATGAGTTACATGGTTCGATCTTCTGTTAGATCTACGTCCACTGAGGAATAGAGATTCTTTGTATTAATACTTTGAGTTACAGAGTGTGTGTCCTCTATCTACCATAGAGGCTCTATTTATAGGTGCCCAGGTGCGGTTAAGGCCGAAGTCGTGCATCCGAGATCGTGGGGTGCCACGTCCGAGATCATGGGTCGTGGGTTAGAGTCAGCAGGATGGGCCGAGCTTCTGTACTTTTGGGTCACGCTTCTGAATTGGCCCGAAGTGACTCCTGGGCTTTTAAGCGGGCCGAGCTCACTTAGATCAAGCTTATTTGCCGAGGTCCAATTATATTGGACCGGCACTTGGGCCTAGTAGCTGGGACGTATCCTATCACATCCCCTCCCCAAAAAAAGGTATAGAAGCGAGGACGGGATTTGTTGGAGAGTTCTGAATTTCCCCCGTCGAAATGCATATCGCCTCGTTTAGACGAGGTCGAACTCGAGCTGTGTTGCCCCCGTCGAAATTAAGATTTCGACAAAGTCGGAATGCATATCGCTTCACTTAGACGAGGTCGAACTCGAGCTGCATTGTCCCCATCAAAATTAAGATTTTGACGAAGTCGAAATACGTATCGCCTCGTTTAGATGAGGTCGAACTCGAGCTGCATTGCCCCCCGTCAAAATTAAGATTTTGATGAAGTCGAAATGCATATCGCCTCGTTTAGACGAGGTCAAACTCGAATAGGCATGATTTGAAGGGTGCGACTGGAGTCCAGAGTAAGTGGGACACGTGTCGCTTTTGTATTGGGGCAGGTGAAGAGGCGGGATTTGAAAAGGCGGAAAATTGCTTATAAAAACTTCCAGCGTACGCCTTAAAACATTTTCCCCAATTTATCTTCCCGACTTAAGCGAGAGAATAAAAATCCTGAATCGAAACTCTGCAACTGCCGCCGCCATTCGCACCATTTTTCTGTGAAATTTTTGGGAAAGCCACAACAAGTAAGTTTCTTCCTCGTTAATGTCTTCTTCATCTTCTCTCCCGATGGATATGGATAGGGTGAACACAGGGGTTTTGCCCTCGCCGTCTAGGGTATTTCCGGCGAGGGTTCTATTGAATGTGTATACACGTCCGTTGGTCCCTCCCAGCCTTCGAGAAATCGAATTCCTACCCTTAGTTGGGTCAGATGCCGCCCTTCAATATGCCTCCACCATGAGTGAGTCGCATATGCAAAATTTAGCTCGAAAATTTTTGTTTCCAGAGTCAACGGAGCTGGTTCTGCCACGTACTGATGATAGGGGTAGTTCTCCTCCTGTAGGTTTTTTTACTGTGTACGAAGACTATCTTTAGTTCGGTCTTCGCTCTTCACTTTCCTTTAAATCACATTTTTGTCGAACTCTTAAAGAAACTCGAGCTGTCGTTAGGGGCAGTTGGCGCCGCCCTCCGTCAAGCAGGTCGTCGGGTTTTGTGTCGAGGTCGGCCGCCTTGGTGATTCGGCTTCTGTAGATTTGTTACTTAAGTTTTTTAGACCTAAGCGGGGTCCGACGGGGTGGGTTTACTTTCCCCCCCTCAATAGGTTTAAGTTGGAGACGCCCTCCAAAGTGCCGAACTGGCAGAAAAAAAAATTCTTCTGCCGGACTGAAGGGGTGCCTTTGTATTCTTGGTCCAAGGTCAAGTTCACACCTCAAGTCACTGAGAAACCAATCAGTGATCTTGAGACGAGCTTGATGAACCTTAGCCATATTGAGAGGGATTATTCTGAGGCCGATCTTGCGAGGTATGGGCTGAGCCCATATAACGCCACTATGACTGCGGATTTGGGTGAGGCCCTGCTTCATACATCATGTGATGTTGTTATTTGTCTGAGGTTTAATATGTGTTTGTGTTTGCAGTGAATCCCCAAGATCTCCAGACCGCAGTACAGAGGAAAAAGAAGAGGCCAAGGCCTTCTTTTGTTATAGAGAAGGCGACGTCTGGTACGTTGTCTAAGAGGACAACCGACCTGGCTCGGTCAGTTTTAAAGAGCTCACAGCGGGGCTCACCTCGCGCCAGTTCACCTCCACCTCAGACGGTGGATTGTCAAATTCGGGGAGTTCAGCTCCCCTCGGTTGACGAGGTGGAGGCTTATGGGGGTGGCCAGTTCTCTGGCCAAGATTCACTCCGGGTGATGTCTTTTCCCGAGGTGAGTACTAGTTGGTTAATTTAGATGGGTTATGTGAGATGTTGCTGATGCATCTTTGTGCAGGAGGCTGAGGTGGCATTGGCCGGACTAAGCGGCTTGGCGAACTTCGTATCTGACTGGGTCGGCAAGTTCCAGAAGTTGTCTGTCGAGCTCAAGGCAGCGAGGGCCGATCTGGCGGCTAAGGTGACGGCGGCCGAGGTAAAGGCCAAGAAGGCGGCGGAAAAGGAGGCTAAGGCCCTCGCCGCTACTGAAGAGGCAAAGAAGAAAGCCGCCGACCTGGAGGCCGAAGTTGCCGGGTTGAAGACCCAGCTCGCTGATGAGCAGGCGAAGATGGCTTGCGCGGTTGCCGGCTAGGGTGGTATGCTCCGGGCTTTCACCGAGCGGATATTTCGGTCTCGCCACTTTGGTGGGGCCGTTACACAGCTGGTGGGTGCTATGAGCACCTCGGTCTCTGCCGCAGTCATTGATTTGATTGCCCAGGATTACCCGAGCCTTGACAAGGCCAAATATGGGTAGACGTGCTTGGGCTTCGAGGCCCGCCGGGTTTGGCCCGGGCCCGGCCCGGGGTCAACGGTTTAAGCCCGGGCCCGTCGGTCAACGGGCCGGACCGGAACCGGGACCGAGGATGGGAGGGCCGGGCTAGGGCTCGTGGTGGTGAGGACCGCGAACCGTCGGTTTTGGAGCGGGCTGGCCCGCCGGGCCACACGTTGAACCGCCGGGCTCGAAAGAGCCGTTGGGACCGACGGGCCGGGCCCAGCCCGCCGGGCCCAACGGGCAAAACAGAGCCTTCAGCAGCTGCCCCCAGCCGGCCCAGCGACAACACCTTTGCCAACGGCTAGGAGCCGTTGGCTGCACCTCTTCCCCACCCCCAAGGCTCCAACAATACCTCATAACCTCCTTCTACACTCTTAACTATATATATTACTCTTATTCAAACTCCAATTCACCAAAAATCTATCATTTTCTCTCAATCTCTACTCTCATTCTAACTCATTTTGCAAGAGCATTTCACTCTATTTCTCAAGCTTTCACTCTCACATTTTGCACACTCATTCTCACTTTCACAACTACACACACATATACATAATGTCTTCCAAAGGAAACAAAGGCAAGGGCAAGATCGTCGGTGAAACCCAAAGCGAAGGAGGCCGACCATCTCAAACTCAAAAGGCAAGAAGGGCGGAAGTGGCGGAGGAAATCTCAAGGCAAGTCGCCGAACGACTTCAAGCCCAAGAAGACGAGAAGTTTGAGGAGATGGTTAATACGATGGAAAGTCAAGGATTCGAATTCCATGGCTCGAACGACGATGAAGAGCACGAAGAGCACGAAGATGACGTGCTAAACCAACCTCTCCCAACAAATACCATCAAGGAACCAAAGTCCGATGTCTTCAAGAAACACTTTAGAAAAGTGTTGGCTCCGGAACGTGAAGGCGAATCTCCTCTCTCCGATGGTCGAAAGAGATACATAGCATATTGCAACTATTGCACAACGCAATACAAATGGATCGAAAGGGGAGGTTATGGCACGATGAATAGGCACATGGCGAGCACGCATCCGAGTGAGTTCGGAATGTCTACTTCTCAAACTCAAATTCGAGGTACCATTTCATCTTCGGAGACAGGTACGCCCTCTTTATTTAAATTTGATAAAAGTCGATATGAATATGCATGTGCTAGATATTGTGCTATGGAGAAATAACCTTTTAATTATGCCGATAGAATAACGTATGAATCATCCTATAAAGAAGGATTAGGTCCCCATGCTAGTAAAGTTGCTAGAACTCAAATGCTTAAGAGGATTAGGCGACAATGCATGGAAAAAAAACAAGATTTGATGAAATATTTGCTTCGTTTGGGTCATAAAGTTTCTATTTGTGCCGATGTTTGGACCGATGCATATAATAAAAATAGTTATATGGGAATTACTTGTCATTGGATTGATGCAAAATGGATTTTGCAAAAACGTTTGATTGCATTTAGGGAGTTTGAAGAGCCCCACACGGCTCAAAATATTGCTTTGATTATTATCACCGTTTTAAATGAATATTCTTTGATTAATAAAGTTTTTTCAGTTGGTTTTGATAATGCAACGGCGAACACCGCTAGTATTCCTTCACTCATTGAAGCATGTTCACCATCTTTTGATGGAAAATACTTTCATTCTAGATGCATTTGTCATATTTTGAATTTATGTGTCCAAGATGCGCTTGAAATTTTTCAAGAGTCCGTTGTTCCTATTAGAAATGCCGTTAAATGTTTGCATAAATCAAAAACTTTGGGGAAAAAATGGCAAAAATATTGTCGTACAAAGGGTCTTGTTTATACGTGTTTCAAACAAGATGTATCTCATCGTTGGAATTCTACTTATGAGATGCTTAATAGTACCATAGAGTATAGGGGTCATTTATGTGATTTTTTTAGAAAAGAGTTTTCATCATTTCAATTAGTTCTTAATGAGAGTCATTGTGATGCATGTATGGATTTATATGGATTATTAAAGGTTTTTCATATGGCTACTAAACAATTATCGGGTGTTTATTATTGTACTTCCGTTAAAGTGTTGGAGCATTGCATGTATATTGCCATGTCTTTTAAGGCTTGTTTTAGTAGGCCAAATTTGCAAGGTGTGATTTATTTTATGGTTCAAAAGTGGCTAAAGTATTTTAGGGAGATTCCGAAAGTTTTCTTGCTTGCTAAATGTTTGGATCCTAAATGGAGATATGATGGTGTTTGTCAAATGCTTGGGATTTATTATGATGCTTTTTTGCAAATGGACTTTAGTGGTGTTGTAATTGATGGTGAACAAATATTTTTTGATCTTCCTAATGTGCAACAAATCAAGGATGATCTACATAGGACTTTGAGAGATCTTTTTGAAGAATATAGAATGAAGTATGGTACTAATGAGGATAATAACACCAATATTCCTTCTTCTTCTATGATGTCTTCATTTGATTTTCCCTTTGCTATGAACTCATTAGATCCTTTAGTTCAACAAATGCAAGGAATGTACCAAAATAGAACCTATGAACTTCCAAGGGGCCAAGGTAATAGTGAATTGGATATGTTTTTGCAAACTCGTTTTGTCTTTGGTGTTGAAGATAGTGGTCCATCGATCGATGTGTTAAAGTGGTGGTCGAAGAAAGAGGAGTACCCAATACTCTCCATCATGGCGAAGGAGTTATTTACCGTCCCGGCATCTACCGTATCCGTTGAACAAGCCTTTAGCACCGGAGGTCTTATGCTAGATCAAAGAAGATCAACCATGAAGCCGGCGAACATTGAAGCTACCATGTTGCTTGATGATTGGTGTAGGGCCGACCTTAGAGCTCAAGAACCGGAATGGGATGATCGGAATGAGAGCGAAGATGAAACCTTCACCGAGACGGATCGATCGGGTGCGGAGTAGGAAGCATTGTAATGTAAAAAGAACTACGTCGACTTTGATTCCTCTATAACTATGAGGATACGTAGGCAACTCGATTTTAGAAATTAAATTGAGTTCAAGTCCCTTATTATTATTATTAGTAATTTTCATTTCAAATATAAAAGTTCATATTCAATTGTCAAAGTACTTAAATTGAGCTTAAGTTATTGTTGTAATTTTCCTCATTATTAATGCAAAATTGAAAAATTGTTATGCATTTTCAACAATTTAATGAGTTATTTAAATATTTTTAAATAAAATAAAACAACATCAAAACTTAACAAACTATCATTTCCTATTCATAAAAATAATAAATATAAAAGAATAAAATTTAAAAACTAAAGAAAGTTGAAAAAAAAAAAAGAAAAAAGAAAAAAAGGGGCCAAAATGCCGAATGCAATTTGAGCTCCCCTGTTTTGGGGGACAAATTGGCAATGATGGCACGCGCGGGCCGGCCCTTGGCCCGTCGGTTTCGGCCCGGCCCGGGACCGGCGGGCTTCGGGCCCGGCCCCTAACCGAGCTTCTTCTTCTAGGGCCGGGTTAGGGCCATCTGTTTCAGGCCCGCGGCCCGAAACCGCCGGGCCCGGCCCTTGGGCAGGTCTAAATATGAGTATGAGGCATGGTCCGAAGAGGAAATGCTGCGGGAGTATGCCGAGGTGCTTGTGGAGAGCACTTCGAAGGTACCGGTGGTGGAAAGGCTAGCCCAGCACAAGTCCCTTTTATCGGAGATGGCGGTTCGGAATTGTCCCGTCGACAGGGATGACAAGCTGGAGGCTATTATTGCCGGGCTGCCAAAGGACCCAATAACCGATGCAGCCGGAGGGAGGTCGGGGGAAACCGACGCCGAACCAGAGGTCGACAGGGATGAATGAAACCATGATGGGGCTTAACTGACTCTTCCCATGTGTTCTTTCTCCCCCTTTTTTTTTTAGCCTTGTACTCCGTCACCATTAGGGTGGCGCTTCTTTTGCCGTATTCGGCTATTAATAAAAACGTCTTTTGTTGAATCATACTTGTATCTATTCTTTGTAGTTTGCTCCTGATTCTTACGATACTTCTCACTTCGTGAAAGAAATATTCAAACTTCATCGAGTTGTTGAAGTAGATGAGACTGATGCTTCGAACTGGAAAAAATGAGCTGATAACATTGAGATCGAAGCTGAAGTGAGACTTCGAGCAGCTCAGGAAAAACTTGACGAAGTGCATGCTAAGTATCTGGAGCTCGATGACAAGTACCAACAAGCTCGGGACGACATCAAAACTTTCAAGGAGATGGTCGAGGAGCATACGGAGTATGAGGCCATAATTCACCGAGCTGGGGAATCCACGATTTCTGAGACCTATAGTAAGGTCAAGGACCTCAAGGCTCGGTGCCGAAGCTACATGGAGCAATATGGGGATAACTCCTGGCAGCTTCGGGATGAATTTAAAGAACTCGTGCGAGTAGCGAGGATCTACGAGACAGTCCTTGATTGTTGTCCGAAGTTGAAATGACGTATTTTGTCAGAGGCTGAGCTTTCGACTTCGGTTACCCCTGGTTCGAACTTGAGGCTGCTTGACCGCACTTCTAGGGAATTCTTGGAAGGTGAATTTTCAAGTTCGGCTAACCCTGATCCTAGGATTGTCGCATACCACTCTCAAGAATTCTATAGTCAAGAGCAGTGGTTGGTGCCTGGACGAGGTCAAGGTCGAGCGAGCCAAAGTGTCCGAGGTCGGGGAACTCAGGGTGGCCGAGGTAGAGGTCGAAGTTTAGCTCCCGGACTAAGTAGAGGCAGGCTTAGTGTAGACGATATTTTGAACTTTAACTCTAGTAGGGATTTTGCCAGAGATTGGCTTAGCTTTAGTCAGCCTAGGCCTCCGGGCTCCTCGTCTTCATAATGTAATACTTGTACATTTTCCATTTACATGAAATAAAATGGAAATTTTGCACTTTTATTTAAGCTTTTCATCCTCGTTTTTAACTAAGGTAGCTTCCCTTGTTTTAAACGAAGCCAGCTTACTTCGCCATGAAATGAAGTTCGGCTTTTAGATAGCTCTCTTCGTCTCAATACGAAGTTTTAATTTGCTTACTTCGTAATAGGACAAAGGTCGGCCTTAAGTGGCACACTTCGTCATAAGACGAAGTTTGGCCTTAAGTGGCTCGCTTCGTCATAAGACGAAGTTTGGCCTTAAGCGGCTTACTTCGTCATAAGACGAAGTTTGGCCTTAGGCAGCTTACTTCGTTAGAAAGATGAAGTTTGGCTTTATATAACCCGTCCTCGTCATAAAATGAGGTTAAGGTTACATGGGTTCCTTATTTGTCGAATTTGTCGATAGGGGTGGTCCCCTTACGCGCGTTTAAATGCTACTCCAAAATTGGAGTTTGGTTTGTGTTTTTGTTTTCTTCGCAGGATTTTAATTTAAGTGTTCGAGATAATATGTATAAGTGGAAGAAACATGCACCAACTAAAATATGCAAGATCCGAACTTCATTGATAAAAATAAGATACTTCAAAAGGATGGACACAATTTAAATCAACCTAACAACCTATTTACACACACCAGCTTCCACTTATAGATAATATCTCTTCAAATGGGAAATGTGCCAAGTTCGGGGTATTGGCTCACCAGATAAATAGGCGAGCTTGTATGATCCTTTGCCGAGGACTTCTTGAACTCGGTATGGTTTTTCCCAAGTGGCTTCTAACTTGCCGAGCTTCTCGGCCTTGCTGACTTCGTTATTACGAAGCACGAAGTCGCCTACTTGGAATTGCTGGTGCTTCACCCGGTTGTTGTAATACCGAGCTACTTGTTGTTTGTATCGAGCTTCTTGTATATAGGCTTGTTCCCGCTTTTCTTCCAGCAAATCCAAGTCTGTTCGAAGTCTCTCTTCGTTGTCTTGGGCTGCGAAGTTAAGCGTTCGGGGGCTCAGCAAGCCGATCTTTACCGGGATCACTGCTTCAGTTCCGTAGACCAAACTATATGGTGTTTCACCATGTGAGGTTCGGGGAGTAGTCCGGTAAGACCATAGAACTTAGGGCAAGTTTGTTGCCCAATCTCCTTTAGCCTTGTCGAGGCGGGTCTTTAATCCTTTGACTATCGTTCGGTTCGTAACCTCGGTTTGGCCGTTCGCTTGAGGATGAACCACCGAGGTGAACTTTTGCTGAATATGGAGTTCGTTGCACCATTCCCTGAACGTCTTGTCTGTGAACTGGGTCCCATTGTCTGAGACGAGGACGTGAGGTATGCCGAAGCGACAAACTATATTCTTCCAAATGAAATTTAGGGCGTTCTTGCTCGTAATCTTTGCATGGATCTGGCACTTCGGACATTGTTTGACGAGGTCAATCGCGTCCTGAAACATGGTGGGCCAATAGTATCCCCATCTCATGACCTTCTTGGATAAAGCGCGAGCTCCAATGTGACTGCCACATGATCCTTCATGCACTTCGCGTAGTACGTAGTTCGCTTGGTTGGGCCCCACACACCTTAGAAGAGGCTGAAGGTATGATTTCCTGTACAGTTCTCCTTGCTCTAGAACGTATTTGATGGACTTGCTTTGAAGCTTTCTAGCTTCGACTTTATCAGCAGGGAGTTTGCCTTTTTCTAGGTAATTGCGAAGTAGTGTCATCCAGTTCGGTTCATCATCGGTTACCATATTTACTTCGGCCTCGTCAATACTTCGGATTTGTACTTCTTCCACATGAGAGGTCGTGGATGACAACGTAAGTTTGCTTAGTACGTGAGCTCGATCATTGTCTCCTCTCGGGATTCGCTCCAACTCGAAGTATGAGAAGCCTTGTTATAGGGTTTTGGCCTTGTGGAGATATTTCTTCATCCGTTCGCCTTTGGCCTCGTACCTGCCTAGCATGTGGCTCACTATGACTTGGGAGTCGCTGTGAACTTGAACAGCCCGTATTTAGAGAGTCTGGGCGAGATGAAGTCCAGCGATTAGGGCTTCGTGTTCCACTTCGTTGTTAGTGGTCGATAAGTTGAATCGGAGTGCATAAGTAGTATCTTTCCCTTCCAGGTTGATGAGTAAGATCCCCGCTCCACTCCCCTTATGGCTTGATGCACCATCTACGTAGACTTTCCAACAATCTTGTGGTGGCTGCTTTGGTGCTTCGTTCTTAGGTTTATCTTCGGCAAGTTCGGCGGGCTTTGGCAGTTCTGCAAATCTGGCTTCTACTAGGAAGTCTGCTAAGGCTTGTCCCTTGATGGCTTGGCGAGGTACAAAAGAGATTGTGTGTTCGCCGAGCTCTACCGCCCATTTAGCAATTCATCCAGAAGCTTCGGGCTTTGTGAGTACTTGCCGAAGTGGAAGGTCGATCAAGACTTGTATTGGGTGTGCATGGAAGTATGGTCGAAGTCTCCTTGCTGCGTTTACCAATGCAAGTGCGACCTTCTCCAGAGGTTGGTACCTCGTCTCTGGTCCCTTTAGGGCTCGGCTTATGAAGTAGACGGGTAGTTGACGGCGTTCTTCTCGCACTAGACTGCGCTGATCGATTCATCCGAGGCAGCGAGGTATAGAGACAGGGTCTCGCCTTCCTTTGGGACATATAAGGTGGGGAGATTGGCGAGGTACTTTTTCAGGTCTTCAAAAGCCAACCTGTGCTCTTCGTTCCATTCAAAGTTCGGCGCCTTCTTTAGTATTTTAAAGAATAAAAGTTGCTTTTCGGCGGCCTTAGATAGGAAATGGCTCAGTACAGCTAGGCAGCCCGTCAGTCGGTGCACGTCATGGATTGACTTCGGCACTTGCATCTCCTGAATAACTTTGACTTTTGACGGGTTGACTTTTAACCCCTCGCGGGAAACCCAACACCCCAGAAATTTTCCAGTTCGGACCATGAAAGTGCATTTTTCCGGGTTTAACTTTAAGATCGCTTTACGGAGTAAGCTTAAGATGACCTGAAGGTTGTTTACACAAGTAGCAATTTCCTTACTTTTAACGGCTATGTCGTCTACATACACTTCGACAATTCGACCGATGTGAGGTTCAAATATCTTGTCAACCATCCTTTGGTATGTAGTCCCAGCATTCTTCAATCCAAAGGGCATCTTTTTATACGCATAAATGCCGAAGTCCGTGACGAAAGCAGTCTTTGGTGCGTCTTTGGCACTCATGAGAACTTGGTGATACCCCTTATATAGGTCTAGGAAACTGAACACCTTGTGGCCCACAAGGGCTTCGACCTTCTTGTCAACATTGGGAAGAGGATAACAGTCCTTCGGGCAGTGCTTGTTGAGGTCAGTGTAGTCAATGCACATCCGCCACCCTCATCCTTGCTTTTTTACCATCACAGGGTTGGCCAACCAGGTCGGATATTTCACCTCGAATAAAATATCAGCCTTCTGGAGTTGGCGCACCTCGTTACGGATCACCTGGTTTCTTTCGGCTGCAAAGGCCCGTTGCTTCTGCTGAACTGGTTTCACCTCGGGATCGATGTTGAGGTGATGAGTGATGACGCTTGGTGACACTCCGGTCATGTCTAGAGGTGACCAGGCGAAAACATCTTTATACTCCTGAATGAGCTGAATGATTTGACTTCGGAGCTCGCTTCCTTCGACGAACCCGACTTTGATGACCTTGGAAAGGTCGTCTCCGTACAACGTGATGTCTTCAACCGGCTCGACAGATGATGGCGACGTCAGCTCCATCTCTTCGGGGTCATGTAGTTACTATGCCTGAGGATGTTGCGTCCCAGCTCTTCGGAGCGCGACCTGCATGCACTCCTTGGCCTGCTCCTGGTTTCCCCAAATTGTGATTACTCCGGTTTTAGACAGAATTTTGACCGTCAGGTGGTAGGCCGATCAGATCGCCCTCGTCGCTATTAGCCAATCTCTCCCCAAGATGATGTTATAGGGTGAGTTGGCTTTTACGACGAAGAAGTGGATTATCTTCGTAGAAGATAGCGGGCCTTTCCCAACAGTTACATGAAGTGAAATGATGCCCTCCGTCGTCGTTTCTTATTGCGTGAAGTTCTTCAACGGGATGGGTGCCGGCTTTAGACGTACTTCTTCGATATCGAGCTTATCGAAGCAGTCTTTGAAAAGTACGCTCACAGAGGCTCCACTGTCAATGAATATTCGATGGACTAACTTGTTGGCTATCACGGCTTTGATTATGGTGGCATCTTGATGAGGTACGGCGTGGGGGACTGGGTCATCGCCAGAAAAGGTGACGACCTCGTCCTTCTTGAACCTTTTCTGGGCAGGTTCTTCCATCTGTTGACTTCGGGCCTCGGCCTTCAATGATGACTTCGTCACCTTGAGGCAGCCCGGTAATGGCACTGATGACTGCATCGTATTGAGGCTGGTCTTCGTCTTCATCCTCGTCGTCATGCCTCGACTTCTTATCGTGGTGGGGGGCGCAGTTGTTCCTTCCCCTATTCTTTTTCCTCTTGCCCTTCCCTTGAGGTCGGGCTTCTTGCTGGTTGCGACTTTGGTATCTCCCCAGGGTACCGTCGCGCACTAGGTTTTCGATATCCGAGGCAAGATCACGGCAATCTTCGGTGTCATGACCATAATCATCATGGAATTTGTAGTACTTCTCTTTGGATCGTTGCTTCGATCCACCTCGGGACAAGGGTGGTGGCTTCTCGAACAAGTTTGCATGAAGCTCGTATATTTCGGCCCTGGACTTCGTCAGCGGTGTAAGCTGATTCTGATCCTGATTGGGCCGAGGTCCGAGGCGGGATTCAAGAGGTCCCCGCTGTAACCTATCAAGAGCACTTTGTCGACTTTGCCCATGGTCGGTGCACTCATTTTTCTTCTTCTTGTCATTATTTTCTGGTCTGTCCGCCGCTCTCTTCCTCCTATCAGCTTCGTCCGCCTCGGCAAACGTGTCAGCAATCCTCCATAATTGTTTGGAGGTCTGGGGTCGTTCCTTTACGAGCTCTCTGTAGAGAGTGCCGGACTAGATGGTGTTCTGGAACGCCGAGATAAGGACGTCGTCGGACAGACAATCAACTTTAAGGCTCTCGTTGTAGAATCGAGCCAGAAAATCGCTGATCGTTTCTCCTCATGCTTGCCTTAGTGTAAGGAGTTGGGCCGGACTGATCTTGGCCTCGGCTTTCTGGAAAAAACGACGTTCGAAGGCGTCAAGTAGGTCGGCGTACGACCCTATGCTGCAGCGCGGCAGGTTGTCGAACCAGTTTCTGGCGTTGTCTACCAGCAGCTCGGGGAAGACTTTACACATGTAAATATCCTCGGCGAGCCCTTGGTTCAGCATGTTGTATTGGTGTTGTGACAAGAAGTTACTGGGGTCACACGACCCATTGTAGGGCTTGATGGGCGGTACTCTATACGTCGGTGGGAGCGGAGTATAGAGTATTTTATTGGTGAAAGGGGTGGCGATTCGACTGTAAATAGTGAATCTCCCCTGATTGTGGTTGCCCTCGTCACGCCGAGGTGGACCGGCATTTCGACAAGGTGACGTCGAACCACGCCGATGTGAGGCGCGGTTGCTGTTCCCACGGCGATTGTAACCATGTCGCCTTTGGGGAAGTTCGACATTTTTGTCTTCGACGATTTGGAGACTCGGGGACCGCTGTCGTGATGGTCCGGTTCCATCTTCTCCATCTCGACTCTGTTGCCGATATTGATCGACGAACTTAAGGAAATCTTATTAATGGAGGTCTAAGTACGCCTTAAGCGCATCCCCAAGCTTGGGTTGGAGTGCGGCGTTTCTGCGTCGGTGACCGTCCTGACTTGGCTCACCGCTACCAGTTGAATCACCGGACTGGCCTGGTGACACATCCTCCTGGTGGCCTTCAGGAGTTTGGTGGATTATGGGTTGCTGGTCACGTCGGACTTGGGAAGCAGCTTGCTGAGCTTGGCTGACATCGGCCTCCTCCTCATTGGGGGGTGGGTCAGCTTGGTTCTGCTTTGCCTTGGCAGCAGCAGCGGAGCGGGCTGGTTTCACCATCGTATCTTTACTCGAAAACGTTGATCGATTTCACGAAAAGAATTTTGTGTTTCCCACAGACGGCGCCAGTGATTGATCGTGGATTTTAGAGTGTTTGTACGACGGAAAGATTTAGGAAAAATATGAACACAATGAGTTACGTGGTTCGATCTTCTGTTAGATCTACGTCTACGGAGGAATATAGATTCTTTGTATTAATACTTTGAGTTACAGAGTGTGTGTCATCTATCTATCATAGAGACTCTATTTATAGGTGCCCAGGTGCGGTTATGGCCGAAGTCGTGCATCCGAGATCGTGGGGTGCCACGTCCGAGATCATGGGTCGTGGGTTAGAGTCAGCGGGATGGGCCGAGCTTCTGTACTTTTGGGCCGCGCTTCTGAATTGGGCCGAAGTGACTCCTGGGCTTTTAAGCGGGCCGAGCTCACTTAGATCAAGCTTATTTGCCAAGGTCCAATTATATTGAACCGGCGCTTGGGCCTAGTAGCTGGGCTGTATCCTATCAGATACTTTAACCATATGATTATGAAAAAAAAAAATGAAAAACGTGAGAGATTTTTATATAATTTGGTACGTGTGGCTGTATAGAGACCACACGAAGCTCATTTTCTACTAATTCAATTACTTTCTATGACATGTGGACGTTTATCCTATATTGTTGTACGTATGATATTATACTTTAGATTTTATGTTAGTAAAAAATTTATATTTTATTTATATGTTTCTAATTTGACACATAATAATACTACCTCCGTCCTTTTCAAGTTGTTACACTTTTTTTTAGTAATTTTTTCAAGCATTTTCGAGTGTTGTATTATCCCGTAAAAGAAAAAAATCATTAAAAAGTTATTTTAAAACTCATCATCAAGACGCTCGAAAACGCTTAAAAAAAATTGCTGAAAAAGTATAACAACTTGAAAAAGATGGAGATAGTATCTATTTTATGTGTTTATTGTTTAATCGTACTTATTTAATCAATAATTGATTGACGATTCTTCTAATGATGGAAAAATACAACTTCATATGTATCGAGAGTCGAATAAAGCAAAGATAAAAGATGTATATTTTGGAGTATTGAAAAGTAACCCTATGCTTGCAAGGGATGGCTAATGACATCTAAACAATCACCATAGTTGCTTTTAAAATCTACATTTAGCATCAGAGAATTACATGAATTGTTTGCTTCTCAAAACTGTACAAACTCTTATATGTACTTATAATTGGTTAAATGATTTGAAGGAAACTAAAATTTCAGGAATTGAAGTTATGTGTTAGTGAATTACTATTCCCTCCGACCTTCTCAAGTTGTTACATAATTTTTTAGCAAGTGTGACGTGTGTTTTCAAGAGTCTTGATGATAAGTTTTAAAATAAAATTTTGAAGTATTTTTTCATTTACGCAATACTACGAGTGTTGTAGCATCCCGTAAATGAAAAAAATTTAAAAATTTATTTTAAAACTCATATATCATCAAGACGTTTGAAAATGCATGCCACAACTGTCAAAAAGTTACGTAACAACTGAGAAGACCAAAAGTAATACTTCCTCTGTTTCAAGATTGTTGACACGTTTCTTTTCCTTTCTTTTTGGCACACATTTCCACGCTTCTCGATGATTGATTTTAAAATAATTTTTTGAAGTATTTTTTTATTTACGGGATACTACGACACAAGTAGTATCTCGTAAAAGAAAAGATACTTCAAAAATTTATTTTAAAATCCATAATCGAGAAGTGTGAAAATGTGTGCCAAAAAGAAAGGAATAGAAACGTGTCAACAATCTTGAAACAGAGGAAGTACTATTAATTACAATTAATACACTATATTTATCAGTTTAAACACATTTTGTAAAACTTGTGCTCAAAAAACATAAATCAAATGGAACGGGGCGGAAGGAGTAGCAGGCCAACGAATTTTGGGACGGCCCGCCCGGACACTTTGATCTAATCTTGGCCCGCTAGAGTGACAAGTCAAACACCCAGCCCTATATTAACAAGGCGGGCTGGCACGATAACTCTCTATTTTTGAGGACCAAAGAAAAAACAGTTGGCGGGAAAATTTCCTTTAGGGAACAATTTAAAGTTTTATCACTTCTCCGCCGCTCAGGGTTTAAAGAAGTAAATCTACTGAAGAAATTAGTAAGAATCAGAAGGGAATACGCTAACCGTACAAAAAATGCGTCGGAAAGAGGAGTCGAGCCACCAGCAGCAGCTGATCGCGGCGAAGAGGGCCTATAAGGCGGCGGAGGCGGAGGGGAACCGGCAGGAGGAGGCGCGTTGGGCTAACCACATAGGCAATTTACTTAAGGATGGCGGCGAGTACGTAAAGGCTCTCCGGTGGCTGCGCAAGGACTATGATATCTCTTTGTCCATGCCCGATAAGCAGATGCTCGCCACGTGTCAGTCCCTCGGCGAGGTCCACTTCCGTCTCCAACATTATGAAGATGCCCTAAGATATCAGGTAAATGCTCAATTTCGTTTTACCTTTGCTAGGTCTGAATTTAGTTGATTTAATTGTGTAAATTTGATAAGGTATCGCGCTTTCGATTTAGCAATTGTAATTGAGATCAGTGGTTGCTTGATCTTTCACTTGTTTTTTTGGTTCTGGGCATTTTCTTAAAGCAAATTTCCTTTACCATGGATCCGAAAAATATCCCTGTTATTTGGCATTTAAAAATTGTAAAACTAATTCGGTTTTAATTTATTATGTTTTGGCAGAAAAAGCATTTAGATCTAGCCAAGGCTGCAGAGGACCTCATTGAGCAACAAAGAGCCAGCACACAGCTCGGACGTACTTACCATGAAATGTTTATGACGTCCGACGATGACCATTGTTCACTTCGAAATGCCAAGAAGTATTTCGAACTTTCCATGAAACTTGCACAAAGTATGAAGCAGAAGCCGCCTTCTGAGAAAGTTTCGTTTGTAAAGGAGTATATTGATGCCCATAATAACATTGGAATGCTCGAAATTGATCTTGACAACTTTGGTGAAGCAGAGAAGATTCTTAGAAAAGGATTGGACATCTGTCAGGAAGAAGAAGTCCCCGAGTGTGATGATACACGCAGTAGGCTTCATCACAACCTCGGAAATGTTTACACGGAGTTGAGGAAATGGGGAAAAGCCCGCGAGCACATATCAAAGGATATTCTCATCTGCAAGCAAATTGGGCATATTCAAGGAGAAGCAAAGGGCTACATTAGTCTTGGGGAGCTGCTTAATAGAAATCAAAGATATGACGAAGCCATTGCGTCTTATCAAAAGGCCCTCAATCTGGCAAAGTCATTGGAAGATGAGGTCGCCTTGACTGGCCTAATACATGAAAATATTAGTACTGTAAGAAAAGCCATGCACGTGATGAAAGAATTAACAACTGAAGACTTGAACCTTAAGAAGCTCAAAAGGAACACAGAAATGGCCAAAGGAACAGAGGACTATCAGAAACTTCTGCTGAAACAGAACTCTTCCCTTGATTGTCTTGTGGATAAATCCAGGATGATCTTTGATTGGGTAAAAGTATGTTGACACAGTAGCCCTTTCTTCTCCATCATCATTTATACATCAAATGTTTTCAATAGAAAATAGCCAAGACTAAAAGAGTACGATCACCCCTTATATGTGTTATGACATCAAAACCTACTTGAAACGGAAGAAGCCTTTTGGATTTACCTGGTGTAGGTATGATTAGAATTACCTGGAGGTTGAGATTTAACTGAAATAATTATTGCCCTGAGTTCTCAATTTCTAATCCACAGGAACATTTTTTTTAATTGTTTTCTGTTTGTAACATTTACATGTTATTTCATGTTTATATACTCTTAGCTAGGTGAATATGGGAAATTGAAGATGGGGATAGCCACTGAACTTTGTGACAAGGAGAAGCTGGGTGATTCATTTTTGGTCGTTGGAGAGGCATACGAGAAGCTCCGGAAATTCAATGAAGCCCTTAAATGGTACAAGAAAGGCTGGGAGACTTATCATTTGATTGGAAACTTGGAGGTGATTTATCTTCTCATGTCATGCATACTAAGTTATATGTTCATTTTTTTTTCGTGTGAAGTCTGCGTAGTAAATTTGCAATTTTCTGTATTTTTTATTATTGTACAATAATTGCAGACTGTAAATCAGGTTCTGATTTTAATGATGTTTTTGTAGAGGAACGTATTTGTTTCAGCATCTGAATAACCAGACTATACCTCAATGATTTTTGGTACATGTTCTCATAACAATATTGATTTCAGGGGCAAGCAATTGCAAAGATTAACATTGGGGATGTTTTGGACTCAAGTGGTGATTATAAAGGCGCTTTGGAAGCTTTTAGAGAGGGTTACAGGTAATTACATTCTAAGATTACGTCTCCAACCTAGTTTTAGATGTTTTAAGTTCACTTGATTTTTGTTGTTCTTATGACAGTTGTAGCATCTTTCTAAACTTTCAGTTACTTGCAACTGCTTCCTTCTCAATTTGTCAGCTTACTTACAGTTTTGTGAGTTCGGTGGTGTGCTTTTAGACATGAGAACTAGATGTATTTGATATGTTTTGATTGTTCTTTAACAGAATATTTAAACTTTTGGTTACAATCCAAACTGCGAATAATTGTAACTATATTGGACAATATGCACAACTATAATTCATCGTGCATCATAATGCATCGGTCATCATAATACATTTTTAGTATAATTATAATGTACCAATTAATCTGGACTGTGGATCACACTGAGATCAATGGTCTAGATCATTTCTCATTTCTTACAGAAAATCCAATTTTTATTTGAACTTTTACCTATTTTATATTTTATGTTTGCTGAAAATTGTTACTCTCTGACAGGATTGCTGTCATTGGAAACCTGTATTCCCGGCAGGTCTCTGCTTTAGAAAATATGCACTACAGCCACATGATTCGCTTTGATGATGTTGATGAGGCCAGGTATATTAGCATTACCTAATTTGCAACTCTGAACATTATTCCATGTCACCGTAAGAAAGGAGAAGAACTTCACTAGGAATATACTATGCTTTAATGTGCACTCAAGATGCCATTGCACATACATGATGCAAGCTTTCCCTTCTGCTAATATGGTGTTCAACAATTTGTGGTTGCTTTCCAGGAAGACAAAATCGTTAATTGACGAATTAAAGGAATCTGAAGCTGGGGAGACTCAGCCTGACTGCTGTCCTGAGACTCAAACAGAGTTGGGTAACCTATCAACGGATGTTAGGTCTGATGGTAGCTTTTCACCAAAAAAACGTATGCTGAATGCTCTTGAAGCAAAATCTTATAACACTAGCGACGAGTCAGATGACAATGTAACTTTAATATCCCTACTCCAATCTACAGTAGGCACGAAGAAGCGGAGACCCATTTGTGGAACTGCACCTATTGCTTCCTCCTTTCCAAGTGCTTCTCCTGAAAGGAACATTTCCAGATCCTCTGGTAGTCGTACAGTTAAACGGAAACGTAGGCGTGCCATTCTTTCTGATGATGAAGGTGAGAATGATGAGAACATATGCTCAGATAGAATAGCTACCAGGTGTCTAGTGGAAGGCAGTGCAACTTCTGATGAATGTAAGCTGCATGTGGTGGTCATGTTTATTGTAATCTTAACACTTGGCTATTGAAGGAAAAAGGGTAACCTTGTCTCTTCTGTTGCAGTGAGCAAAAAATATGCACCGGGTCTTGATGCCCAGGTAATAGAGTCTTACTACTGAATCAATGTGGTTTTCTCTGTTATTACAGTTTTCTCAATATGGCTCTCCTTTTCAATCAAATCTCAAATTTTAGTTCTTATGTTCTTTAGGATGTTTCACCCGTTGCTTCAAGATGTACAGTTGATGCATCCACTTGTCCCAATCTTCAGAATAGCACCTCTTCTCACAAATCCAGAAGTTCTGAATACCACGCCAATGATTCTAGAATAACAGGATCATATGCTGCTGTGGGTGATTCTAATACTCATGGAAATATCAACAACAATTCCACCGGCTGCTCCAACTTATTGCAAAAAGAAATGTCAACTGTGAGTCTACATGCTTGTGATGATGGTTTTAGTGTGAGCATGTTGGGAAAAACATGAAGTTTGCTCATTATCTTTTTTTATCCGCCCACCTCATTTAATTTTTGGCTGTAAATTTGTGATATTGGACAGTGAAATATTGACGTAGATAATACTTTTCTAGTACATATCTGGTAACTCATATGATAATTATGGTTTCGATAGAATTTTGAAATTCATATAGCCAAGTAGTGTTTATGTCTCATGAGATTACCTTTGTTTCATGTCTATAGAATGAGAGATTGGCGCTTGTTATGTATAGGCGGTTAGGTTGTTGATTATAACAATGAGCTGTTTCTAGAGCTATTATAAACTCATCCGTCTAACTAATTTTGTTATCTGATGTGTGCTGCAGCAGCATATCATGTTTAAGATTGATCAAGAATTGGTATACATGAACACAAACACAGTTGATGGTATACTCAACATAGAGCAGATGAAGGTTGAATTGGCATGCTATTATTATTTACAGCTCTCCCGAGAAAAAAGGTCAAGAGGTACAGACAAAAGTTATATTGAATTTAGTCTCTCTGATGATTTTCACAATGGATTATGCTATATTGCTTTGAGAGTGGGGGGGGGGGGGGTTATGTTCCTATATAGTAAAGCTTCTGCTAACTCAAATATTGCATGGTACATTACATACAATGCTTATTTTGCAGCATCCTTTTATCATCTTTGGCTCAAATTATTAAGAAGACACAAAATTCTATCATTTTCTACTTTTCTTTGGTATGTGCTTGTCATGATTTCCACAGGATTATTTGCAGTCCATAATTTCTTTTTCATGTTATTATGAAATGCGAAATGAACACAATACGGAGGAGAAAGTTAATCTTGAACTCTCTATTGGCCATCAGCAGCACTTTGCATTCAATACTTTGTGGTGGTACTATTGGATATCCACAGTTCATTTTTAATAAGTTGTCAATTTTTATGTGATATTGATTTTCCTACTGCCTCATGGAAATAAATTGTTTCCGTGTAATCTAGTTAATGGCACAGCTTGTGATAGAGATTAGGTGATTGGATGAAACGAAATAGAATGAACTGTAATTAATAAAAAGAACTCTTACGAGGCCAATACAGTGGCTGCTGTCCCCAAGCCAAGAATTCTCTAGATACCTAATTCTAATTCCTAAACATCTATTTAAAGAACTAATAACTTGGAGCCCAACCAAAATTTTAAATATAAATAACTTGATAAACTAAGAAATAGAAGATAACATGAACCTAAAAGAAATAAAATTACTAATGAGAAGGAACTGTGGCAGCTTGCCAGGTTAGGTTACTCATTTTGTAAAAATATTCAATATATTGTCAATTGAGCCTGTGTATGGAACCATTGAAATAACACTTACATCACCAGCTGTTTCCAAGTACAATCACTGTTATATTGATGCTTACAAATTTTATTCTTTATGTTGGGGATATGATAAATAGCAGCTTATATCCTGGTTTGTTCCCTATCAGCAGGATTAGTGCCAGTCATTCAACATTTAAAGCATGGTGAAAAAGTCCTTGAATCTATGGAAACATTATACAGCTTCAAGGATCCTGCTCCAGAGAAGACCTGGATCGAGTGTTCTGTTGGTGGTAATCTTTATGCTCGAGCATTTCTTGCTTTTTATCTGTTTCTTTTTCATTTCTTTTCTCTGACGTCCGTAAACATACCTTGTTTGGACCGACTGCTGCTATGTAGCGCAACTGATTGAAGAATCACAGAACTATTTCTGAAATCCAGCAGTGAATTGCCAAACATAAATGAAAAGAGTACGAAGAAATTATGAATCTTAGAACATGGCCATTTCTCATTTAGACATATCTGCCATCGTTTCCCAGATTATAATCAGATGATAATCTATGTTCTCTTAGACTACCTAGTTATCATAATAAGAAAAACAAAATTATCATCGTTACCTATTAGGCTAATATGGGTTTAGAGTTCTTTCTATTATAAGAGTTTGCTTGAGCTTGTTCTAATTCACCATGCTTTACAGATTTTATCCTGATTGTAAATATCATAGTGCACCCCTAAATAATAACAATGCCAGACTGGTGCTAATATCTTGGCTCCTGACTAAATCATTTGAATGCTTCAGCATGGTCTAATCTGCACAGATATGGTTTAGACTGCACCTTAGTCAAATGGTTTCATTGTTTTGCAATATTCTTACTGCTATGCATAAGTTTGTCATCTTTCTTTATGTCTCTTTATTGAAAGCGGTGTTCTGTTTACATATCTCATAGGAATGTATATTAGTGAAATAAGATTCTTTCATGTTTTATGAAGATAGCAAAGTACATTTGACCAAACTATCATTGCTTGAGCAGCACAGGTGGAGCATAAAAGTCCTTAAATACTGTGCTTTTTGTTAGCTAGCCTACATAATCCCACCAAAAAGAGAGAGAGAGAGATAGACTATGTACGTGGTCCTCTTTCCTTGCTTCAGGCTGCTCTAGGCTATTCAACACCAGGCTATCCTGACTGAGAATATTCTTTCCATGTGGGACCTTCATTAATTTTTTTATTTTATCAAAAACTATAGACGTCAATTCCCAGCAAAATCTCTGGAAATATACTACTTTCTCCGTCCCACAAATTTAGTCCCACTTATATATTCGGCTGTCCCACAAATTTAGACTCATACATAAAATAAAAACTATAAGTTTATAACACCCACTACCATAATAAACATGGTCAAGATTCTCTTAAATTACAGAATAAGCTATTATGGCCCGCAAAACATTATCTTAAATTTCTCTTTCCTACTCATAGTTTTGACCAAATACCCCTAAAACTACTTACCTTTCTAATATTATTATAAACAAGTCGTTTTCTTAACATTCGTGTTTGGCCGTCTGAGACTAAATTTGTGGGATGGAAGGAGTATTAGTGATGATCCTATGTAATACCTTGAAAAATCAACAAAGAGGTGAGTTAAACAGTAGTTGCTCTATAAGCATGTAAACAGACATCCAAAAGTTTGATGTGATAGGCGGATAAATGTACAATTTACTTAGATAATGAAAGGTGAATTGTTGCCAATATGAAAAATATAAAACTACTTTCATACGGTATATCCTACATTAGAACATGGCCATGGGATGGTGATTTAGATCAAAGGTTGGAGTACTGTAATAGCTCATACTTCCATCATTGGAGAGTTCCAATAGATCGGTTACTTATGTCAATAATTTTTTTCAAATATTGGTATCATCTAAATTAAGTAAATGTATCAACAGATCTCTTTGCCTAATCATGTTAGCAAGTTGAATGTACAAATCAAACAATCAGTGCTTCGCTATCTAGCTGAACTGTGTTCAACTCATCACCTTCCATTAAAATTAAATTTGCATTATCATGTAATTTCAGCAAGGGATGATTGATTGTACATGATGCAAATGGAAACTTCATGTTTTTTCTTTTTTGTTGTAATTTGAAAAGCTAGAGTATCCATTCAATTCGTCTAATTTACAAGATGTTACACTGAGGATTATTGTTATTTCCCAATCAGTTTTGGTATCCAAAAATGTGATGAAACTGTACATTGACTGCTGTGAGGAACTATGTGAACCACCTAATATGGAAGTTGTCCGGAGATTGTACAACTTAGAGGTAACCTCTAAATTCATTTTTCAGATACTTGGGAGGCTAACATGAGCAGTTGATTTTGATTATCAAGAATAAGTTTAAACAATTAAGCTAATATTGCCATAGCCTTTTTTTAACTCTTTATTAGGTGTCAGAGGATGAAATTTTAGTGTCTGATTGCCAGTTGCGAGATGTATCAGTAGCACCATTGTTGAATGCTCTGCAAATGCATAAAACACTTGCAGTCCTGGACCTGTCTCATAATCTGCTAGGTATATGCGATCTGTTCTTGATTCTGTAATCATTGCATATTAGAGCAATGATGCATCTTCATATTTACAAAATACCATGACAAGCTACCATGCACTGAAAATCTTTTTACTAAAAATTCTTACTTTCTATTCATTTTTTAAATATATTTATGCAGGAAATGGCACTGTCGAGAACCTCAGACAGGTATTCATGTCATCAGGACAAAGTTATGGTGGTCTTATTCTGAATCTGCACAGTAATCGACTTGGTCCAGCTGCTTTATTTCAGGTCTGGAATTGTTTACTAGTTCAGAAATTGTTACTAACCCTAAAATGATTTAGCAAATGCAACACGAGGTGGAATACAACTAGTATAGTATCTATCATCCATGTGCTCATGAACTTAACTTGCTACCTTTTCTAATGCTGGCTCCAACTCATCAATACTAAAAGGAAAAATCACTTCATGATGATTTTACTTTTCAATGATTTCATTATAGGCTCTTATCAGAAGCGCTTGATTTGATGTAAACATCTTAGGAACTTTTATTACTAAACCTTTCCAAAAAATTAATCTCAAGGATTTGTTTTGGTAGACTCTAGTCTTTCATGTTGTTGGCACGCTATTTCATCAGTTCTGGATGTTTCTTATAAACCTTTTGTACTTTTTTGGTTGCAGATTTGTGAATGTCCGGTGCTCTATGCACGATTAGAAGTTCTCAATATATCTGGAAACTCTTTAACTGATGCTTGTGCTTCTTACCTGTCAACCATCCTCCGAAACTGCAAAGGTGAATCCTTTTCTTATAGCTTTCAGGTTAAGATGCTTTCTGCTAAGCGATGGTACATTTTTTTTATTTTCTTTTCTTCATTTATTTTCTTTGAGAAGAATCAACCAAGTATCGATGTCTCCGTTGACCAAATCTCTTGAACTGCATAAGAAAAAGATATCGCCTGCAGCCTGCCTGATAAATATTCTTACATATCCTCCCTTTAATCATAGAAGAACTCTGTTTTTGCAGCTCTTTACTGTTTGAACATAGAGAACTGTTCAGTTACATCAAGAACGATTCTTAAAGTTGCTGATTCTTTGGATTCTGAGTCAGCACTTACGCATCTCTTTATGGGTAGGTTCTATTTAAAAGATTGATGGCTACATTGCAACTTGAAGATTTACTTTTCCAAACAAAAATTTGAAAATTCTTTATTGTTTACAGGACGCAATAACCCTGTATCTGGCAATGCGATAATTAATCTTTTGCCCAAGCTCACTGCAACCAAGAGGTGAGCTTTTTATGTGCTCATTCCTACTCTGTATCAGATTTCATTGTATATTTATAAAATGTCTAATGTAAATAGCAAACCATTTTGGTTTTTATAGGTTTCAAGAGCTCGGTCTAAATGGGATAAAGCTCAGCAAGCCAGTGGTTGATAGCCTTTGCCAACTTGCCAGAAACTGTTGCTTGTCTGGGTTGCTGCTGGGAAATACTGGCATTGGAACTGTGAGTTACTCATCTATTTTAGTTGCAGGAACTATCAGATCATCCATTTTATAGTTCCTATCCATCATCCTTCATTCTTGATGCATTTGTTAAGAGATAGAAAATATACTCTACCGTATATCTATGTGGCCAAACTATATAATCCTTGCGTAGCCCATTTCTTTTACCTTGCCTTCCATGAAGTTTGGCTAGGTCCATATTGATTGACTAAGACTTCCAACATGACATTAAACTGATGGTACACAACTTATTGTGGGGTTTTCACAGTGATGTTGACCTTTATTCTAAATTTAATCATTTGAGAATACTTTTCAGGAAGGTGCATTACAGTTGATCAAACCATTATCTAAGGACACCCAGGAACTGGTCAGGCTTGATCTATCAAACTGTGCACTTACGTGTGACTACATAGTTAGCCTCAAAGATGAATCATCATTGTTTTGTGGTATTCTTGAACTAAATCTTGGTGGAAATCCAATCATGAAAGAGGTTTGCATCTTTTTCATTGGGTGCCTGGCTTTGGATATATTTTAAGTTTCGTAATGCTGATGATCTATAGCTGCTCACACAATCAGCATTTAAAATAGATCTAGTCAATTGCATTTCATTATTTGAGTAATTTTCATATAATTCTGTCAGCTGATTGCCTTACATAAGTTTTCTATAGAACTTCATAAACCAGACTCATAACTTGCAATTCTACATGAACCAACCTCCGTAAGTAATTGCCTTTTCACCTTTATCTGTCTGTCCTTAGTTCTTTGACGACGGTGGATACTTTACAGGCCCAGCTTTTCTAAATATTTCTCGAAAAATCAACCTGTTATATCAGTGTCATCCAAATTCCACAAAACCCAAGGCAAGTGCTGTCATGATCTAGACAGCCCGCCTCTTGTTTTTTCCAGTTCCAAGTTTTGAGGCTTGGCCTAGTGTATCTTAGAGCTATTTTGTTAAACACGTTCTAATAACTCAAAGCTCCTTAAATGTTATTTTAATGGATTCATTTTTAAATCTATTGTATTTATTTGTGTTGTTTTTCTGAAGTTATTGAGCATTCTTGTATCTAAATATACTAGTATCAGCAGGTAAATATCCCTAAGTAGGTTGACTAATGTATAGGCTGTAGCATTTGTACCAAAGATGTTTCTCTTATTAGCTGGGTTACTTTTATATTTATACTTATGTTAAAAGTGAATGATCAATGCAGGGAAGCAGTGAATTGGCATCTTTATTCCGGAGTCCACACTGTTGTTTAAGGGTTCTAGTGGTATGCAACTGCGAACTAGGTCTTGAAGGTGTCGTTCACCTGTTTCAAGCTCTTTCAGAGAATCATACTCTGAAAGAACTCAACCTGGCCGACAACGTCACTCAGAGTGAAGCTAAAGCTCTAACAGGCAGCCTCAGATCATCACAAGCAGGGCACTTCTCACCTGCAGCCAAAAACGAGCAAGTTAATGCTCTAGATCAAGAGATGCATGCCAGTGAAAAACAACTCGAAGTTGCAGACAGTGAAGATGAGCTGGCTGAGTCGAAAGCTACGTTATCCCCAAACAAGATTGTCGAAAGCCAGCCCATGCAAAAACTTTCGTCTTCTTTAAAGATGGCAAGATCTTTGAAACTGCTAGATCTTAGTGGTAATGGGTTCTCTGAGGAAGTTATTGATAGTATGTTTTCAGCTTGGTGCTTAGGAGGTAGAGCTGGTATGGGTCAGAAACATGTGGAAGGAAACACGCTGCATTATTCGCTAAAAGGGAACAAGTGCTGTGGCATTAAGTCTTGCTGCAGAAACATTTGAGATAACGGAAGACTGATGTGTGTGTATATATATATATATATATAATTTGGTTTATATAGATTTAAGTTCTAATGTGCGAACTTCGAATCATGCTTAAAGTTATACAAAATTATGTTTATGGTGCATGTTGTGCTTATAAGTACAAAATAAGCCATAAGCACAATTATGTATTATAAGCATAATTTTGTATAGTTTTAAGCATAATTTGCAATTTGCACACAATAATTTATTTGCATGTAAACTCTTCCCTATGTATATATGTATAAAATTCTGACAACTTTTTTTTTACTTAATTAATTTATTTCTTCTATTTACATAATATTATATCCAATGGTACTTATTTTTTATGGTTTATTAGTGACCGCACAATAATATCATCACACAAAATTTAAAATGATCTAAAATACTTATATATGGTTGATTGTGATAACATTTTAATTTTTTTAGTGAAAATGGTATGAAATAGTCATTTTGAGTTGGCCAACAAAAATTGCATCCCATAAGATAATTTATACTGTATAAAATATACCCAATTTTTGTTATTTTGGACAAAAATGCCCTTAAAATTAACTTCAAAAACATAGCATAACATGTGAATATATAGTTGGAACTATTTGAACAGCTGAAACTATGATGTTAAACAACTTTTCATACTTAGTTCAAAACGTTTTCACGTTACATATTATTTGAATAATTAGTGGTACAATGATGTGTACGTGTATTGACCTAAAGTTCCAATATTATTGTGATATCGTTGTATTATTTTGGTGCAAACTAGTGGTCATTGTATTTAATGTATTTATTAAAATAAAGTATTTAATATTTAATAACTTAATCTCCCAAAATAGAAAGTACAAATATATAAAAAAAACTTACAAAATAAGGCAGTCCGTAATCGTTATTATTATATATAGATATTGATTGTTAATTAGAATTAATATTCTACATTTATCACTTTAGATATACTACCTCCAACCCATTTATTTAGACCTATTTACTATTTGGCACGTATTTCCACCGAAACCTAGTACGAGTTTTAAAATATAATTTTGTAGTATCGTTTTTTTTACGGGATACTATGAGTGTCATAGTATCCCGTAAAAAAAACAATACTACAAAATTATGTTTTAAAATCCGTACTAGGTTTCGGTGGAAATACGTGCATAAAGCAAATAGGTCTAAATAAATGGGATGGAGGTAGTATTTCCTAAAATTTATCTCAAAAAACATAAGCCAAATGAGATGGAGCGGAAGGAGTAGCGGGCCGATGAATTTTGGGACTGCCAGCTCGTCCGGACACTTTGATGGCTCTAATCTTAGGCTAACCTAGTTGGCCCTCTAGTGTGCCTAGTCAAACACCCAGGCCTATACTACAAGGCAGGCTGGCACGATAACTCTCTCTTTACTTTTGAGGACCAAGGAAAAAAGCGTTGGCGGGAATATTTCATTTTAAGTTTTATTAGTTTTACTCCCATGCTATGCACGAATCGAATATTTATTTTATTATAATTAAATAAATCAAAAACTCGGTTAAAGGAGAGCTGTCCTACACTTTGTTATTGGTAAATATAACTTGTTTATATATTAGTTGCAATAAAATACAAATAATTATATATACACAACTAAAATAAATAGGTACAAAAAGCTACCAAATTAAAAATAGGAATGCACTTTATTAATACAAATAGGAAAGCTCACACAATTGTAATTTACAATACTAATACTGATGCGAGTCCAATATAGAATAAACTAGTGTTGCATGTCCGGCTTCGCACGGATAAAATCTTAAATTATTTATTTTTATTTTAGAATATAGAAAGTATTGTTATTTATTTTTTTTCCTTTGAAAAAATTATTGTTTCATTATTGTACAATAGCAAAATTATGCAAATTTACTTTGAATAATTGATGTAATATTTTTAGGAGGTAAATTTTTTAGATCCACTACTCCATTTTCTTATATTTATATAGATTTAGATAGATATAAATATAGATATAGGTTAGAATCATTCAAATATTAATTTGTATTTACGTATTCATTATAATCATAGTAACATGTAAAGACAATTATAATTTATAAGATATTGTATAAGAACGTTACAGAATGAGACATGAAAAACAAAAGATTAAAATATACGGAGTATTAAATTATTAATAGGCCTATGTTATCACCTGGTCCAAAAAAGAGTACCTTACAATTGTGCAATTATTTAGCCATTAAACAAAAAATATATTAAACTACTTGTAAACAAAACCGATGCTAAAATACAACTTGCTTTAGTTAAAAAAGATACCCAGAGTACTATTATCTCAAAAAAAAAAAAAAGGCTAAAATGGAAATTGACGACATCAACAGCAAATGATGATGGAAATCAGTAGTTATTTTCTTGTTAATATTCACCTTTCGGCGCTATATCTTCGATTTGATTTGAAGGAGAATCTTGCATACTGTATTAATTTGTTAGTACTCCGTAGTCCGTACTATCTTTTTAGCCACAACTTCAAAAAAAAAATTCTATGCATAACCTCCAAACTGGCCAATACGTGTCTCATTTAGTACTTTTCAAGTCTAAGCCACAATACTACAGTAACCCACCATAAAGCTACAGTACTTCTGTATAATTTCAGAAAAAACTAGATGGTTTAGTCTTTTTTATTCACTTTAACAACCTCTGGTTCGGTTCCAGTTCGGAACCGAAAAGAACCGATTTATTTTTTTAATTCTAATTTTTTTTTTATGTTTCAATATTATACTTGTATTTGTATACTTATTTGATGTAACATTTGATTACTGATTAGTGTGTTACACTTTTTTATATGGAAATGTTTATATTTGTAAAGTTAAATAGTTTTATCATTTAATTTATAATTCACAATTTAATAAGCTAAAATAAAGAAGACTAATACAAAAAATATCTTTAAATTAATAATAAACAATGTCACATGATGATGAAGAATTGAAGATGACAATTTACATAAAAAATGTCATATTGTCATCAAAGTGAAATTAATTGTAGAGGCTTTTAAATACAAAAAATATTATGAAAAATGTTCTATTAAGTATAAATAAAAATTAATGCCTCTGAAGAAACGGATGATTTCGATGATAATTTCGATTTCGACAATATGTAGTGGCCTCTTAAAATGCTTAAACAAGTACTCTTTTTTTCTCACAGAGGTTTTAACGAGGCACGGCCCTTGGAATCGACATGTGATATCCAAGGTTTTAAGATTAATAAATAAAAAAAATTTAAACAATCTCACTCTCAAGTATTTTTTTACATTTTATAATTTGAATTGTCTTACAATTAAAATTAGATCGATAAACAACGAAGCATGAATCATAATCGAACAAGAAAAAAAAATTAAAAAAAAATAAAAAGGCAGTTCCTATCCGGTTCCAGAACCGAACCGGAACTGCCGGTTCCAGGAACCGGAACCGTGACTTTTCCGGTTCGGTTCCGGTTCCGGCCATCTTGAAACCGGAACTGCCGGTTCGGTTCTGGTTCCGGAACCGTGGGCACCTCTACCCCACACCATGCTTATTACAGTTTCAACCCAAATGTAGACTAGTTTAACTAAAAATATTAAAAATAAAAAATCATAATTAGATTAATTATTAAAATGAAAATAGATAAAAAAATAATTTTATTTTTATTATTAAATATAAAAATATAAATTATAATCCTAATTTCATTCTCCACTCAATTACCAAACATACTTTAAATACTAAACACTCCCTTCTTAATTCTCGTGCCGAAAAAAAACAACTCAACTTGAAAGGGACGGAAGGAGTATGTAATAAAAATATATAAAACTACATAATTGATTGCATATGGGTGACTTCTCAGGCCTCGAAACACCATAATTTTAGCGGACGAAATGACAATCAAGTAGGCGTAACACTCTCCGTCCAGTCGAAATCGAGTGCAAACCACTTCAAACCGCTCCATAAAAGCCACCTAACCACTCCACGAAGGGAAATATCAAAGTTCAGCACGGTGGTAGGTATTTAATTATATATTTATTCAAGTGTATTTTCGTTAATTTACAGACACAAAGGAAGATAAATCCATTTAAAAGCAAATATTATTATTATTATTATTATTATTATTAAAAGCTGAGTTAATTTCAGCAAATTAATTGCAAATCAATTTGAGAGTGACAATTTTGTAATTATAATGGAAGAGCACGGTTATTTATCAGTCCACTAACTAGGCGTGTGATTAGATGAATTCCCACAAATTTAGGACATGTTTATTAGTAGGTTTAATGATGATTAGGATTTTGTTATTTGCAATATATTTTTTTAAATAATCTATTAATTAATATATAAAAACAAAACAAAATTTGAGGTTAATTTTTTCCGGCAAAAAGTAGCAGTTACATGAATCAGAAGAAACCGTCATCCTTCTAAATGTAACACGTTCTCTCTACCAGTTTCTATTTGAAAAGGTTCAATAGTAGTTTCAAAATTCTGAATCGGAAGTGCAAATTAATTAGTTTCATCCAATCCAAAAGATAATACTGTACAAAATTGGTGCAGTGCATCGAGAAATCAAACATAAAATCTCAAATCTATGCTTTGGATGAAACAGAGGTTATCAAAAATCATGCCCACAGAATATTAGTAAAGAGGCTACATTCATGGAAGAGCAGAATAAAAGCCGCTCAAAGAGCCCCTTTACGCACGGGATCCTCCAATGCACTCTCTTATAAGTCTGCGAATTCGTCTTTGGTGTTGACTGTTCGATCGCAAGATGAGAACCATCCTTTCACTTACAAGGAAATACTCACGACAAGAGAAAAGAGTTCAATCAAGGGAAAGAAGAAGAAGAAGAAGAAGAAGAAGAAGTTGTACACATGGAGGAGATCTCCAAAACAACTGAATCATCAGTTCTTGCATCAAGTTTGCGGACAAGAATGAGAAGAAGTTGAGGAGAGAACTGAGGTAATTGTACTAATTTTACGTGTAGATTATACTAATGGTTCTTAAAATTTGGATGTCATGATTTGGCTCATCGTGTTTACCTTTTTCATTTTCGAAAAAAAAAAATCTTCACTCATCTTCTCAATTCCAACACGCACCGGAAGCCATTGCAGGAATCGTGTTTATTAGGTTGTCTCTTTCAAATATAAAATTTTCGAATTGTCTATGCTTCTCTGCCCGAAAATTTCCTTTTCATCTCTCCCCACAAACTGCCACCACTTCTCTCCTTTTAACAATTTTGATTTTAGTTACAAAGGAGGAGATAGAAACGTTTTGATGTAGTTGCGTAGATTGGTTAATGATGTGTGCGCAGCTCCAGTGGAACTGGTTTGGTAGAAGCTGAGAAATTACGGCAAGGAATCATTGTGTGAAAACATTTTTGTGCTTTTTTATATGTTTGCTATTTTTATTTTATTTACTTTTTTGCAATAATTTTCTATTTGTTGTGTGTACTTTTTCTACAGATTGAATGTTGTTTATATTATGATAAGAAGATTTCTTTCTGTCACAATTATATATCACTAGAAGTCGGAGACAAGGGTGCCATTTCTTGATTATATTATGCATATATCACGATTTTAGTACTAATTGTTGCCTTGATCAAGGAGCAATTATGTATTTTTCGGGTCTAAATGACATACTATATTGAAGAATATCGATCGCTTAATTTGAATCCAATATAAAAAAGAAGTTGTGCAATGTGCTAGAGTTGTTATTGATGTGAGAAATACGATCTGCATTCAGGTTGTTATATCTAATTTTTTTTCCGTTGTACTCTTTGGAAGTAATTCTCTGTTATTTCTCCACACTCTGTGCCACAACCAATCATGAATGGTCCAATTACTGAAATTCGGAATGTCTAATTTTTGTGATTCAACTTATTATTCTCTTTCGTGCATCCACATAATTTTATTTTATTTTTATTTTTTAGCAGCGCAAATAATATAGTCAGCGGCGAAGCCAGGATTTTCGTTCAGTGGGGCCCAAATTCTTATAGCCTAAAATAAAATATTATATATAAAAAAATGTATTAGCAGAATCCATTTTGCTCTCATTTGAACACTGAGATATTTTACACATTATTAAAAAAAGAAATGAAAAAGTAAAATTTTGAATGACCTGAGCCCTTTAAAATTATAAAAATATGAATTGACAATTTAAATAATTATTTAAACATAAAAAGAACATTAATATATTATTGAAAAATGAAAAGAAAAAAATATGAGAAATAGAAAAATATGGGTGGGTTATTCGTAAAGAAAGAGAAAAAAGAAAGGAAAAAATAAAATTACGAATGATCTGAGCCCTTTAAAATTATAAAAATATGAATTAAAAATTTAAATAATTATTTAAACATAAAAGGAACATTAATATATTATTGAAAAATGAAAAGAAAAAAATATGGAAAATAGAAAAATATGGGTGAGTTATTAGTAAAGAAAGAGAAGAAAAGAATAAGGAAACATCACTAATAGAGAAAGAGAAAGGAGAAAAAACGAAAAAGAGAAAAGGAGGGGAAAAAAAAAAACGAAAAAAAAGGAGAAAAAACTGTAAAAAGAAAAAGAAAAATATGGGAGCAAGAGGATTCGAACCCGGTCGATGGAGAGTGAATAATAGTAGACCAAACCTTAAACCAATTGGACTACAAATACATGTTAATAGTTCAACTATAATACTACTAATATTTTTTAAAATCCCAGTGGGGCCCATGGACCCCACTGCCCCCCCCTGGCTTTGAATATAGTAGTACTTTTTTACTTGCTAAGAAATATGAATAAATATATATACAGATATTGCATACTCCTTTTTTCGTAAAATGTGTATATTTTTTTGGATGAAGTAAACATAAATGGTAATGAGTTGCATGAGTACAAATACCATGATAAATCACATAAATAATTATGGATCGAAAATAGTATTATGTGACGTCCGGTTGATGTTGAAGAGTAGTATAAGGAACATATAGCTTTGTGTTGTTTCTAATAGCTAAGAAATTATAATTTACTTTTTTAGCTAAATAATGATTTTTTATATATGACTTTTGTTATTGTATAATCGAAACTCATAAGTTTTAATATGATGACAAATGAAAATGTTAGCGCCGTGCATCGCACGGGAATGCATACTAGTATGATATTGAAATAAAATTAAATACAATGCTAAATATTAAAATATGAATATCGAATTGAATCGTTTGATATCCTCGTATAATTTGTGAAACTTGAAGTAAACAATTCGAAGAATCGATCTAGGATTAATGTTACTGATAATAAAAAGTAGTTTCAATAGATTATTATTATTATTATTATTATTATTATTATTATTATTATTATTATTATTATTATTATTATTATTATTATTATTATTATTATTATTATAGCAAAATGGAATTAATTAGTAGTATCATAAAATAGAATTTGAATAAACAATCCGGGATTAGTTGTATTATAATATGGAATTTCGCTTGATTATAGGATTAATGAAATCAAGAGTTAAATTTCATTACATTGGTGCTTAAAATAGTTTTATCATTAGAGGAAATTGGTTAATTAGAGAAACAAGAAGTGAACTAGTACTAGAGAGTTATCCGGATTCAAGGATTAATGCAACCATGAATAGAATTTCACTTACTTAATGCTTAATATAGTTGAATCATTGGAGATGCTTGGACAATTAGTGAAAGAAGAAGTGAATTAGTATTATAGATATCTTCAGATTACAGGATTAATGCGATCAAAAATGAAATTTCACTTAATTAGTGAAATCAATTGAAATTATTTTTGTTTTCACTAATCCACTAATCCCGGATTAAATCTTCAAGTAGTAGACTTTAGTTTTCACTAATTCGATTCATATATGAATTAATGTGGTGCTCCGAATCCGCAACGGAATTAATAAGATATTGATACATTACCGGCCTAAACATATGAATTAATGTAGTGCTCCGAATCCGCAACGGAATTAATAAGATATTGATACATTACCGGCTTTACTGGGTTGATTTTAGTAGGTTATTTATTTTTCAAGAGATTTAGTATATTACAGTAAAACTTATATGAATTAATAATCTTAGAATCGAGATGTTTTTTCAAGAGTTATTCATGATGCATTATCATCTAAAAAATATATTAAAAAAATTATTTAACAAGTACCCAAAATATTATATCAATATATACCGATATTATTCATGTCATAATATCAAAAAATATTAATTTATAAGATTGACGGGACCTATATATTTATAGAGGTTTTCCTAAAAACTACTACTCAAGAACTCTAAGATACATATTTCACAATTAACAAAAGACCATATTTTAAAGAACGTTCTTTTTAGTTCTAATGTATTTAACGGAAAATCTAATCAATTAATATCGGATAACGGGTTCAAAGTTAGTATAAGGTCCACATAGCCTAAAATCTAACCAATTAAAATCTATTTTGTATTATAGATTGACATAGCCTAAAAAAAATAGTATAAGGTCCACATAAATATATCTCAACTGCTAATCAAGATCTCTAGGATACATATTTCACAATTATGTGCCGAATCTCAAAGAATATTCATTTAAATTCAATTAATTTAATCGAAATCACTAATCAACTAATATGGGCTAAAGCGTTCACAATGACCAGTCGAGATTAAGACATATATGTAGCTTATTATTTGCGTAACCTCAACAACAGTCACTTGGGTTCACATAATTATTTCTAAACTACTACTCTAGAAAATATAAGATAAATATATAACGATCATTAATATTTTCTAATCAAAACGTATAGGACAAATTATTATTATTATTATTATTATTATTATTATTATTATTATTATTATTATATGCATTTTTTACACAGATACTATACTAGTATATAAAATTTACCTTACATTTGTGCATTCAAGTTTTTAAGTTACATTTATTTTATTATTATAAATCAATAAATTTTTATCACATTCAAACCGCTCTATTTTTCTTCCATTTACCACCTAACCGCCTCATATCCATATTGTGGAGTGGTTTGGATGTTCGAGCTCTACTTATGGGGCGGTTTTTATGCCTTTTACATCATGTAAACGTCAATAATAGTTAAATAAAATAAAATGGCATTTAACTTTGTGTTTTGTTAGATACATAATTAATAAATATATATATTATACATATTTATCTATTTATAAACTCTAAACCTTCTACTACTAACTGATATATAAATAATATTTTCCTCTTTCAAATTAATTATGCGTCTTTAATGGCAGTTCCTAGGAAAATACAATTTGGGGTCGGATGAGGGTGGATGAGGGAGTGGGTATTACAAAGTCGCAGTGGGGTGTGTACTATGATTTATTTATTTCATCATCTAATTGGTTAACTCTAGAAGGATAGCAAATACCATTCATTGTACAATGATGGCAACACTACAAATCAGCCAAGTAGTTTAACACGTGTCGATCATTGGGTTTGTTATGCTTGGAAAATAAATTTTTAAGTTTTTAAGGTGGCCTTCCCTCCAAATCTTGATGTGGCGGAGATAGAGCCATATCGTTAGATATATGTGAACAAATGAAAATCATAAGCTATATATGCTTAATTTATTATGTGCCCTATCATGTTTTTGTAAGATAGAGTATTATTTATGAAACTGATAGTACTACCTCCATCCCACCATATCTCCATCCCACCATATGAATAGTGCCTAATATGGTGGGATTGAGGTAGTATATAACTAGCACATATAAAAACAGTGAAGACAAACGAACATTTCCTCGATTCTATATAAATTGGTAAATTGTCAAGAAAACATAGCTATTTTTTTTTTAATAGTAATACATTAAAAAAAGGTTAACTTCGAAAAATCTATTAAGTTAATTGTACCATAATTATTCTTTATTTGGTTAGTGAGAAATCAATCAATCTATTGTCAATGAAGCTAGATGAAATTAAATGCAATAATTACATAAAAAGAATTATGGAGCAACATACTTACCCCATTAACTGAAATTATGGTTGAGCCGTGTGATTGTGGTTGGAATACTGAATTGCCAAAATTTTATGTTCACTTTGATGCCCAGCGCATATGATTGAAGAACTTTGTATTCTTTAGCATGACCCATTATTGAACTGATATTCGT
This sequence comes from Mentha longifolia, assembly GCA_001642375.2. Lineage (NCBI taxonomy): Eukaryota > Viridiplantae > Streptophyta > Magnoliopsida > Lamiales > Lamiaceae > Mentha > Mentha longifolia. Next base: position 6,947,142 of record CM038113.1, on the reverse strand, counting down.
CAATTTCTGACAGCAAAATTTGCTTATTTGCTTTAATCCTGCACACGAAAAACTATGTTAAAAAAAAGACGTATTAGGGTGAAATACTCATTCTTAGATAACAAAATCAAAATATACCTACCCTTTTTAATTTACACTTCAACTACCCAATTTTTTGAGATATTAAATTTTGGAGTGAAAATAATTTATATATGGATTTGATGGAATTTTAGATTATGGGCAAGCATGCTTTCAGGAGAAATGGACGATGGTATATATTATGATGAAATTTCTGCCATTCTAGATCAATCTTGAGCTGTACGTGTTGTTAATTTTGTTGAATTTTGAATATAGCTGAAAATAGGAAGAAGAAAATTGCAACGAACAAATAAAATTTGATTAAATAAAGAATTAGATAATTTAGTTAAGGGACTTTTGACTTTGGACATAAGATTGGGCTCAATCTCAATTTGGTGCAAATGATGTAATGAATCTAGACATTGATTAGTACTGACTTTTAAATCTCCTTCCTTTTTTTTTTTTTTTTTGTCTTTTTTTTCCTCCTCCTTCTTCCTCTTCTTTTGAGGTTTTAAATATAAAAATGTTATGTTGTTGTTCCCTTTCATATGCACCAACAATAGTACGAATTAATTCATATTCGTACCAATAGTTTCATAGTTACTTATATAATTCGTACTATATTATATGTAATTGGTACGAACTGACTCATATTCGTACCAATAATTATATATTAACTTGTATAATTCGTATTATATCATATGTAAGCGGTACGAATTGACTCATATTTGTACCGATAACTTTACCTTACATATATAACTCGTACTACACCGTAGGTAATCATTACAAATTGAATCATATTCGTACCAATAGTTATATACTTATATCATTATGAAATTCTTATCTGATATTTGGTACAAATTTAAAATTTTGTACCTCTTCTTTTTTCTTATCACAATTTGGTGTTGTTTTGTGCATTTGAATTTGGAATGAATTATGAATTTCTTACCCGATTTTTGATACAAATTTAATACTACCTCCATCTCACCCACTTAGTCCCATTTTCAAATGGCACAAGAACCAAGGAAAAGAGGGATATTGAGATATAATTAATTCTGATGAGAGAGTTAATTGTAGCCAAATATTTTTTGCCACTATTAATCTTGTTTTGTGAATATTCGAATTCACGCATGTTCATACCACAATTAATCTTGTTTTGTGCAATTAAATGTGGAATAAATTATGAAATTTGTTAGCCGATTTTTGGTATGAATTTCACATTTCGTATCTATTTCTTGTTCGTACCACAATTGATTTTATTTTGTGCATTTTAAATCTGGAATGAATTGTGAAATTCTTACCAAATTCTGAAATGAGAGAGTTAATTGTAGTCAAATTCTGATGATGTGCATTTTCGTATCTGGAATGAGAGAGTTAATTGTAGCCAAATTCTGATGATGTGAATATTCGAATTCACGCATGTTCATACGACAATTAATCTTGTTTTGTGCAATTAAATGTGGAATAAATTATAAAATTTGTTAGCCGATTTTTGGTATGAATTTCACATTTCGTATCTCTTTCTTGTTCGTACCACAATTGATTTTATTTTGTGCATTTTGAATCTGAAATGAGAGAGTTAATTGTAGTCAAATTCTGATGATGTGCATTTTCGTATCTGGAATGAGAGAGTTAATTGTAACCAAATTCTGATGATGCGAATATTCAAATTCACACATGTCCATACTACAATTAATCTTGTTTTGTGCAATTAAATGTGGAATAAATTATGAAATTTGTTAGCCGATTTTTGGTACGAATTTCACATTTCGTATCTCTTTCTTGTTCGTACTACAATTGATTTTATTTTGTGCATTTTGAATCTGGAATGAATTGTAAAATTCTTACCAGATTTTTAATCTGAATTTGATATTTTGTATCTCGTACCACTTCCCTGTTTATACAAAAAAAAAAAAACTATAAAATATCGAAAAAAACAAAAAAATGAAAAAAAAAATAAAGGCTGAAAAAAGAAAGAAAAAAAGAATCAAAAAAATGAAAAAAAAACTAGGAAAAAACAAAAAAAAGGAAAAAAAAACAGAAAATGAAAAAAAAATGAAAAAGAAACAAAAATAATAGTTTAATAAAGGAGAACGAAAGAAAAAAGAAAAAAAAAATGAAGAAAGCACAAAGTATGATAGAAAGAGAAATAAAATAGAGGAGAGAGGAGAGAATATATAAAAAGACAAAAATAAGGGTATTTAAAGAAAAAAGAAATTAAAAATGGGTATTCGGGTAACAAATTAAAAAGAGTGAATAAAATTTGATTTTCTTAAATGGAAATAGGTATTCACATTTTGTCCTTAAAAAAAATAAGCTTTAAACTTCTAGAAAAAAAAAACAAAGATATCCGTATGGTATTTGAAAATTGGAGACAAAAAAAAATAATAATAAAAAAATAAAAAAAAATTGCTCCGGTGCTTCTTAAAATTTTGCTCGAGTAAAAAAGCAAGGATAGAAAGAAATGATAATTGAAAAATGAGCTTGAAATCCTTTATAAATTCAAAATATCATATTGTAAGCGTACTGAAGAAGCTAAAATTCAAAGGGCGTTCCGGTTTTTGTACCCTTTTAAAACAGGTAATGTAAAAAATACCATTTTAAAACATATAATGTAAAAATTGCCCTTTCTGAATTAAATAAGGGTGTGGGCCCCACACTGAATTCACACACACCCATAGTCCTCCCTTGGAACTCGGGAAAGCCGGTGATTGTCGGATGAGTGTGTGTTTTTTTTTTGTTTTATGCGTTTGTTTTTTTTTTATTATTTATTATTTTTATTCTTCTACCCTATTATTTAGGGATTTAACCCCTCCCCCCCCACCACACCCGACTCATTCTAAACCCTACACCATTATTCCATTCCATACACCACACCACCACCGAACTCCCTCTTTTCTTTGTACTACACCACCATAATTTTTCTCCCACTCCGGCAACCACCCTCCACACCACGGATAAATTTCATTGCACCGGAGTGATGGCGTCACAATACGTAATTGACAACGAGCATAGAGATCACTTTGTCTTGCCGGAAAACGAATCGGGAATCTCCGTCGAAGTAATACCACGACGAATATCGGTATGTTTTCCGACGAATGTAGTATTAATTTTATGTTATTAATTTAAATTCTTTTATTTGTTATGATTTAATTAGAAAGTAATTCGTTTATTGATTTTTGTTAGAAATTAATTGATTATTATTTTGTTTAAATTAATTCCCTTTTGTGATTTAATTCGAAATTATTAGAAATGTGTAGTGTTTGTAAAGTTAAAATTTATATTTAGGTTGAGAAAAAACAAAAGAAAATTTTGGGCATAGTCGGCCGGTCAATAGGACGCCGGAAAACCGCCGTCCGGTCGTATATTCCGGTCGCCGGAAAAAGCACTTTTCCGGCTATCCGAATGACCGGCCGGCTATGCCCGAAAATTTCCCTATTTTTTCTTAGTATGTATAATTAATCACATGTTTTTTGTAATTTTATTAAGTCGTTAATTAATTTTTTTTGAAAATAATTGATTATTATTTTATTTAAATTAATTCCCTTTTGTGATTTAATTCGAATTTATTAGCAATGTGTAGTGTTTGTAATGTTAAAATTTATATTTAGGTTGAGAAAAAAAAAGAAAATTTTGGGCATAGTCGGCCGGTCAATCGGACGCCGGAAAACCGCCGTCCGGTCGTATATTCCGGTCGCCGGAAAAAGCATTTTTCCGGCTATCCGAATTACCGGCCGGCTATGCCCGAAAATTTCCCTATTTTTTCTTAGTATGTATAATTAATCACATGTTTTTTGTAATTTTATTAAGTCGTTAATTAATTTTTTTTTGAAAATAATTGATTATTATTTTATTTAAATTAATTCCCTTTTGTGATTTAATTCGAATTTATTAGCAATGTGTAGTGTTTGTAAAGTTAAAATTTATATTTAGGTTGAGAAAAAAAAAGAAAATTTTGGGCATAGTCAGCCGGTCAATCGGACGCCGGAAAACCGCCGTCCGGTCGTATATTCCGGTCGCCGGAAAAAGCACTTTTCCGGCTATCCGAATGACCGGCCGGCTATGCCCGAAAATGTCCCTATTTTTTCTTAGTATGTATAATTAATCACATGTTTTTTATAATTTTATTAAGTCGTTAATTAATTTTTTTTGAAAATAATTGATTATTATTTTATTTAAATTAATTCCCTTTTGTGATTTAATTCGAATTTATTAGAAATGTGTAGTGTTTGTAATGTTAAAATTTATATTTAGGTTGAGAAAAAAAAAAGAAAATTTTGGGCATAGTCGGCCGGTCAATCGGACGCCGGAAAACCGCCGTCCGGTCGTATATTCCGGTCGCCGGAAAAAGCACTTTTCCGGCTATCCGAATGACCGGCCGGCTATGCCCGAAAATTTCCCTATTTTTTCTTAGTATGTATAATTAATCACATATTTTTTATAATTTTATTAAGTCGTTAAATAATTTTTTTGAAAGTAATTGATTATTATTTTATTTAAATTAATTAATTATGTAAATAATCGGTTGGTTAATTTTTATTTTTTTTTTACAGGATTCTCCGGCGCCATGGTACCGTAGAAGCAGTTTGATCAACCGGAGATTTGATGTCAGCAACTATTATAGGATTAAAATCTTGGAAGATATAAAGTTGGCACTGAGCGAGACATATCGAGGTGGTGAATTGGTCGATGAGTTTCAGTTGGGACCTTTCGGACATTTGCTCGATTGGGAGCCGGGGCAGAACTGTAAACCCCTGTTCCACTCCGTGTTATCTCGAGCTGTCGTGACGGAGGTGGGAATTTGGTTCCACATTAGGGGCCAGTACATAGAGTACACCGTTCAGGACCACGCTCTGATCACGGGGTTAAGATTTGGCCCTACTGATTTTGATCCCAGGATTCAGAGGGAGCCAAGGACATCCCGTTTTTTTCAAGACGTCTGTGGCGGCCATGGTCAGAAGGCGGCACTGTTGCACTCCCAGTTGGGAACACTCACGTCTGAGAATGATCCAGACGGGCAACTTCGATTGAAGTTGGCAAACTTATTGATGGCCAATTGTTTTATCCTCGGTCATGACGGGCAGGCTCCACCCCACCAGTGGTTGTGGGAGTTGATCGACGACACTGATGAGTTCAATTCTTTTCCTTGGGGTGCGTACTCCTACAAGACCTTGCAGTACTACTTGAGGACGTTTCAGGCGAGGTCTAGGAAGTATCACATTTATGGGCCGGTATGGGCACTTATGATCTGGGCTTACGAGGTGATGCCAGGGTTCGGTGAGCAATTTGCGGAGAGGGCTTCCACGACGGACGTCCCGAGGTGTCTGAGATGGAGATTCCGCAATACTTTCACCGGCGTGTCCGAGGCAGAGCTGTACGCGCCGTTCGATGATCCGGAAGAAGGTATTACTAGGATTGAGCCGGAAGATCAGGAGATTGAAGAAATTTACTACCAATCGGTACATGAACCGGGGGCCCTACTGGTGAAGTTTCACGTGCCGAAGACTTCATACATTGTGGACGAACGCCCTTGTATACATCGAGCTGATCCCATGTCCCAGCATGCCGTTGTAGATTCCTATGAGGGAAGTCAACGTAGACAGAGTTCCCGGTCTACGAAATTTGCCGGGAATCTAGCTGAGGAAGGTACATCTTCATCCCGGCAGCAACGTGGTTCTCAAAGCAGGAGTGGTGGACAGGAGCATTCTCTTCCCAGGATGTCTAGGGAGGACTTGGTCAGTATTGTAGAGGACGTCACTCGTCGCGAAAACGAGCGCATTATGCAGACAATGAGGCAAGAGTATGAAGGAAGGGAAAAAAACCTCTTGACGAAGGTTAAGAAGTGGCTCGGTAAGGGAATCACGAAGGGCATTGACATCGTGAGCTGCGGGACTTCCTCTATGTCCATTCCAGTTCACTCGCCCCGACGTTCGAGCCCGCCCCTCAACGTTTTCTCAGCACGGGCATCGGATTATGTAGCCACTGCTGTTTCGACGAGCCCTGAAGCGACCGGGCCCCTCGAGTCAGTAGCTGCTCGAGCAGACACCTCTCTCCCTCTCTACACGGGTGCCTTCACTGACCCTTACATTGGCGAGAACCCTATGACTGTAGACCATTCGGCATTCACTTCAGTTTTGGAGCAGGTATAATAAATTAGAGTGTCGTCTTTCTTACACATTTAGTTTCATTGAATTTCGTGTTTCGTGCATGCTTATTCGAATATTAATTTATCGTACAGGACACTCCATTCTTGCCGATGACTACCAGCGGGCCCCTTTCCACCTTCATTCCGCCGTTCAGGCAGGGTTATGTACCGATTCCCGAAGATGCACATGAACCGCCGAGAAACTCTATGCCGGAGTTCTGGTCCAGCACGCCTGTTTTTTTGACTCCAATCCCGACAACCTCGACTGCCACTCACCCGAACATTACGATTCGTGAACAGCCGAGACGTGCTTCGTCGGTGGAGCTTGGGCAGGTATTTTTTTCAAAATTGATGTGAATATCTAATTTCATTGCAATCTATATCTATTGCTAAATTATACTCTAACATCGTATACTTTGGATTACCGTATTAGTATATTAAAATTTCCTCACATCTCATGTAGTCCACTACATCGAGGACTAGTGGATCAGAGAGGAAGAAAGCCCCTCCTAAAAAGTCAAAGCAAAGGAGGAGGGGTGCTTCAGGCGCTTCAGGGAGTAGAAGTACATATTTGCCGCCCACAATGCCGGCTATGCCCCCTCAGGACGTGGTGAATGATTGGAAGGCATTTCTTGCTGACCGGACAGAAGGACTGGCAGTCAGCATTCCTGAAGCATCAGAAGATTGGACTGTTGCATATTTCGCTCAGATGTTAGACAAGAAGGGGCAGTGGGATATCTTCGTACGCAAAATTGAGCCTTAATTGAATTGTTCAATTAAATTTTAATTTAATTGTCACACTAGTGGTTCTAACACTTATGTGTTCACTGCGCAGACTTTCGACCTTGCCCTAATGACCTTGCGTCAGAAAATTAAAAGTGGGACCGATGTTTATCCTCAATGGCGGGACGGAGGATTGGTCATATGCCCTACATTCGTCATCGTAATATTTTGAATTTTATATTTCATTTGATATATTTAACTGCCTCTCTACTTTCGCTGCTTATTTATACTAATATGTAATCATTGTTCATGAATGTAGTTGGATCTTAAAGCGGACTGGCAGGCCTTGTTTGCAGAGGCACGAGAGGTCTTTGGTACTTCCGCTGAAGAGATGAGTAACCCCCATCATGGTCTTCACATTGCGAATTACATGTGAACCCACTGGAAACCGAACCCTCAATTGATTGGATTAGTATTGGGTACATACAGAGGAATTGATTCTCCTAACTGGTGGTCTGCAAGATCGGTACGTCTTAGAAGCAAATCTCCGGATATTTCATTATGAGTTAATTTAGTTATCATGTGGTTATTAAATACTTAAAAAATGTCAACTTATATTAATTACGTTGTTTCCATCACTATGTAGATTGTCATTCCATGGGTTATTGAACGTGGCAACCGATATGTTGTTTGTTTTGTCCTCCCGGATCAGAAAAAAGTCATTGTTATGGATCCGGGGTATTGGGATCTCAACGCCCAAGAGCAGGGATATGTTCTGGACGAATTGGAGCCATTGAGATTCTTTTTGCCACTTTGGTTAGTTGGTGGGCTTTATTGGGCCTCGAATATTCATGGTTGGCGGGATAAGCCACAGTCTTTTGCGTTTGAATTTGCTCCGAGGGATCAAGTAATTACAAGTCGTCTGGAAAACAGCAACGGTCCAATCGCCATAATGAATATCGAGCGCTGGATTAGTGGATGCCCTGATGTAACTAATGTGGACGATATGTTAGCCTTGTATAGAAAGATTGTTGCGTGCAGGATCTTCAGTCACCGCACGTAGTTGTAATCTAAATTCTTTGGTACGATATGAATTGAGTTCTTTTTCGAATTACAGTTTAATTTAATTTAATATATTACCCGCGAATTACTAATTTAATTTAATTTAATTTAATTTGATTTGATTTGATTTGATTCAATTTGATTCGATGTAATTTAATTTGATTTCATTTGATTTAATATAATGTAAGATAATAAACTATATTAGCCGTTAATTTCATCAAATATAATATAATTAATTTTGGTAATTTATTTTAATTTAATTTAATTTAATTTAATTTGATGAGACAGGTTTTGACTTGATTAATATAATTTAAAACTAGGGCAAAGTAAACAAAACACTAAGGATTGCACAAAAAAAACCATTTAAACTAAATTATTGATATATGCTAATCAGATATATTTGGGCAGTTAGGGCCGGTATGATCAGGAGCGTCGCAGTGCAGACATCTACGAGGTCTACGACCTCGACGGCTGCCTCGTTCAAGTCTGCCTCTGATTCTTCTTTCTTTTGGCCTCCCAGGTAGACGTCTCGGGATTGGTGGTTGGACGTCAACGTCCTTGATGGACCGCGGCACTGTCCACAGATGTTTTTTCGGTACACTTCGAATTGGGACGCTGAAACAAGCCTCGTACGAGGCTCGTCTATAGAATATCGAGACGTAATCCACCACGTTCTCTCTATTCTTCCTGCAATTAGTAAAAAAAAAAATGGTCGTCAGAAAATATTAATTCTGTACTTAAATATATTGCACTAAAATAATGCGATGTGAATTTCATTACTTGATTGCTGCCATCGCGTGAGCACATGGGAGACAATCAAACTCCCACCGCCTGCATTGGCACACGTGTTGCTGCAGGTCAACCATCACTTCCCGGTTAGACGTCTTCACTTTATAGTGAAGAGTATTGGCAATTCTTGTAGCCTTGTAGGTGTTTGCGTATTCCAATTGCACTGCCATTTTTCTCCGAGCCTTTTCTGTGATCGGGTGAGTATCATTCCTGCACTTTTCACGTCGCTCATTGAACCATTCTTCAATGATGAGCCTTACAGCATCTAGACAAGCAACAACCGGCAGACGTCTCGCCCATAGGAGGCTATTGTTAAAAGATTCTGCTGCGTTGGACGTCATGTTGCTGAATCGTCTTGCCTCGCACTGCGATCGGGACCACCTTGTTACTCCAACATCTATCAACCTGTTGTAAGCGAGCCTGCTAGTGCGCCGGATCCCCTGAAGGTAGGTCTGGAAATCATGGTCGTCGTACGTATACGCGGCATGTTGGAGCTGGTTGCCTATATTTTTGCCGTAGTGGGCGAGATTTTTGGCAAGATGGAAGTAACAGAACCCATGCTTAGCTGCGGGAAAGATCTCTCGGACAGCATGTGTGATAGACGCGTGCTGATCGGAGACGAACAATGTACCCGGACATGGACCATATGCTTCTCGGAGGCATGCCATGAACCAAGTCCATGATTCGTTATCCTCAGTCGGCCCTATTCCGTACGCTAGTGGGAATAGTTGCTCGTTCGCATCCTTCGCCACAGCTACAAACATTAGCCCGTGGGCCTTCCCCTTGAGATGCGTGCCATCAACAACAATGACTGGACGAATATATCCATTTCGCCAAGCAAAACGCGTAGTGCCTAGAGCAACGAAGACTTGTTTGAACCGGCCATCCTGGCTAATCTCGTGCTGGGTGATCGTCTCCGGATTAGTGAGCCTCAGCATGTAAAGGTAACTGAGCAAATCGTTGAAGCACACATCGTAGTTAGCATCGATGCCGAACTCGGATTTGAGCTCGTTCTGAATAATACGGGGCTTTATTATTTCCGCATCACGGAGCAATCTTTTCGCAAAAATTGAACCGATCACCAACGCGTGGATCTTCCTCACATGAGTGGTATCTGTTAGACCTACCTCATCGCATGTGTGCTCCTCGTCAAATATGTTAACAGTCCAAGGCCCGCCTTCGCTAGTGAGATAAAGTCTGAAGGGGCAATCTCTGGATAATTTGCATACCATGACCATTCTTATCTTATCTGATTTAGCGACATAGTATTCTTTCCTCCTGTTCAAATGCCATAAACCCACTGCGATCCAGATTTCATCCTTGGAGAAGAAAACTGAGGTCCTCGACAGCTCATCAACATTCAAGAGATCATCGTGATACACTAGTGAATCACGGGGCCGGGCAGGGACTATCGGGACAAGCCAATTACTCATGTGCTCTGTGTCCGAATCATACTCCTCTTCACCCTGACCAGGATTTGGGAACATCATCCCAAGGAGTTTCTGCATACCCCCTTCCTCCTGTATCCAAGCGGTCCACTCCGCGAATAAAGCCCTGTTCAGCTGCCTACCTTCATGGTATAGATTGGTCTCGCCCTCGCTCTCCGAGGTCTCCGAGTCCTGTTCAGGTTCCGGGACGTAATCTTCGTCATGTATTTGCTCTTCGTCGTGCTCGACCTCTTCATAGAGGTCTGGAATGTTACCTATTTCCGGGACGTTGTTGCTTTGGCCGAGATACTCGTCCCCTACCCAGTTGCTAGAAGCAACAACTCTCCCGACTTCATCCAAGTATGCCCGCCAATCGTCGGTGCCCTGGCTGAAAAAATCATTTGACCCACCGTACGCCTGCGACTGATCGAATGTAGGGACACATGGAGAGGATGTCTCGACGTATGCAGATGATGCCCCGGCATGTGAAGAGGATGCTCCGTCTTTCGTCTTCACGAATATTGTTGGTATAAAACCATTGCATAATTCTTGTAATGTATCGTCACTCGTCAAACGTGAAATCGCATTACGTCCGCGGTTGCTCTTCCTTATATAAAAAAGATCGAAATCGGAGCCCGCCGGGTTGCAATAATGAGATATGAGGTATCTCAAGTTGTAAATTGTTATCCCATAAGATACTGATAATGGGATATTGACCTCATCGCCGCCTTGATAACTAGAATCATCCCAGATACCCCCGTATTTAACATTGACGTAGATCTCAGCCATCTGTAGTCAAATAATTACAACTTAATTAATAAAAATTACAAATAAATATAAAATCAATAAATTAAACACATAAATATATACTGTTTCCGTTAGGAACATCACATGTATATACTGATTTAATCCATCACATAAGAGAATTAATTTAAACAATATAATAATCAATTAATTTCGAACAAAAATTAATAAACGAAATAATAAAATTACAAAATACATGTGATTAATTATCCATACTAAGAAAAAAAAGAGAAATTTTTGGGCATAGCCGGCCGGTCCATCCCGTGGCCGGAAAAGTGATTTCTCCGGCGACCGGAATACGTGACCGGACGGCGGTTTTCCGGCGTCCGATTGACCGGCCGGCTATGCCCAAAATTTTCTTTTATTTTCTTCAACATAAATATAAATTTCAAAGTTACAAACACTACACATTTCTAATAATTTTGAATTAAATCACATAAGAGAATTAATTTAAACAAAATAATAATCAATTAATTTCAAACAAAAATGAATAAACGAAATAATAAAATTACAAAATACATGTGATTAATTATCCATACTTAGAAAAACAAGAGAAATTTTTGGACATAGCCGGCCGGTCCATCCCGTGGCCGGAAAAGTGATTTCTCCGGCGACCGGAATACGTGACCGGACGGCGGTTTTCCGGCGTCCGATTGACCGGCCGGCTATGCCCAAAATTTTGTTTTATTTTCCTCAACCTAAATATATATTTTAAAGTTACAAAAACTACAAATTGCTAATAATTTTGAATTAAATCACATAAGGGAATTAATTTTCAAAATAAATTAATTAATAAATCAAAATAATAATCAATTAATTTTCAAAATAATTATATATACTGATTCCTAGACATATAATTTCATTTTCATAAATACGACATGTTATGAAAATTCAATTAAATTCCAAAATAAATATATAATCTACTTGTTAAACATATAAATTTGATATTAAACGATTACCTATATTGTTGGATAATTCGGAAACGCGATGAAGCAATGTGGTTTACTTTCTTTTCCTCTTCTTCCTCTTCCTCAGCTCAGCTTTGTTTACTTCTTCTCAGAACAATTTTTTTGGTGAATTGGTCTTTTTTTTTTTTCTGAATTCTATTTGCAATTTTGCGTTGTATGAGTTGTTGTATATATTCAGTTTTCGGTGTGGTTGGCATAGGATACCAATACTGTTTCGTCTGTGATATCAGAGATGAATTATTTGTACCAAAAAAACAGTCAAATCGTGCCCATTCACGCATGCATGCATAAAACAATAAATTTAATAGTAATACTGTTCATAATGGTAATTATAACAAGAAGAAAAAAAAAATTGTGAGCCGTCACCTCTCACATTCATCATTCACCCATAATTGAATTGTGGTGGTAGTTTTTAAACATAAAATGTGGGACCCATAACAAATTAAAATAATTGAAAGGGTAATTTTTATATTACTTCATTTAAAAGGGTAATTTTTATATAATAATTTTTAAAGGGTAATTTTAAATATTCTGAGAAATTCAAAGGAGGCATTAATGATTGGCTCGAAAAATGGAAAAGCAAAATGGAAAAGTAATACAAAAAGTAAAACAATGACATCAATAATAATAATAGCACTATTCATTGGGCGGGAAAAAAAAAGGTTTTTACTACATTTTCATATTTTTATTTTTATATTTGATCAAATTCATAAAACACAATGAAAAAGATAATGGCGGCAACTTCTTCAAGAAGCAACTGCTTAACTTTTATATACAGTATAGAAGTATAGATTATCACTTCTCCGGCACTCCAAGATTTCTAGAGGTAAAAATACAGAACAAAATTAGTAAAAATCAGAAGGGAATACGCTACAATCGTACAAAAAATGCGGCGGAAAGAGGAGCCGAGCCAGCAGCAGCAGCAGCTGATCGCGGCGAAGAGGGCCTATAAGGCGGCGGAGGCGGAGTGGAACCGGCAGGAGGAGGCGCGTTGGGCCAACCACATAGGCAATTTACTTAAGGATGGCGGCGAGTACGTAGAGGCGCTCCGGTGGCTGCGCAAGGACTACGATATCTCTAAGTCCCTGCCCGATAAGCAGAAGAATATGTTCGCCACGTGTCAGTCCCTCGGCGAGGTCCACCTCCTTCTCCACAATCACAAAGAGGTAAAAATGCTCAATTCCGTTTTCCCTTTTCTAACTTTGGTCTGAATTTAGTTGATTTTATTGTGTAAATTTGATATGGTATTTAGCAATTGTAATTGAGAGATCAGTGGTTGCTTGATCTTTCACTTTTTTTTTTTTTTTTTTTTTTTAGTTCTGGGCATTTTCTTCAAGCGAATTTCCTTTATAGTGCTGAGCGCTATTTTAGTGCAAGAATTTCCTCCAACAGCCAACACTATAATCACACCATTAATATAGAGATACTATAGCAATTCCACCATTCCACTATAATTGTGTTTGTGTGTTTGTGTTTTATTATTTTTTATTTTTTCTTTTTGTTATTTTGTATTTTATTTTATTTAGTATGATTTTGTTTCATTAAATTTTTATTTCTACAACAATTCAATTTGATATATGTTTAAAAAAAATAATGAAGTACAAAATAACAAAAATAAAATTACATAAATTAAGAAATTACATAAAATTGGCAAACCATTAAAACATGAGAAACATAAGTGAAAAATACTAGAAAATAATACTGAAAAAACTAAAGATACGTTGATTTTCCTAATATCTACTTAATTCACATCTTAATTTAATGAGTTTAAATTTCTATTATTGCTATAATTTTATCTGATTTTTTTATTTTATTAAAGATAAATAAATAAATAAAGAATATTATAGAATATTCATTTTCTGTTATAATTTTGGTGTAAACTGATAGAGATAGTTACTTCTGCACTATTTTAGTGTTAGTGTTGCTGAAAAATAGGGGAGTCTCTTACCATGGATCCGAAAAATATCTCTGTTATTTGGCATTTAAAAATTGTAAAACTAATTCGGTTTTGTTTTGTTATGTTTTGGCAGAAAAAGCATTTAGATCTAGCCATGGCTGAAGAGAACCTCATTGAGCAACAAAGAGCCAGCACACAGCTTGGACGTAGTTACCATGAAGTGTTTTTGAAGTCCGATGATGACCATGGCTCACTTCGAAATGCCAAGAAGTATTTCGAACTTTCCATGAAACTTGCACGAACTATGAAGCAGAAACCGCCTTCCGAGAAAGTTTCGTTTGTAAAGGAGTATATTGATGCCCATAATAACATTGGGATGCTTGAAACTGATCTTGACAACTTTGATGAAGCAGAGAAGATTCTTAGAAGAGGATTGGAGATCTGTCAGGAAGAAAGAGTCCCTGAGTGTGATGATTCGCGCAGCAGGCTTCATCACAACCTCGGAAATGTTTACATGGAGTTGAGGGAATGGGAAGAAGCCCGCAAGCACATAAAAAAGGATATTCTCATCTGCAAGCAAATTGGGCATTGCCAAGGACAAGCAAAGGGTTACTTTAATCTTGGGGTGCTGCATTATAGAAATCAAAGATATGACGAAGCCATAGCGTCTTATCAAAAGGCCCTCAATCTGGCAAAGTCATTGGAAGATGAGGTCGCCTTGACTAACCGAATACGTGAAAATATTAGTACTGTAAGAAAAGCCATGCAAGTGATGAGTGAGTTAAAAACTGAGGAGTTGAACCTTAAAAAGCTCAAAAGGAACACAGAAATGGCCAAAGGAATAGAGGACTATCAGAAATTTCTGCTGGAACAGAGCTCTTCCCTTGATTGTCTTGTGGATAAATCCAGGATGATCTTTGATTGGGTAAAAGTACGTTGACACAATAGCTCTTTCTTCTCCATCATCATTTATACATCAAATGTTTTTAATAAAAAATATTCAAGTCCCCTTATATGTGTTATGACATCAAAACCTACTTGAAACGGAAGAAGCCTTTTGGATTTACCTGGTGTAGGCATGATTAGAATTACCTGGAGGTTGCTATTTAACAGGAACGATTTCTTTTTTGTACTGTTTTCTGTTTGTAACATTTACATGTTATTTCATGTTTATATGCTCTTAGCTAGGTGAATATGGGAAAAGGAAGAAGACCATAGCCACTGAACTTCTTGACAAGGAGAAGCTGTGTGATTCATTTTTGGTCGTTGGAGAGTCATACGAGAAGCTCCGGATATTCAACAAAGCCCTTAAATGGTACAAGAAAGGCTGGGAGACTTATCGTTTCATTGGGAACTTGGAGGTGATTTATCTTATCATGTCATGCATACCGAGTAATATGTTCATTTTTTTTTTTTCGTGTGTAATTCTGCAAAGTAAATTTGCAATCTTCTGTATTTTAAACTATGGTACAATAATTGCAGACTGTAAATCAGGTTCTGATTTTAATGATGTTTTTTTAGAGGAACGTCTTTGTTTCAGCATCTGAATAACCAGACTATACCTCAATGATTTTTAGTACACGTTCTCAAAACAATATTGATTTCAGGGGCAAGCAATAGCAAAGATTAACATTGGGCATGTTTTGGACTCGAGTGGTGATTATAAAGGCGGTTTGGAAGCTTGTAGAGAGGGTTACAGGTAATTACATTCTAAGATTACTTCTCCAACCTAGTTTTACATGTTTTAACCTATTAGTTTTCACTTGATTTATGTTGTTCTTATGACAATTGTAGCATCTTTGTAAACTTTCATATCCTTGCAACTACGTCCTTCTCATTTTGTCAGCTTACTTACAGTTTTGTGAGTTTGGTGGTGTGCTTTTAGATATGTGAACTAGATGTATTTGATATGTTTTGACTTGTTAGCATCTTTAACTGAATATTAAAACTTTTGGTTGCTATCCAAACTGCGAATAATACTAACTAAAGTCATGTATATATAGGGGAGGGTTATTATGAGAATCATTCTATTCTTGAGTACCCGCTTATTTAGATAATGTTTATTTGCAAAAAAGCATAACTAAATAAGCATAACAAAAAAAATAAGTTTTTTTGGTTTTTCTCAAAATTATCTTCCTTCAAATGGTGTTCACTTTGGACATACTTTGAAGTAGCTAATTGCTTCATCATCATCATCATTTGGTTAGTAAAATACTCCCTCTATCCATTACATGATTTATATACCAAAAAGTCGAACACAGATCGAGTTTAATGTGTTTTGATGATATATTAATAAATTAAAGTGTTAAAGTGAAATAATTATAAGTCTATCTAATACTTTTAAGTGTATTAAAGTATTAAAGCGTATTATGGGGCTTACTACCAAAAAAATAATAGTCTATAAATGATTTTCCCAATATAATAATAAGGTCTATAGATCGTAGACAGAGAAAGTATTATATAAGCAAGAATGCCACCTACATGTGTAAGTTCATGCGAATAGATTCAAATAAGGAATTTGGAAAAGTTTGTCATGACAAAAAAAAAAAAAAAAAAAAAAAAAAAAAACTATGTAGTGGCACTTCTCCACAAAGATAAATCGAATAGAAAATGATAGTATTTCTAAGCATCAGTGCACAACAATATGAAAATGTGATCGTCTTTCATAAACTCATAAATACGATACTTGTCATTTCACTGTTAAATGGACTAATATCATAGACTTTTCAATAAATCATTCATAAAATTTTCAAATACAGTATTTTTGAACCAAACACATAATGAATAATAGATAGGAAAGTAACAACGTTTAAAATAGTAAATTTTTTAAAGATATTAGAGTAAACATGTTTAACAACATTTAAAATAGTAAATTTTTTAAAGATATTAGAGTAAACAACGTTTAAGATATCATGTGTGTTAGCACGTGTTCTTTATTATATATATGTATATATAGGGGTGAGATACTATACAAAATAGGTTTTTGGTAAAAAAAACAAAAAAACAATGCATCTTATGCATAACTATAATGGACAGTATCTTTGCTGAAATTGTTACTTTCTGACAGGATTGCTGCCGATGGAAACCTGTATTCCTGGCAGGTGTCTGCTTTAGAAGATATGCACTTCAGCCACATGATTCGCTTTGATGACGCTGATGAGGCCAGGTATATTAGCATTACCTAATTTGAAACTCAGTCAGAACATTATTCCATGTCACCGTAAGAAAGGAGAAGAACTTCACTAGGAAAATACTATGCTTTAATGTGCACTGGAGATGCCATTGCACATGCATGATGCAACCTTTCCCTTCTGCTAATATGGTGTTCCAACAATTTGTGGGTGCTTTCCAGGAAGACAAAATCGTTAATTGACAAATTAAAGGAATCTGAAGCTGGGGAGACTCAGCCCAACAACTGCTGTCCTGAGACTCGATCAGAATTGGGTAACCTATCAACGGATGTTTGGTGTGATGAAGCAAAATCTCATAACACTAGTGATGAGTCAGATGACAATGTACCTTTAATATCCCTACTCCGATCTACAGAAGGCACGAAGAAGCGGAGACCCATTGCACCTATTGCTTCCTCCTTTCCAAGTGCATCTCCTGAAAAGAGCATTTCCAGATCCTCCGGTAGTCTTACAGTTAACCGGAAACGTGTACGTGTCATTCTTTCTGATGATGAAGGCGACAATGATGAGAACATATGCTCAAATAGAATGGCTACCAGGTGTCTAGGGGAAGGCAATGCAACTTCTGATGAATGTAAGCTGCATGTGGTGGTCATGTTCATTGTAGTCTTAACACTTGTCTATTGAAGGAAAAAAGAGTAACCTTGTCTCTTCTGTTGCAGTGAGCAAAAAACATGCACCGGGTCTTGATGCCCAGGTAATAGAGTCTTGCTACTGAATCAATGTGGTTTTCTCTGTTATTACAGCTTCCTCAATATGGCTCTCCTTTTCAATCAAATCTCAAATTTTAGGCGGTTAGGTTGTTGATTATAACAATGAGCTGTTTCTAGAGCTATTATAAACTCACCCGTCTAACTAATTTTGTTACCTGATGTGTGCTGCAGCTGCATATCAATGAGGCCATCAGAAAAGAGTTGGAAGGGTTCTATTCGTTTCACACTACACTCCATGAATCAGTGGCTGAATTGACACGCATGGTTGGCATGATGGTAAAGGAAAAAGGCATTAATGTGTCGACAAGCCACACTACAGGTCCGGAGGCCACCGCGGTTGGGGATTTGATGAAGTTCTCAGCGGGAGGAGGTGGTTCAGGGTCTGCGCACACCACAAAATAAGCTATTATGGCGCACAAAACATTATCTTAAATTTCTGTTTACCCTTAAAAAACTACTTTATGCCATTGTGGCCCGCTTGGAAAAAAAAAAAAAAAAAATTACTCCCTCTGTCCCGTCTCACAGATATTGAGGCTTTGATATGAGGTATATAATAATAAAAAGTTTCAATATCGCTGAGACCGAGTGATTATATCTTTCCACCCATAGTTTGACCAGATACACGTAAAACTACTTAACTTTGTAATATTATTACAAACAAGTTGTTTTCTTAACATTCGTGTTTGGCTTTTATGAGACTAAATTTGTGTGATGGAGGGAGTGTTAGTGATGATCCTATGTAAATAATATTTTTCAAATATTGGTATCATCTAAATTAAGTAAATGTATCAACAGATGTCTTTGCCTAATCATGTTAGCAAGTTGAATGTACAAATCAAACAATCAGTGCTTCGCTATCTAGAAATCTGAACTATGTTCATCTCATCACCTTCCATCAAAATTAAATCTGCATTATCATGTAATTTCAGCAGCAAAGGATGATTGATTGTACATGATGCAATGGAACTTTATGTTTTTTCTTTTTTTGTTGTAATTTGAAAAGCTGGAGTATCCATTCAATTCGTCTAATTTACAAGATGTTACACTGAGGATTATTGTTATTTCCCAATCAGTTATGGTATCCAAAAATGTGAATGATCAATGCAGGGAAACAGTGGATGGTTATCTTTACTCCACAATCCACATTGTTGTTTAACGGTTCTGGTTGTATACAAATGTGAACTAGGTCTTGTAGGTGTCATTCACATGCTTCAAGCTCTTTCGGAGAATCATACTCCTAAAGAACTTCAACCTGGCCAACAACATCACTTTGAATGAAGCTCAAGCTCTAACAGGCAGCCTCAGATCATCACAAGCAGACGAGCGAGTTGATGCTCTACATCAAGAGATGCATGCCAGTGAAAACCATCACAAAGTTGCAGACAGTGAAGATGAGCTGGCTGAGTCGAAAGCTACGGATATCCTCAAACAAGATTCTTGATGCAGAAAGCCAGCCCATGCAAGAAACTTTCTTCTTCTATAGAGATGGCAGGATCATTGAAACTGCTGGATCTTAGTGGTAAAGTCTGAGAGTAGTGATAGTATGTTTTCAGCTTGTTGCTCAGGAGGTAGAGCTGGTATGTGTCAGAGACATGTGGATGGACACACGGTGCATTATTCGCTGCAAGGGAACAAGTGCTGTGGCATTAAGTCTTGCTGCAGAAACATTTGAGATAAGGGAAGACTGATGTATATATATGGACAAGCTCGAGACCAAAATTCTGACGACTCCAAGCAAGACTGATAAAGAGAACGCTATCATTATCAGCAACCGCCCAAACTTACCAACTTTTTAGTACTTGATTAATTTCTTTCTTCTATTTACACAATATTATACCCAATCATACTTATTTTTTATGATTTATCAATGACCACACAACCACAAATAGAATACTTATTTTGCCCATGTTACAATGAGTTGTTCGTTTATAAAATGGACGGAGGGAGTATTGTATATTTTTTATTTAATTATTTTTAAGAGGCAAACCTTAAACTACCCAACTTCATATAAGAAAATCAAAAGTTACTCACTTCTTTTAATTTACATTCCATCTACCCAAATTTTCAAAATTGGACAAGTTTGCCCTTAATGCACATAGGTTCCCTCCTCCCTTTCTTTTATGTTTTTTTTTTTCCTTTTTCTTCATTTTCCTTTGTCTTTTTTTTTTCTTTTTAGTTTTTCATTTGTTTTTTCAGTTTTTTTTTTTCATTTTCGTTTTTTTTATTTTTCTTTATTTTTGTTTTTCAGTCTTTTTTATTTTCCTCTTATTTTTTTTTATTTTTTCAATTGTTTTTTTCTCAGTTTTTTTTATTTTCGTTTTTTTCAAAGTACGAATTTGGCAAAATCGTACCATGACGAGGAAATAGAAAATATAAACAATAATACAAAATTCATAAAAAATTATTCGGTACTCAGAAAGACTGAGACGAATTCGTACCATTCGTTAATGATATGAATGAATGAAAATTACAATCTTGACAAGTTCCGGTACGATATTATGAATTCGTACCGTTACGGTATGATATAATGAATTCGTACCGTTACGGTACGATATCATGAATTCGTACATCAACTTTCCATTACAAAGAGAAAAAAATTATGAATTCGTACCGTAACTTTCCATTACTTTCTAAACAATCTCGACAAGTTACGGTACGATATTATGAATTCGCACATGTACGGTACGGTATTATTAATTCGTACCGTAACTTTTCATTACAAAGAGAAAAAAATTATGAAATTGAAATTCACTAATATGAAAAAAAAAAAAAAAAAAAAAAAAAAAAAAAACAGACCTACACCTTCAATTCTCCAACCTCTTCCTCCTCTGCGCCCAATTTCTCTCTCTCTGTCTCTCTCACACAAGCTATGAAGTCAAAAACAATTCGCATATGGAAGAGATATTATAGCCAAAACTAAGTTTAACCAAATTCTTCAGCAAATTCTTCATGATCTCAAGCTCCAACTCTCGATCATCTGCAACCGGAACCTGAACAGAGATAAAAATGGCGAGGGCTTTCGATAAGGAAAAAAAAAATATATAGAAGAAGAAGAGAAAAGATGCGGAGGAGAGAGAAGACGAAGAGGATGGGAGATAATACAAACCTGCGAGGTGAAGGAGAGGAAAGGAACAGCGGCGCGAGTCGCTTCCAGATCTCGCTCTGATGGGCGTACGGACTGCGGCGGCGGCGCGACCGGAGAGGGCGCCGCAATCAGAGGTCGACCTCTGCTCTGCCGCCGCAGCAACACCGCTGTCGACCATCTCTGCCGTCGGCAATTTCCGCATCGCGAAGGGGCATTGCAGCAGGCCTTCCCTACTCTCCACTCGCGCGCAACTCTCTCAGCTGGCATCCATGGTCGATTCCGGCTGCACCACCGCCTCCTCACTCTCCAGCGATGGCAACGGCGCTCTTCTTTGCGGCGGCGTTGGTGTTGACGGAGATAGAGGAAGGAGAAAAAAGAAAAATAGGGAGAGAGAGAGAGAGTGAACTGGAGGGAGAGAGGAAGAGAGACGAGAGAAAGAGAGGAAGAGTAAGAAAGAAAGTAGAAAAATATGGATTCAAATTTTGAATTTGATTAGGGGATAGTTGAGGGTATTCTAATCTTATTTGAAAGATTAGGTATTTGGATAGTAGATTAAAAGGGGTGGGTAGTTTTTTAGTAAACTATCTAAGAGTGGGTAGAAGACCCTAATACCTCTATTTTTAAATCTAATATAACTAATTATAGTAAGTATAATTAAACTAACTTGAAATTATTGTATAAAAAAAAACTTGAAATTATTGTAATTGATAAAATATAAAAGAACGAACGTGATAAAAAAAAAACAAAATAAACAAGCTAAGAAAGTAAATTACATCAATCATAAATAGAAAAATTTAAAATAAACTAGTGTTAAAAATAGATGATGAAAATTACACTTAAAATATAATTATCGAATTTTTACTATAAATGCGCAATCAAATCATTTAGCATTACTTTGTACGCTTCTCTAATTTGAAGTTGTAATTTGGTTTTTGTGAGTTGCAGTTGGCTGTGTTGACATCAAGCTACGGCCAACGATCGCTGGTCAAAGTTTTTCGGGCTGAGAACTTCCAGCGATCGCTAGAGGGCCCGCAATCTCGGGGCTTCGCGTTGACTGTTTTTGACGAGCTTTATAACCCTCACACAGGTTATTAGAGTAGTAGGGTTTTGGAAGCACACTTGTGAGAGAAACAAGAGCGTTGTGAGGGGCTGGGAAACACGAGAGAATCTTGAGGGTGAGATTTGTACAAGGAAGAAGGTTTTTTCTTCTCTTGGGTAAAATCGGTGTACTCATTTTGAGACGAGCTTGTGGGTTGTGCAAGTTGTCAGTGTTCTCGTTGTTCTAGTGGATCTCTCGTCGACCTCCGTGGATGTAGGCACATTGCCGAACCACGTAAATCTTGTGTTCGTTCTTTCTTGCTTGTTTTATTCGTATTTGGCTATTACTTGTTGCGGTGTGGTGAAACTTTGGATTAAGTTTCGGGTTTAGCATATTTCTTCGGGTGATTTGTTTCCGCTGTGCGTTTTGGGTGAATGATTCTATTATCAATTATCCCAACAGTTTTCATTTAGCATTAGACTCGTCCTTTCTAGAGTTTGCTTTTATATGTTAAATCTCTTAATTCCCTTAACCCGCATGGCTAGGGTAGACATGCAAAGAAATATATATATATATATATGCTTTGTGAGGGTTGTGCTTTTTAATTTTCAAATCCTATACAATATTTCAACAATTTGGTGGGGGCTTTTGCTTAGAAATTTATAAAAATACGAATTAACTTGAAAATTTTATAAGAAGAGAATACATAACTCCATGGCTACAACAGGACACTACACCAACACCATCACTAGTGCCCAAGATAGGTAGAGAATCACTTATCTATGCCCGTATACATTTTGTTGTCTTAACTTTATATGTTTGCTTACTAATAGTGTTTTTTTATTTTTTTTTATTTTTAATACTACTCCATCCATCTTCGATCTTTAGACACTAATACTATATTAGAACATCCACCATCTATAGACACTTTTCTTTTTTCTTAACGGGCTCCACAAACTTTACATTTTAATACTTTAACACTCACAAAAATATTAAAGTGACCCACAATTATTCTACTTTAACACTTTAATTTATTACTCCCTCCGTCCTCCATTTCTTGACCCTAACACTATTCGGTACGCATTTCCACCGAAACCTAATACGAATTTTAAAATATAATTTTGAAATATTTTTTTCTTTTAAGGAATAGTACGACACTCGTAGTATCCCGTAAAAGAAAAATACTTCAAAATTATATTTTAAAACTCATACTAGGTTTCAATGAAAATACGTGCCAAAAAATTTTAGGTCAAAAAATGAAAGACGGAGGAAGTAATATATTATCACAATACATTAAACTCCGCGCCGAAAATTTTGTGTCTACTCTTTATGGACGGAGGGAGTACTATAATTCATATATGAAAAGTACAATAACTCGGAACGGAACCAAAGTGAATGTTCCAAGGCTAAATGCAAGACAACATACCGCAATTACTTGATTTTATTGAAGGCCAGACTCCGAAACCCTATATATCTACCGCAAGTACTTGATTTCATTGAAGGCAAGACTCGGAAACCCTATATATTCTTGTCATTTTCGAGCATCGTCTTGGGATATTACACAAAATGTTACATAAGTTGCTCAAATAAAGAGGACATGCAGGAAAATTGCTTAAAGCAAGTAATAACATTCTACTATCTTGAGCTAAAAATGATGATAGTTTCAACTAGTGGGTAATTTTAGGATACATAGATTCTATCAGATTTCAGAAGATGATGCCCGGTTTCACCACATTGCACCTAGTTATCACCAAACAAGAATGTGATGAGCGCTCCTTCTACTCTCAATCTTCTTCCGGTGCCTCTTTGAGCCACTGCGTTTAATTTTACATGCATTAGAATTTGTTGTGTAACGTATTCGTGCATGCTTTCCAAGTGAATGTAAGGTTTTGTGAAATGCCTACTTCCTTGTAAGGCGCCAGATGATTAGATAGAAATGGTTACCAACCTGTATGAATTTCTCTGCCTGCTTCAAAAAAACCTTATCCGACTCATCCGCCCCTTCCTTTTCTGATGCCCAATCTAGTATAGCATCTTCTTGCAAAATCTCTTTGTCGTATAAAAGATGCAAAATCTAAAAATGGAAACCAGATACAAGGAAATACGAAAACAATGAATTTAAGAGAGGGAAGTGCAAGACACTAAAACTATATAAAGGACTAAGAAGAGGTCAAAAGATTAGATATTCAAATCTCAAATACAACAGTATCAAGTTACCTTGACAAAATGTTTTGAGTATTCCTTTGTAGACTCTAAACACATTTCTTCAAATTTTAAGATCACCTCAATCTGTAGTGTCAAGAGTCAAAGTCAACTGGTAAAGCGGCTAATTAAGGGACAATGAGTAAAAAGGCCAGCATTTTCATGTACCAACCTCCTCATCTATGGTTGTCAGGTAAGACTTCAAAACTTTTTCCCAGTCTTCAATCACACCCGTAACATTGTTTACAAGTTCTTCTGCAAGAAAACAATCGAATTTGTCATGCATGTCATAGAACAAAATAATGCAAGGCTTCTGAACTGAACCACAATGTTCAAGAGTGTACATTCTCTTGGAAAACAACATGTCCAGCATATATTACAAAAGCAGTTTGGTTTTATTATTTAACATCAGAACTAAGAAGAAAGGTCTCGCATACTATAGAATTACTAAAATTAGGAAATTTACCTGAAGAACCATATGGAGTGTCTGCTGCAAACTTCATCATCGCATAGAATAAAGCACTGGCGCAATCAGAAGGAGCCAGATTGTATGACAACCTGAGGAACCAAGAGAAAAAAGGATCAAACACTATTATCGCCACAGAGAATGGGTCAATTAGATAAGTTCTACCTTGTATATCTATTGTTGCAAGAGCGGATGGAAGCTCAGAAGCCATGTAAATGTCAAAGGATAGAAGAGAAGGAAAAGAACCTAGGCTTTATTGTGAATGAATTCATCAAATGCTCATGACGATAATATCAAAGTGCTTCAGTGGAAAGAGAGGAATATTGTAGACAGTGTTTCACAGAGTATAAATATCTATTATGTTTCCTTTACAACATTCAATAGGTGGATATGCTGGTTAAACATCCCCTTAGACCATCTATATTCGTCTATCCAGTATCGGTTTTCAGAAGCATGTAACTTTGATAATTAAGAAACGAAGCCAAACTTTATAAATAAAAAAATCCTCGCAATTACAGGATCATGAAGGAAAAAGCAGGGAAAGGCCAGATCATACCTCAGAGAGTTAACTTCTAATGTTACATGGTCTACTTTGACTTTTTCATGTACAGCCCTTAAAAATGTTGCTTCTACCTGCAGTGTCAACAGAAACGACATTAGGATTTCAAACACAATTCAAGTACACTAAGCATCATTTTGAGCATGTACCTCCTTTTCAAAATGAGTATAATCATCTCTAACATCATCATCATCAGAATCACTAACTTCAGGTTCCAAATCTCCAGAGGGTGGAAGAATGGTGCTTTCTGCATTTGATACCTCCAGATCATCAATTGCAGTTTTGATTATCTCAACAAGCCGACTGGCAGGAATTGGTGCCACTGAATGCCTCCATTCTTCTTCAAGGCCTTTTTCACCAACTGACCAAATAAAACCAACCCCACCAACCTGGTCGAGTAGTGTTGGTTAGAATTTAAAAAGCTTTGGTATCTTGCTATACAGTTATATATCATTTAAATATATTTTGCATGAGATGGCATCGCCTTAAGGCACCCACTACCCTGTCCTAACAAACAGTGTATTTTTCAGAAAACAAATACTCGTTTACTTTTCTTTTAAGAAGTTGATGTGATTCATATAGTTGATACCATTTGATGAAGATCTTTCTTTGATGTATATGCAAAAAACAAAAACCTAGCAAAGGTGGTGCATAACATAATTCTAACCAGTTATCGATCCGAAAGAGATATGCAACCTTAAAAAATCAGCAAAAGTCTTGTAAATCCGAAAAATGATAACAGAGTGAACCTTTAGTTAATGGGAAAGGGTCAAAGGGTATGTTAGTAATTGACTGGTCATGTAAATCTTGACTGTGACAGTAGTGTTATTGTCTATTCAGTATTCATCCAGTCCAAGAATATGCTAAATTAAACTCTACTGCCAATTGGTTTCCTAAGGAAGATTCTTTTTTACTTTGAATGCTTCATATGCAGTTCTCTACTGTTATATGTTTAGATAGTTGACATCACAGGGAATAGAGTTCGCCAGGACAAAGCAAAAAAAGGGATTTCAACCTTCAAAAATTACCAAAAATGTAAATCAGAAAATGACAACTTGAGTCATCTCTCAGTTAATGGGAAAGGGTATGTTAGTAATTGACTGGTCAAGTGAAACTTCCATGTGACACTATAAGCTACATTAAACTCTACTAGCTATTGGTTTCATAAAAAGATTCCTCGTTAACTTTACATGCTTGATATGCAGTTATCTGCTTTTATATGTTTAGCTGAAACCAATAAGGAAAACAAAGTGAGGACAAAGCTATAACAGGGATTTAGAGCCATTAGCTTTTCTTATAAGGACAAGCAGTTTAAGGCCACCATTGCAGCTCAAAGAGGAAAGAAGAAAATTAACTAAAAAGTAAATTTGGACCTCAGATGCAGCCTGAATTTCTGATTCGGATACCTCCGTCGTCGATTTCTCCAACAGTTCATGGGTATTTGGTAGTGCTGCATATAAAAAAATAATAGATATTATATGATAGAAACTAGGTGCAGAAGCCTACCAAGTTCCGACATGCTATGTATGCATGATTTCCTTTTTACTAGTTATATTACAGCATGACTAGCAAAATGCACTCTCTTTCCTGAAAGTGCCAGACCCATAACCAAACAATCAATTGATTCCATTGAATATATGTTTTCTAAATGATATACATCTTACATAGGAATTACAAGGAAAAACACAGTCATTTTCTCGCATATTTACAACATCTGATGATAATTCGTAGTATTTTTCAACTGATGTACAACTTCAAGCAGAAGAAACTCAGAAAGAGAAAAATTCTAGATATGCATCAGATTTCGGAAATGAAGAAAGTTCTCTTACATGTCCTAAGAAAGCAAGACAAAAATGATTGCTAGTCATACAGTAATGAGTAAAATAGCTTCTAAAATCTATCAGACTCTAACTCATAATCAGAACAGATACTAAGAGATTTCAGAAGTTACATGCAATTTCTATGTTCCCACTGCTATTATCTGCGTATTCCAGCTCTTCATCACTGTCTTGTTTGACAGGCTGTTGATGTAGAGAAACCTTTGAGTAACCAGGCACGACAAAATTTTGCCCGACTATGACCTACACAGCACCAGTGCATAAGGTGATAGAACTAGACTCAAGCAAACAACCCAACACCATATTACATCTTCGAGTAAATTAATCATATGTGATTGTATAGCCACAATTTCGGCCATACTTGTCTCTCGTTGGATTTGTCTCACAACATAGTTGTAAGTTTGACCGGGAACATAAATAATTTGTGGCCACAACTTGAAATGTCTCCACACACATTTATTCTAATTACATTACACAGCTCTGCTTCTGAAAACATATAAAAGAACCACCAAAACAATCGCTGAGACAAGTTTAAAAGTGCATGTACCTTTTCCTCTTTGGAAACGGAACATACAGTGTTGTCAACTTTTACATGAAATTAGCAGAGATTCGTAGTTGGCAATATATACAAGCAACACAGTTATGCCTAAACAAATCATTTTGACTTCCTTGATGAAGGCTACTAGATTATGGTCCAATGCAATTGGATCCTTTTGAAACTATCTTCAACAGGAAGAGACTAAGAAGAATGGAGTTTTCTTCTCCTTGCTAGAAATTCTCATGAAACCAATGTCTTGATTGTGAAGCTTACCCAGCACAGACTCTTAACACAAAAACCATAGTAAAAACTTCCATACAAAGTTAAGAAACCATATATGAAATGATAAACATGTCAAACTGCAACAAGCAATGAGTCGAGGCGACAGTAAGGATACTCAATACACTTTGAAGATGTACCTTGAAAGATAATATAACACCAGCTTCAAGAACCGCGCCAGACTTCATGGTCACCCCATCACACACTATTGCATGCTTTAATCTACAGCCATCCTCAATTATAACTTTATTCCAGATGTAGCATCCATCAATTGTAACATTTGATCCAATTATACAACCTTCACCAATGACAGAATTGGAAACTTCTGAGTGCGTTCCAACTGTAGTGCCACTTCCAATAACAGAAAAAGGGACAACTTTCGCAGAACGGGACAGCCCTATGCCTGTAAAATTAATGAACATCGTCTGGAATGTCAAGCACAATCATGAGAGGTATCTGTTAGAGATTGTCAACCAGTCTATACTACAAACAGATAGTATATAGAGCAGATAAGGAAAACATTCAAATATTGTGCTCAACAACTATCCTACTAAAAATGCTCTACAGCTAATATCAATAATTTAAATCCAGCAATATTTTTGTGTATAAAACATGGAGGCAGGAGAAGCTACAATTACTATAAAATACAATCCTACTACCTATTCAGCTAGCAAAGAGCGTGCAATTTTTTATCTATTCCGGATCACACAAGGTATTGGAAGACATGCACTTTTAATCAATGCTTTCATGATTCTGTCAATGATTTCAACAAGTATGCATGACTGGAAGTAAAAGGTTTGTGGTGTCATTCCAATCATCCAATGAGTTGCTTTGTAAGAGAAAAGTGCTTCATCATTTCTTCATGATAGTGCAAGCAAAAAAAATTATGTCATTCCAATGAGTTCCTTGTACAAAGTGCTAGATTGTAAAAATTGCTTCTGTCCAATTTTACACATCAACAAGGTATTACCTGGTAATAGAGTGAAGGTATAAAACCAAAGGTAAAATGGATTGTAAACACCTCAAACAAAGAGGTTCACAGGCGTGAGCCTACCGCGGCGACAAGATAAGCCCTAATCTCAGAAAATAACTATTTGAACAATTAATACTAATATGGCTCATGCAAGAGCCTTATTTCATATTTAATTAAAAAAAAAAGTTGTTACTAAATAAAAGCCTCTCAGTTCACACACAGATGCACTAACTTCAGGTTTCGTGTTACCATTCCTTCTTAATTATTTTAGCTTCATAGTTATCTTCTTTTTCTCATTTGAAGATGTCGTGGTTTCAGCTATTGTTGGGCCGTAAACCTAAATTAGAGTGGCCAGAATTTTCTAGAGAATTGGTAGCTTGATTCAGTGATGGTTCAGCTGTCAACTGTTATGAGGCTCTGATCACCACTAGGCAGACCAGATAGTTGGAGGATTTCATCTCGTCGTTCGAAGACAGGGTGAACCAACTGCCTGAATTGACGGATGCTCAGTACCTCGGGTTTTTCTTGCGAGGGCTTAAGAAGTGCTTATGTGATCAAATTCAGCTCGCAATGATACCCAACTATACTACTGCAATTCAGGTCGCCTGGCAGCTTGACCAGGCGACCTATGAAGCATGAATATGTCTAGGAGGGTGCACTCAGCACACTGCTATCATAAATGAAATAAGATTCAGCAAATTTTATAATTCGACATCATTGAGAAACAAAGAAAATGAGATAAATAAGTTATGATTAGTGAGATTTAGATAAGCAGCAAATATTATAAACCTAGAGTGCGCTAATCTACTTAAGTAGCACTCCCTTGGCCGCCAAAAACGTGCATTGTTTTATTGGGCACGGGTTTTAATTTTTATGATGAGTGGAAAGGTAATCGAGTCTGGGTCCACTTTGTAGTGTGTAAAAAGGGAATAAGTTATGTGGGATCCACGTCTGAAAAATGGAAAGAGGGAATTAAATGCACTTTTTTTGGCAGACAGCGGGAATACTTTATTCAAGGAAAAGAATAGCATTGTGCCATACTCAACCGCTACATCTTCAAAGTCTAATCGCATGTACAAGAAAATAAAGAAACAAATTACCAAGCAACCTCAATACATCTACAAACAGTAATAAGTGAACTTTACCTGATGCCCGATAAGTTCCCTGTCTCTCAATCTTTGTCAAACTATTTTGAAGAAACGGAATATCAGGAACCACAGGATAAGTCCACCTCTGTATTATATCTTTACTAATAGTGTCGTAGCTCCTATAGTTCTCCACCCTTGCAGCATAACTTGAATAAATTTCATGGGTGAAAATTTTGTAACCCATAAGCTGAGCAAAACAAAAAAGATAATTAGAAAAAAATATAGAAATGTGTTGAGGAGTACGAATGATGCAATTCAGCACAATGGGTTGATACTGACACTCTACCATGAGGAAATGGCAAAGAAGGAAAAAGAAAACCAAATGCTCACAAGATAGAGCACAACATTGGCTAGAAGGTAAGGAAAGAAATAATGCTTAATAATGCATCAGTCAAGGATGCATGTAAATAAAAAAAGTACTACACAAAACAAAGACAGTGACAAAGCTATCATAATCCTCAAAACAATCAACAACATACAAACAAACTACTCATATGCTAACAATTGAACCAACCAAAGGCCAACATGAATGTCTTTACCAGCTCCGAAACATCTATAGCTACTAGAGACGATAATGAGCAGAAGATAGTCCACAAGGAGAGAACCAACAGCTATAATAGCCAAAAGACATAACCAAGACAACAAATGTGAAAATGACAAAAACATATAAGGCAATTATATTAAAACTGCAAAAAACAATTCTTGAGCAATGCAAGCATAATCCAGCTTGGCTTCATAAACCTAAAATTGCTTTCCATGAGAGGAGCTAGCAGCCGGTGTTCCAAAATATTGAGACCGCAAAGTAATAAGCAGGGTGCAGAAGCTCAACATAAAACACCAAGACACTTAAAACATGGAGAGCGCAAGAACTTGACTACAAACTAAACACAAAGGAGAAAATCAATAAAAAATCTAACAAAATCTAACAGATCCTTGAATGAGGCTGAATGCAGTGTGTGTGTGTGTGTGTGTGTGCCAATTCCTTCCAACAATTTATTTGATGATTTGAGGGATGAGGAACAACATAAGGAAACATGATCTAGGTCTTCAGATTGATTCCTGATATTCTAGTTTTGTGAAAGGGGTGTATGAAAAACATCTTTGCAACACATCACATGCAAGAAACTTGTCCAACACCAAACAACCATGACAAAAATTGAACTTTCTAGGCACAAGAACCTTTGAAATAGACTGAAAAAGGAAAGGAATTTGTAGGAAAGATTGATTTAATAAGGATTTATGAGATAAACCATTGCATCCAAAAACCTATCTCCCAACTTCATCATGATCCCCTATGAGATGACCTCCTTCCAGTTTCCCTAACCAAGAACACTATGATTTTCGAAATATCGGATCTAAATTCATATTTATACACAATATGATGGATGTGACATTAATAAGGAATTCCAAGTTGCCAGAAATAGAAGGTATCATTGAAGAAAACTAGGTGATTACACTACGTGACACACTGATCTACATCACATTTACAAAATGTATTTCTTATCACGGAAAATTGAAGATTTTCTCCATCATGATATTGCATTGATTCATCCCGGAGTTCGAGAGCTAGGAATATTAAGTGAGGAATTCCCACAAAAAAAAATAAATTCCTTTTGTGGTATAAATACTTACATCATCAACTAGTAACCCCTTGACAAAATGACGGCGTAAATGCTGATAGTCAAAATTATCTGTGAAAAGACTCAGAACCTCTGGTGAGCATATGTCAATATAGCAATCCTGGAAAAGAAATAGACAACAGTTAGAAACTCATGTCTACATAATTTTACTGGAACGTCATAGATAAGGTTTTTGTGAATGGGTTTCACTAGAAACACAACCAAGCAAATATTAAGAACTAGTTTTCAAGCGACCCAGAACCTATTCATGAAATTTTATACATAATATTTGAAAGTTCATAACTTGTGTGTCACTAGAATTCTATCACTAATTTGATATTGTCATTTGTTCCAGTTATATATGTTTGTTATTTGGGTTTACTTTAATCATTAACAACCGAGTCTTGATTGCTTAGATGTATTTTATAGCTGATTACATCAATTTTAATAATTGCAGTTGTTCACACAATGAGTTCATGTTCGTTCAACTCAGTCATAGAATAAGCTCACCTACATCATATTTCCAGATTTTGAATTTTTTCATGAATGATGCTTGATCGTAATAATTTAAGCAGGACCTGGAATAGCTAATGATTGGATTATTAACCCAAAAAGTATCTAGATATAGAAACTGATTGCGAAAAATTATTAATTAAATTACGTAATAATCTTTGATGTTTAAATCCCTTTCTTCCATTTCGATAACATCATCCGAAATAATATATATTCGCAACGTCTAATCGGAATAATAACAATAATGCCAGTTATCATTATTACTATTATCATTGTTGTTGTTGTTGGTGGTGGTGGGGTTTTTAACAAAGGCAAAATCAGGCAATGTACCGCCTAGTTGCACTTCACAATTTCGCTAGTTGAGAATAGAGAGACTGAAAGCCATATTTCTCTATTTTCATGCTTAAGATCTTTGACACCTTAGTTAAACAAAATAAGCATTTGCTTTAACAACATAAAACCATTTAGGAGAAAGGATGTGCAGAAAATAGAAATGATTAGTGTAGATATATTGAAGACAGCTCAATAGGATAAACTTTTCTTTCTTTCTTTTTCCCCTAATTTTATCTTAGACATGGTGTTCTGCAGTCCATATGGTCAAATGTGGAAACAGTTAAACAAGTTAGACAAAGAGAGTAACCTGTTTATCATTGTGAAGAGTCATATTAGAACGATCAAGCAACATTGTCTTGTCCAGAGTAAGAGTCCCTTTCACAGTATCAGCCTTATCCTCATAATACAACAGCTCCTTCGTCTCAGGGTCAATTGCCATAAACAGCTCCTCCGTTCCAAGACGAGATTGATGAGTTATTGGAGATGGCTTTGACTGTTTGATTATCATAGTCATCACAGCATTACTATCCCTTTTCCTTCTCTCCTTGTGTTCTTTAAGTGCCTGGGTTAGTGACATGTTGCTCACAGTATCCCCAGTAACAAGAACAAAATCTCCACGTATCTTCAAAGAGAACCAAACATAATCAACGATATTGTTTTAAATTAGAGACAATAGACTAAAAAACTCGACGCGACATTCTCTTTAGAAAGTAAGGCTTATACACAGAGATAAGTGCTTCTATACGGGCCTGAGCTACTGGAAGGGAAAATTATACTTTTTTTTAAGCAGGAGAAAATTTTGGAGTTCAAGAACTTATTATTAGTAAATCAATGTTGGATGGATTTTATCATCAGGGACAAGTCATAAGAGTTTGAAATCACATCATACAACGAAAATTTATCAAGAAAATTGTTTTTCTCACAAGCAATCAAATAGAACTTAAGATGAAGCAACCACTAAGGTTAGACGTAGTAAGAATACGTACCACATGCCTTTCATATATCAGTCGTAGAGCATCTCCAGCACTCATTGCATTGTAAGACTCTATTGTAGAGACTGTTATATTCGGTCGATTGAGCCAGTTGGATTTTTCCAAATAGTCAATCACTTGCTTGGAATGAGCGCAGCAAAACACAAAAACCTCCTCAACTCCAGCGGATTCAAGCCACGCGAGTGTATACTCAATCATAGGTGCATTAACCAGTGGCAGTAGTACCTTAACAAATAAATTGAAGAAACACAATCACAAGAACACATTCAGTGCAACATAGAATTTTCTAGTGAACGATTCACAGGCAACTGCGGAAAATCAATATTGAAGATATAGAAGAGGGTTTTGTCCAAATAAATCATTACCTTAGGACGTTCGAGGGTGATAGGGCGGAATAGAGTAGCGAAGCTATCGGCCAAGAGGATGGCCTGCAACGGAACACGCGACAGTTCCTCCTCTGCATCTTCGCCGGCCGTTCCTCCTCTGCTCCCTTTCTTCGCCACCATTGAAGGAAAATTCGAGAGGAAAAATAACGCTAATTTGGCTGTAAGAGTAACTCCGACCAAGTGGCGCAGGAGTTTATGCGAGGGGCAATAACGATTGTTATGAAAAGGTTCGGGCCGGGCCGGCCTAGCCAGCGGGCAGCGGACCAAGTGCGCAAATATGGGTCGGGTCGGTCCGGTATTTTTCGGGCTCTTGAAATTTCAGCCCAACCTGAGCTATTATGGGCCATCGGGCCGATGGGCAACTCCGCTCATAGCCTTTCTTTTTCATAAAAAAAAATATAAGTCCAATTTTAGCTGCTACTCAAATTTCAATATCAATAACAAAAAATTGAACATATTTTAGCTTTTCAAAGAATTAAAGTTTTGGGCCTTAGCTTTTCAAAGTTTTGGGCTTGCTCTGGACTCCAGCAAGAGTACAACCCACACATAGATACGGCGTTGACTGTGTGTTGCAGGCCACGCCTAGACTTAGGCTTATTTCAGGGATGCCTTCAACTTATTCACATTTGAAGTTTCATGGACAACAACTGGTTTCGCCCTGCCATCGGGCTCATCAAGGGAAAGGCATCAATACCCAACCAATTTGTCTGTCTGTCGGACATCCCGTCTCGTTGCTCAATGTCTTCCCTCATTCTTAATATATCACAAGGGGTAAAACTAATGTTGGCCATCATCATATCAGAGTGCGTCTTGCATGCGCCCCGCGAGTTACACCTGCCCACACTCAAGGCCGAGCATGGCCAAAATAGCGGCGTGTAACACTGTGTGAGAGGGTGAGATTAGGATAGTATTGTAAAATATGAAACACTCCATTTGTCCACCATTTTTAGATATATATAGCGGTACGAGTTTTAATGTATAGTGATAATGTGTTAGAAAATAAATTTGTGGCTCCCATTTTTTGTTGGACAAGATATTTCTTATAAAGTGAATTTAAGTGTGAGCTCATTTGTTATAATTTATAAAGTGTATGTTATGGGTCTCATTTGTTATAAAGTGAATTTCAAGTGTGTGCCCAACATAATATTTGTGTAGTTTTTTATATAAGTTGAGGGTATAAATGTATATTTTAATGTAGAGTCTATTTCCTAAAATGGAAAATGTCTACTTATTGTGGACACCCGAATATGGAAAGTATGTCTAAAGATGGAGTTAGTATTTAGGAGTAATTTTGTCAAAAGACAAATTAAATGGGATTGGGAATAGCTAATACGTCAGTCAGAGAATGGCTATTCTCAATCCGCCAATCAAATTGAAAATCAATTCAAAATAGTGATTCCCGATTTTTTACAAATAAATAGAACGGAAGTAGAAGTGTTTATTCCATTCCAACCCCCATTCAATTAAATCAAACAGCACCCCTAAGTATATATGAAAAGCAAACCTAGAATGAAAGTAGGAAAGAGAATATATTGAAATGCCAACCGATCAAAGCACGACCTCAACTTGCACTGGCATGCAAAAGGTGTCTGCTAAGAGAATTAAGTAAAGAAATATAACATATTGTTGCTTTACGGTTTTATAATTATAAATTCCCAACCAGTGGGGAGCTTGCTTTTGTTGTATTTTTGTTCTATAAATAGCCATGAGAGTTAGGGCATTTAAGTATCTTCTCTCACAAACAAACCCTGCAACCCTAACTACTCTAGTACTCTTCGCTTTCCATGGCCCAAAACAAACTTATTATTGCTTTCTTTCTCCTCGCCATTGTTTTATCCCTCCAAACTCGATCTACGCATTGTAGAAAAATCAAGTTTGAAGATCACACGAGGGTTTCGAGCGTTAAGAACCAAAATAAGAAGTTAGCCACGGAGTGTTCGAATGCAATGTCATGTCGTAGTAGTGAGGCTGCAGTTACGACGACGACACCACCACCACCACCACCAGTCGCAGTAGCAGGCGAGTCGCGACCACCGATGTCTGGCCATGCAGATGACTTCAGGCCAACAGCACCTGGTCACAGTCCAGGAATTGGGCATATATTCTCTCTGAATGTATAGGGCTGCAAAATCTAGCTATGTGCAAAAATCAATGCTTTCGTGTTCATGATTGTATATGTATGTATTATGTGTTCGCATGATTTGTTTCTTATGTACCCTATAAGCTCAATATTGTATATTTAAGTTCGTTTCCCCTACGCATATGCCACATGAATGCTTTTTATTTTTATTTTTTTTTACATATGCCCACATTTGCTTACTACTTTCGATATAACTTGAATAAATCCACCGCCCAAATATTTTCGATTTGGATCCTCTATTGCAATTTCATTTGATATCTAATGTTCCATTATTGGATGATTATCACGCGTACACAATATTTTTAAAACTAGCCAATTTTTTGTTATGAATTTTTTTAATTGCTGTTAGTTTTGAAGATATTGTGAATACATACCGATTATCTTTTGATGCGATATGAAGTATCATATCGTACAAAATTACAGTAGAGGAGCTTAATTGGAATATTCCATCTTTAAAGTATAAAAGTTAAGGATAGATAATTTGGTGGACAACAAATTAAGAACTTTCATTGGATAAAAAAAAAAAAAAAGTAAAAAGAAACACACATATCTCGTAGCTGTTGGATTGAGGGAAGGATTCCGCCATCTCTAATTTCGTGAGTTTGTAGTTTGTACAACAAACGTCAATGTCCGTCTCTAGTACGTCGGTAATATTGCATGTAGATTATTCCATCTTTAATCAGCTAAATTCGTTGCCAAAAAACATTTTTATTTTTATTTTATTTATATTAGCGAGATCGTCATTCTAAAAACTGTGATATGAATGCTATTAATTCAAATATATTTGACATCTTATGTTTTGAATAAAAATCTGCCGCAAGCTCTCAATACAAACCAAAAACAAGAGATTCTCTCCTCGACTCGGTAAATTTTGTACGTTGTATTTTTCTTCCATTTGTTTATCTAATTTAATTTATCGTTTTGATATTATTTAATTGTAAATTATGATATATGACACACTATTAGGGTAATTACATAAAAAATATTTTCCATAAAATATCAACTTTATAAAATCACCGATAAGGGAGAACTCGATTCCCAAGACTTGAATCGAATAGCAACTTCGAATAATATGCAACCATCGACACACATTGATAGATAGCTAAAGGTCTTCTCTTCTCGCTATTTTGTCATTATATTTTTTCAACCGGAGTTTTTCCGTCGTTAATACGTCGTAAATTTTTTTAGCATATTCAGACAATTTTCGTCGTTAATAAACTTTTGATATTATTGAGCTCTTGTAGCTTAAACTACTATATATCAATATATGTTCAGGCTGAAACACTAATTTAAAATTAGAGTATTACTCCCTCCATTTCATCTAAATTGACACACTTCTTTTTGGCTTTTCTGGCACGCTTTTCCACGCTTCTCGATGATGGGTTTTAAGTATCCGTTAAGAAGAATTCTTCTTAAAAATCCATTTTAAAATCCATCATCGAGAAGCATGGAAAAGCGTGCCAGAAAAGCCAAAAAGAAGTGTGTCAATTTAGATGAAATGGAGGGAGTATGATTTATTTCACTCACTAAAGAATGAATCGGTGCCGTATCTCCTAGCCATACTATAAGGTAAACAATTTTCTACTTTTGCTGGGTAGAAAAAGTCTAGAAGTTATATTATACCAAAACTTTAAACCTTTGCCCTTTCAAAAAAAAAAAAAAAAAATCTTTAAACCTTTGTGCATTTTAATTCCACAATCTAAGTATTCATTTGAGGCAATAATATTGGAGAACGTCATAAATTAATTAAGTTCACATAATGGGAAATAATTCTTTTAAAGACAGTAGTAGTAATTGTCGAAGCGACTGAAAATATTTAGCTATATATGTTTGGAAAAATCAATGACAGAGAATGATAGTATACACTAGATGTATATTAAGTGCATTCATTTCATTTACGTAGTTGTAAGGATTTATGCATGACTTCTCATTTATGGAACTGAAGCATGTACGGAGTATATGCATTTGAAATTACAGTTTTATAACATATATAGTCAATCGAAAACAAATTTAAAATTTGCCTTCTGCTTTCATTGAAAGCCTGACAACTTACCAGAATTTAATTCTGTTGATTCTCGGTTATTTGAAAAAGAAAAGAAAGAAAGAAAAAAAGAACAGAAGGGGCAATGCATGGTTTCAAGCAGCGCGCTAAACTATATTTAAAATTCAGATGCATCATGCATGCATGTGGTTTTGTTTGTGCTTATTTTTTATTTTATTTTTTAAAAAAAATTATATAGAAAGAAATAAACATATAAAAAAATGAAGATGTTTAAACTCTTCCATCCCGTTTATAATAAACACCTCTCTTCCGTCCCGTTTATAATGAATACCTTTTCATATTCAGAAGTCCCATTCATTTTGGGCTCTTTTCCAATATAGAAATAATTAGAAGTTTGCAATATCGATTAAACTAATTTATTAATCTAATATATCAACTTTTTATCTATTATTCTATTCACCTCTCTGTATATATATAATTAAATTATAAAATTTTAAATTATCACAACTTGCTCGTTTGTTATCTAATATTTATGATTTTTATATCAAGTTAAATATCTTGATAAGATCTTTTATATTTATGGATCTTTTTTTTTTTTTTTGATCGGGCAAAGTTAGTAGTTAGCGGTTAGTAGTTAGTATATCTCCCAGACTCCCAGAATTACTTCTCCTAGAATTCGTTCCCTCCAGGGATCGAACCCGGGACCTCCTGCTTTGTAGGCAAGTCCCGTGGCCATTGGGCTAAACCCAATGGTTTATATTTATGGATCTGGGATGCTCTAATTTTTTCTTTTTTAAAAAAAAATATATACATTAAAATATTAGACACTACACTATCTACTCTCTGATCAAAAAAAAAATTAATGTATTCACTTAAAAACTTGTGTCAAAAAGAAAAATCGAATTATAAACAGGACTGGAAGAAATACCACCGGATGGCCAATAGATTCAAAAGGAATGGGAAGATCTTCCGCCGCCGGGGTCACTGTCAAGTTAGATACTTTTGCAAGTTGTACAGTGATGATAATATATAACTGATAGCCATGATAACGCACTACAGCCTAGCACAGGAGAGAATCAAATGGTCTTTATTCTCTTGTCTAGTATATATAATTAATATTGCTCCTTTTTTATTTTCAAAGTGAGTGTGGGGGCGTTCCCAGACTCATGGAACCAACTATGTTTAAAGAATCTTTGTGTTAATTATATTTTGAAGCAAGGGTCAAAGAAAATGGGAGGCTGAGGATTGCACTTTCACAACTATCATTTTCAGCCCTTGACTTATTTTGAATAGTTAATAGGAAAACCACTACACATTTTTGACAAACTGCCCCCCCTCCCCCAAAGCGTGTTTGGTGGATTCAACAGATCTTTTAAATTCTTCATCACTCAAAGTGCACACTTTAATAATGTTTTAGCTATTTCTGTACGTACCTATTATTCCATTTCTAATTACTTTTCACCAAACAAATACTTCTTTTTTTTATATATATATCAAAACACCCCAAAGATAACATATTGTTTCTTTTGACACTAATTTTATGCTACTTTCGTCCTATTTATTTGAGTACGAGAATTAAGAAAATGTATAATTTTTTTCCCAATTATGAATAATATTATACTTATACTATACATAATTGGAAAAAGATTACACATTCTCTTAATTTTCGTGCTCAAATTTATGGGACTAAAAAATTTAAAATTATTGTCAAAAGAAACATGACGCTATCTTTAGAACATAAGGAGTATATCAAAACACCTCAAAGAGTGAGGAGTTAGGCAAATTCTCAACCTCTATATAACTCAAAGAACGATCAGTCATTGGTGGATCCAGTAAGAAGAGTGGGAGGGCATAAGCCCCTAAGCTACCAGTTAAGCCCAAAAAAATTAAACTTAAAAAATTTCAAATTATTTGTTAATATTTGTAAAATATAGTATAAAAGCTCCCATCACCAAACCAAATAACAAGAAAATTTACATCGAACTCAAAATTTATAATATATAGCCCCCACTAAAAAAAAAAAAAAATTGGTTCCACCCTTACATACAGTGTCTGTAAGAAGATGGTACTAAAAGAGAATATCTTCAATATAGACCCAAAAAACGGAACTAACCTGAGAAAGATCAACATGAAATCTAACTCTTTACAAAAGCGAAAAAAGCAAAAAATGGGACCGATATCTTTTATTTGAAACGGATACTTTTCACTAATTACTAACAACTAATTAAAGATCTAAAAGTTGAAAATATATTATCTCTGATGAGATCGAATGTCCATGGCGCATATATAGATTCTGCAGTTTTTCTTCCCTCATTAAAAAATGTAAGGATCTTAACAACAAAAAACATTTATATAGAGTCCACTTTATACTTTATTGAAGGCAACCTGAACAAGTCCGACGCCATTAGAGAGAAGTGTGCTATTCAAATAAATAAGCAAATAAACATAAAAGTAGTGTACGTAGGGTCAAACGCTACCTATTGAAATGCAGAATATCAAACCAAATCCTCTCTTACTATTACTAATATTTGGATCAACTGTTGCATATATATATATATATATATAAACCATCAATTTCAGAAAATAGTTTCCTTTATCTAATTAATAGGTGTCTAGTTTAATTAGTACTCCCTCAATCCCGACAAAAATAAGACGTTTATTGAATATATGTAAAATATAAAATAATGAAACGCCTCACTTTCGTTAAGACAAACTGACATAGGGAGTATTATGCTAATAAGAGTATTAAGTGTCAATTTGTATGCGCCTGATTCCATCAATGCATTGGAGTACAACTTGTTTTTTTTATTATTATCTCTCTTTTTTCTCTTTTCCTGAGTTTAATTATACTAGAGAAAAAAAAAAAAA
The DNA here is from genome assembly GCA_001642375.2 of Mentha longifolia. NCBI lineage: Eukaryota > Viridiplantae > Streptophyta > Magnoliopsida > Lamiales > Lamiaceae > Mentha > Mentha longifolia. The sequence continues at coordinate 6,906,386 of CM038113.1, read as the reverse complement.
AAAAAAGCACAACTTTCCAGCCTTCCCATAAAATAGAAAAATAGTATAGTATTGTATAACTTCATAATGCTGGGGTCGATCAAAGTATGGTATATTTAACAAGTAAAAGTTGAAGCATAAAATATCAACACCACACCATCAACACCGTCTAATATCTAATATTGGACAGGCAAATAAAAAAAAGAATATATTACAATTTAAAATTATTAAAAAACAGTTGGTGCAGGTGCAGCTTATTAAATGGGTGATATATATTGTAATCAGTATGAACTTTGAGCTAGCGGTTACAAAATGATTCAAATAAAACTAAGCTTAATTATATAAACAAGAAGACAGATGGGTTTCACTTGAATTTGTCGACGACCGAAAGGAACAGAAGCTTTGCATATAAACCATCCACATAAAGAAGTAGTAGACATGTGTAAGTGGGCAGTACACAGAATCCTTCCCTTTTTCAGCCGCATTTCATACGGGATCTTCTCTTAATTATATTTTAATTCCAGAAATCTAAATTATAATTGAATATACCAACCTCTGATAACCAGAAAATTGAAAGCAACACTTGAGCACAACGAAAGGCCAACTTTGGTCAATGGTGAGCCTTCAATCTCTTAGTCATTATTCATAAAAAAAAATGATGTTACTTTTTCTACTCTTGGGATCCTTTGTCCTAATTAAATTCAGTGTCTCAACCGTATGTCAAATCATCCAAATCGTAATTTTTATTAATTTTATATATTTTTTTCAATAAATTTATTTCAAAATAATTTGGTTTAGTATTATGATTATTTTCAAGGGTTCACTCATCCGATTAGGGTTTATATATATATATATATATTTTAGGTATATAATTTTTTTAAAAAAATCAATTTGTATTTTATATTTTTATAAAAAAGAATATAAAATTAATAAAAATTACATCTCAGGAGACCGTCGAGACATCGAATTTGGGAGAAGAAGAAGATTCCATGATTCCATGGGCTTTTTCTATAATTTTTTGTATTTATTTAAGTATTGTCTATGGGCGCGCGCACGTGGGACTCATATTTCGCTTTCTGCACGTACAGCTTCCCAATTCAATACTAACTCCTACTATACTAAATAGAAAAATGAGAAAATGATGATAGGGCATTAAAGAAATGGCCAACTAATGTGGAGGATTGAAGAGAACCACTAAGAGGTTAGAAGAAAACTCTCACAAAAGGTAGGAAGGCTGAATACCAACCATTCATAAAAGCACAATCTTATTCATATTCATCATTACCAAATTTGATGGTTAAGAGATGTTACACTAACCCATTTACAATCACTATAAATACCACATTATCATACACTTAACGCCATTCAATTCAATCTACACAAACCAAGATACATATATATACAGCAATTTTTTGCTTTACAAACTATACAATGGCCTGCATCAAACACATACACACCATGTTTCTTATCTTTCTTGCACTTACAGTTTGCCTAGGGATTCAAACTACGCAGGGAAGGCAACTGAAAGTAACGAGTGAGGGAAAGTTAAGTCATGGAGACGATGCAAAGCGTACAGTTTCGCCTCCGGATGTGTCTCGTGTAGATTCGTTTCAACCAACGACACCCGGAAATAGCCCCGGAGTAGGGCATTCTTTTGCGGGGAAAAAACAAAAGGCGGAGGTGAAGGTGACGGCCGGAAAGCCAGAAGGATTTCAGCCCACAACTCCGGGACACAGCCCCGGAGTTGGACATTCTATCGGAAACTAAGAAAGACAGAGCTAGGATGCATGCATGCATCAATTATTCCATCATCATATATATGTAAACTTGTAATTATTGTGAATTCTCCATTCAAGAAACCAACTCATGAAGGGGGTTTTGTTATGTTAGATTGAATATATTAAGTTTCACTTGGGATTCTCTGCAGTCTCAACTTTAGTGTACTCTCCCAAATTCGATTTTTCTTAACTTCTACTATGTTTTTTTGTCACCTTCAAAATTCAATATATTATGATTAAGTTTAACTTCACAATTATTGACTAAGGTTTACTAGAAAAATGTGCGAATTTAACGACAGAATTAACTGCGTAAACAAATCTGTAGTCATTTGTCATGGAAATGTCGACATAATGGTTTTGAATGTTACACCACAATAATTTCGCTCATAGTCTACGCATAGATTACGGTTTTAAAAAATCGTAGTATTTTAGTTTAGACTCCGATTTTTATCAAAAACCATAGTCTATGTGTGAGAATACATGTGCAAAGACTATAGTTTCCTAACAAGCTCTCACACATGACAATGAAGCTCACAACCCCGGTCTTGACATTATGAAGGCCCTATGCAAAAACAAAAAACAAAAATAAAAAAAAACCCTTCAATTTTTACAAAAAATTAAAAAAATTAATCATGTATTTATTTTATTAATACAAATTTATTCAAGCTTTAACAAAAATTCAAAAATAAAGAAATATAGATAAAATAAAATAAAATAGACGCCACATAAAATTAAATTTTATGAGCCTTTTTTTAGGGGCAAAAAAGGAAAAGTCCATAAAGAGATAAGGAAAATAAAATCTATCAAACATTTAAAAACAAACAAATTTTGTCCAACAATTCAAAAATCTTCCCAAAATACCCCTACTTTTACTTTTCCACTTTCTCTCTCTTCCCTTCTCTCTTCTCTCTTCTCTCTCTTCTCTTTTCTATGACACATTCTCTCCCTTCTTTTTTTATTTTTTATTTTATATTTTCATTTTTTATATTTATCTTCTTTTTTATTTTCCTTTTGTTTTAGTTTTCCTTATTTACTTTTTTTTCAGTTTCATTTTTTTTTCAATTTTCGTTTTTTTTTCCTATAAGAAGCTATAACTATCTTTCTGTATATTTCTTACGTTCAACTCAGTTAGAGTTGCATAATTTCTTACCTTCCTTCACAAAAATCTTAATTGACAAGAATTTGTAAATGTCGTAAGAACTTGACAAGTATTTATTACCTTCCTTCGTTTTTTTGTCCACTTTTTTTCAGCTAATTCTTACTACGTCTGACTTATTTCTTACCATCATCCAACGAAGGTAGGAAATAGAAATATAAGGGCACGTTTGGTAGCCCTTATAAGCCTACATAAGAAAAGGTTTCTGGGCTTATATATGTGTTTAGTAGACAATATTATTTTACTACCCAGCCCGCGGAAATCGTCCGGCCCGAGGAAAAACATACTGTAGCCTTCTATATAATTTTCCCGTGTTGGAGGTGGGATGAGACTATGCAGCTTCTACAGTGTTTTCCTATTTTGGGCAAAATACCTAAAATCACCCTAAATCATTGGGGCTTTTGCTTGAATTCCCATTTTGCATTCAGCGAAGCTACCAAAACGCCAGCTTTCTCTGCAGCGGCAAGGCGTACTCAACGACCTTCCTCCGACAATCAAAGAGCAAGGTTTGTAAAAAAATGCGAGATGTTTTACCGCTCGTTCTTTCTTCCAATGCCTGTGTTATGCCCAAATTTCTGAGCGGATATTGCGAAAAGATTTAGGTTTTGTAATTGTGAAATCAATTCTTTAGAAATTCTCCATGTCTGTCAAATGCTAGAACTGTAATTCATGAAGGTAAGTAGGAAAAAGGGGGTGACAAATTTCGAAATTCTATACCTTAATCTGAGTGAGAGGTTCGATTTCTTTATATGAAGTGTGATAATGGGATTTCCAATTGCCTGAGGTACGAATATGTTTGCGTATTTTGAGAATCTGAGGGTATAAATTATTTGTATTTTGAGTTTGGACAATGTTGAATATAGAGGCCTTCTTCCTTCAGGAGTCCATATTGAAAAGTTGATAAAAAAAAAAAAAATAGTTTTTTACATTCAATTTGATTGCTGGATGAACTTTCCATCTTCTGTGTGGAATATTTGAGTTTCACTTTTTCATTTCAGTTTCTTCCCCTTAAAAAATTGGCGAGACAAGTGTTCGCATAACTACGTGATAAGAACATGTTATGTTTTATTATTTCTTGCCTGACTTAGTTGATTTGTTTCAAGTGATGCATCTAATTTGTTCACCTCACTTTTTTTAAAGATGGTGCAGAACGAAATTGGAGATGCAGAAATCTTCTTAATGATTCAGGAGATAATCAGTTCTTATCTTCTAATGATTTTCTTAATAGTCCAAATTGTCGCTAGAAACTCCAGTAGAAAACGTAAATTTCAGTCATTATCCTTGCCTTATTCTATGCTTGAGAGGATTCCCAATCAAGTTAAACACTTGCATAGGATTCTGAATGTGAGTGATAATGATTGCATCGTAAACCTAAGGATGGATCGGAATACTTTCCAAAGGCTATGTGTTCTATTAAAAGATCTAGGAGGGTTGTCCGATGGAAAGTACGTGTGCGTGGAAGAACAAGTTGCCACATTCTTAGGTGTATTAGCACACCACAAAAAGAACAGAATCGTAGGCTTCGACTTCATTAGATCAGGGCAAACAATTTCACATTATTTGCATATAGTGTTGAAAGCAATATTGAAACTTCATAGTATACTACTAGTGAAGCCTCAAGCTGTACTTGAAGATTGTGATGATCCACGGTGGAAGTGGTTTAAGGTAAGATTCAATTTATTACGTTTGGTTCCCAAATAATGCACTGACAATCTCCATTTTCTGAGGCTATAGCAGGCTGCTGCTCATTAATAATTATCAGACTACCTACATTTCACTCCAAAATATATATTACTCATACATATCTAATTTCATGTTTAGGGCTGCTTAGGAGCTTTAGATGGTACGTACATTAATGTCAAGGTTTGTAGTTCTGATAAGCCAAGGTACAGAAGTAGAAAGGGTGAGATTTCTACTAATACCTTGGCGGTTTGTGATAGAAATCTACGATTTGTATATTTTTTACCTGGGTGGGAAGGATCAGCCAGTGACTCGAGAGTGTTAAGAGATGCTGTGAACAGAGTTCATGGACTCAAAGTACCTAAGGGTACAAACTACTTTCATTTCTACATACAATCTTATGAAATTTTCCTCTGATTTCTCACAATAACTAGTATTTCCCTTGGGTTCTTTTTGTTCATAGGTAATTACTATCTTTGTGATAATGGTTATCCCAACAGTGAAGGTTTTCTGACTCCCTACAAAGGTGTGCGATACCACTTAAAAGAATGGGGCCCTAACAATTCTACTCCACAAAATGCCGAGGAGATATTTAATATGAGGCATGCAAAAGCTAGAAATATTATTGAGCGTGCTTTTGGCATTATGAAGATGCGATGGGGTATACTTAGGAGTGCTTCTTACTATCCGATCACGGTGCAAAATAGGCTCATAATGGCTTGCTTTTTGTTGCACAACTTCATTCGAACTCAAATGGAAGTCGACCCAATTGAAGCTATGTTAGACGATAATGGCAATCTTGAGAACAATGATGAAGAGGCAGACTTAGAAACAGATTACATAGGTTGTGTTGAATCAACTAACGAGTGCAATCAAAAAAGAGCTGAAATCGCGCAGGCGATGTGGGATCAGTTTGTTTAGTTTTTTTTACCTAATGACTTTGTTAAAGTTCGAACATGGAGCTTCTGGATTTGTTTAAACATCTTTTCATTGCTTTTGAATATGACTGTTTGGTTATTGATTGGTGTAATTGCTGGATTCAAAAATGGATCATTTTGAAAATGGAATCCATTTATTTGTGCTTAAGTTTTCTTTTGTGAGATGATTACAGTTGTTATTTCTTAGCTTGCTTTCTGTATGGATATGTATACATTTCTTGCCAATGGAATTTAACTATAGTTATTTTTTTGCTTTCTATCTCTTCATGTCTGTAGTTATTATATAGATATGTATAAATTTTTTGCCAATGGAATTAAACTATATTTATTTTTTGCTTTGTATCTCTTCATGGCTATAGTTATTATATGGATTTGTATAAATTTTTTGCCAATGGAATTAAACTATATTTATTTTTTGCTTTGTATCTCTTCATGGCTATAGTTATTATATGGATTTGTATAAATTTTTTGCCAATGGAATTAAACTATATTTATTTTTTTGCCAATGGAAAGATAGTATATATATTTTTTTGGTTTGAACTCTCTCTTGTCAAATCTTATTTTGCAGTCATTCAGAGAATATATTCTTTAACATGGAGATATATAGGTACTGTAGTATTTGATATTTTGATTCTCTTTGTGATTGGAGGGGGTCGATTTTGTTTGATATATTCTCTGCAAAATATGTCTGAATTGTTTGTGAACTTGAAAAACTCCAAAGGAAAGGTCAAAAAGTTGCTCTGAACCCCCATATGCAATTTAAAGGTTTTTGCTTATTTTGCACTTTATTCTCTCCTATTGCTATACGCATGCTTTAGCTACTATACATTTGACAAGATAACTCTATTGTGTTTTGGAATAGGAACTTGGGGCTTTATAAGCAACAGAAGAGGAGAGTAATTGCCCATCCACCCAAAACTTGTGTAGCTTTATTTCTTTCTATTAGAATAGATAGGGATCGGCCATGACTCTGCCATCCCAAAGGAGCTTATTTTACACAGCCGGGTGGAATGAAGAAACGGAAGACTATTTCTTGTGCTGCATACTCGACGAATTGCGAGATCGCTTATGGAGCCCCGAAATACCAACGCAAGCCTTGCTCTGTGCCCAAGCGTTGATACAACGTAAGTATAATGTGCATTTTGCATACAACGACGTCTTGGAGCGCTTTATCTTCTTGAAGAAAAGATATGAGACGTACACATGGCTTGTTCATCATAAGGATACCGCTTTTGATATAAGCAACAATATTGTTAATGCCCCAGCAGAAGCATGGGCACGTATATTCCAGGTATTTCTTCTTTGGTAATACTTCATAATTCGAATTTTTTGTTGATCGTACTTCATTTCATAACTCACGCATTAAGTTTTCACTTTGATTTTTAGCAAAATGACCTTGCAAAAGCTTACTACACTAGAGGAGAACCTCAATTTGCAAAGCTCCAACTTCTATTCGGACTTGATAAAGTAATCAAGGAGGAGGAACCATCTAAGATCATAGTTGAACTCTCTGATACGGTGAGCCCCACCATGAACGCGGCTGCAGAATGTGTTATTATCTCTGATACAATGAGCCCCAACCCCATTAGATATTGAGATTCCCAATACGTAATAGATGATGATGAAGTGACATCTCCGCTTGCATCTACTAACCCGGCTTCCCGCCGTCGACTATTTGATGAAGAGTCGAGGACTAACACTCTTGAAGAGGCAGCCTTACCCCCTATGTATCGTATGCCCCGTGCTCCAAAGTTTGACCGTGGTGAGAGCTCATGTGCATCGTCGAGTCCTATCAAGTGGTTCAAGCTTTGAAGAGCCTCCCAAATATGAAGCTTTATGTATTTTATTTATATGCAGCTATGTTTTTCAATTTAACCTAAAGCATTGGATGCTAATTGTGTTGGGAGAATGTTGAAAAAAACTATTATGTGATAATATGCTATCTTCTTTTAAACTAGTCTTTTCTTGTTTAAAAAGCTGCAGGCATTCTATGATTTAATTTGCATGCATGACAAGATATATTCAACTAATGTTTAAGGCATTTTCTAGTACTTTCTTAATAATCAGGATTTTGTCCACGTAATGAAACTCACACAAAGGATATCTTTCATTTATTAGAAGTTCAAATTCATGATAAATTCATTTATTAGAATAGTCCATTTTGGCACAAGAGTTCATAAATAGCGTTCATAAATAGGGAGTTGAGGAAAATATATCAATTGACATGAAGTTCCCATTGAAAAACAAATCCAATATGACTTATTTTTCATGCATTTTATGTTCTGCATTTATTAAAATCATTTTCCAAACCAGTTGGAATACAACAACTCTTAATTGCATGCTTTAAATAATGTAGCTTTTTGTTTAGTAATTGATCACAGTGTGGTGTGGGTTTGTGTGAACTCATGAACATCAAGCTACGTTATTTTTGGAATATGAAGCCATCATTGCCAGAAAAGTCACTTCATTTCTTCAAGGAAGAAACACAATATTCATGAGTGATACATAAATACAAATGCTCTGTTGATATTACATATAAATATTGACAATAATAATTATCAAGAAAATAAAAAACACACACACCCACAAACAGTTCTACACATTCTGAGTTGTGTACAGATACAATTTTTAACAACATCCATGCAGGAAGTATCAAAGATACGAGTAACACAGTCGTAAATAAAGTTCGAACTAAATCTCAAAAATGAAGAGCCTGGACAGATTCAACAAATGGAAATCATCCCTAATAATTCAATATGATTCAAAAGCCTAACTTATCTGCCAAGTAAGCAATATTGTTTTACATATTCAGTAGCATTGGTGCTAGAAAGTAGTCTTCGCATTTAAATTACATGCCCATAGCTCAAAAGTCATAATATTAAACTACAAAAGAGGTACTAAAGTCTCCATGGATAATTAAGAAGTTCTGTAAATCTGAACTTGCATGATTACTGGGATTCACTGAGCATATGAAACACGTATTCATGCCGAGATTCTTCGGGGAGGCCCATGAAGAACTCAAGTCGTGCTGGACTTTCAATAAGCTTGTCACAGATTGTGAAATTCTCCTTTGACGTGAGACCAGAAATCTTTTTGATAAGCTCAAAAACTTGTTTCCTTGCAATACCTAAATCTGCAGAAATGCCGATTCGGGAAGCCAAACTCTCCAGCCGAGCGTTGGTATCACGATGAATTTGCCCGAGCAAGTCACACATGCTTTGCGTGGATTCATCGACCTTCCTTTTCTTCTTGCGTTGAGAGCTCCCAGAATTTCCCTTGGTGCTTTGACAGACACTAGTGTCATCAGCTTCGCTGTGGTTATCCTTTTGTGTCTCTTTTCCGACTTGGTTATCATCTTTCTTACCCTGTGATGCGATATTATGGTCAGAAAATAGGGTGTTCACAGCATCCATCACATCTTCGGCAACCTCCCCTGTGGCTCTGTCCTTGCCAAAAACCTCTTTCCACCCTGCGAAGAGTGGCCACGAGTGTTTACGAATAACTCTTGCGTTATTATCTTTCTGCAGCAGAGACAAATATTTCATGTGTTATTCAAGCTGTAGCAAGGTCATTATAAATAGTGTCAATTATATCTTGAAGCTGCAAACAATAGAGTAAAATAGAACAACGAGCTGAGATAAATAATGTACTTATACCCGAATTTCGTCTTCCCATGATTCGTCGTCCAATTCCACTTTGTTATCTCCGTTCAAATTGAACCCGGCACCGCTACGGTTGAGGATACCTACCAGTGAAGCATAGTTTTTTTTCCAAACTTGTATCCTTGAGTTGATATGTGGTTCAGCCTTGATATCTGTCCTAGGAAACTGAATTCTCATGGCAAGCTCCAATTTCTTCATGTAGCCCGGCTTGAATCCATTATCAGTTTTATAACCCTTAGCTACCAATTCCTTGAGGCAGGCAAGTAAGACTTATTCCTCATTTTCAGTCCATGCACGACGACTTCCCTTTTCAGATTTGGAAGCATGAACGCTGCCTATGCTACCTGCAGCAGGAACAATTAAAAGTTGATACAAAAATGAAAATTCATACAAGTCTGCGTATTCCAACGAATATTTGCAAGATACAAACGAGGTTGGAGCTATGGTACAGAAGCAATTTAATTACCAAAAAATAACTATCGAAATTATGATTGTTTCATATGGTGAAATGAGATCATGAAAGAGATGTTGTTCACTGATTGCATCGATAGTACTGCCCCCAGTTTTCTAGTACAACCTACTGCACCACCAACTAAACTGAGGCTTCTTCCGGTACATAGATAACAAATAATTGCTGCAAACTGTAGAATTAATTCACTCATGAGGGGGCAAAAACTCCAATAAGAAATTATGAAGTTTTGAATCTGTACAATTCATGAAAAGATTAAACAACGCCAACAAAAAACAAGAACTTCATCGTCGAGATATTTATCAAATCTTAGGAATGAAATTACTACTGTGTTGGCGAAAAAACTCCAATTAAATAGAAAACCAAGTATCTCTTCAACCCAATTCATCACCCGCTACAAAAAGAAATAAAGCAATTATGTCCACAAAGTAGGCTTCGACATCGAAACAAAAATTCAAGAATTATTTGATTCAAAAGATCTATACACAATCTTTGATTTCCACTAAATTTCTACAACATATGTTTTGAATAATGCAATCGATGGACATAATGTTGGGGACAATTACTCACCTTGTGTAGCCGCCATCCCGATCTGCGTGGATTCTACCTTCAACCCGTGTTGTTGTAATCGCCGCTCTCCTCTTTTGGGTTTTGCCGCTCAAGTCTGCGAGGGTTTTTTGGATTTCAAATCTTTTGCATTCGATTGAGGGAAAATGGAGAATGAAGGGCATGGAAAGTATTTTACATTTTTTCCTAGGGTCAAATATGTAAATGCTTATGCTAAACTATGTAATTTATCTTGAGCACCAAACAGATAGGCAAGATATGAGAGCTTTATTTCTTGGCTACCAAACCTATTGACAACATTATAATTTAATGAAGCCAAGATTGTTATCTTGTTCTTTTATTTATGATGGTATATCTCATGTTGGCTACCAAACGTGCCGTAAAGATTGAAATGCATAGTGTTACAATAAGAAATTATATGTTTTTTATCATGATGAAATCAAGGTAAAAAATATACATATCAGAGTAAGAAAAAACGTGGTAAGAATTTGTGGGTGTGGTAAAAAGGTGGCAAGAATTTGTGAATGTGAGAAAAATAGTAAAAACTTGGCAAGAATTAGATAAATTCTTACCACGTCTACAATTTATTTCTTACTATATTTCTTATCATGGCAAGAATTTGTAAAAATAGTAAAAACTTGGCAAGAAAATATATATTCTTATCATGATTAAATAAAGGTAAGAAATATACATATTATTTGTTGGCAAAAATTTGTGAATGTGGTAAGAATTTAACTTATTTCTTAGTATTTTTTATCACGGTCCAAAAAAAGGTAAGAAATACAATTATTAGAGTAAGAAATGTGTATTAGAGTAAGAAATAAAAAATAGTATCACATAGACACGAGTTGGTAAGAAATATAAAAATGTTACAATGAATGGTAAGAACAAATAATTTTCTAACCCACGTTTCGGAGATTGTAAGAATTTGATTAATTCTAACCAAAAAAAAAAAAATCTTACAATGAATGGTTGACAAGAACTAAGTTATTTCTTACCATTTGCGTCTTCTCCGGCGAGTCATCTTCTGCGGCGTGTTTCTCCGGCGAGATCTAGAATAAAAAATCCTAAAAAAATGAACAGAGGCTCAAAAACCCATCTTCCTCTTTGTACCACAAAAATTCAAATTTGACTGGAAAAAAATTCTAGATCTACAAAACAAAAAATAAATCTGAAAATGAGAGAAAGAGAGAGAGATAGAGAGAGAGAGGGAGATCTGAAAACAACTCGTCGAGGACCTATTACTCGTCGTCGCTTCCTATACCTCTAGATTTCTTTTCGACCACAACTCGTCGGATCTCTCTCTCTCTCTCTCTCTTCGTCGTGAGTCCCGTCGGAAAACTAGACCAACTCCAGGCTTCGCGAGGCCTGTCGGAAACCTTCACCATCTCCGGTCCCTTAGAGTTTAGGGCTTTTGGAGTGAGAGAGATATAGGGGGGGGGGACGACACCATAATAGGGAAGAAGAAGATGAAGAAATGAAGAAATAAGAGAGGATGGAGTTTCTGCCATTGAAGGAGGTATAGAGAGAAAGAGGAAAGAAAGAGAGAGGATGAGAAGAAAAGAGTGAATGAGAGAGAGAAGACGCGTGAATGGAGAGAGTAGAGATGAGAGAAAAGATATTAATAAGGGTAATATGGTCTCAAATTTAAAAAAGTGGACAAAATTTATATTTTCTTAAATTCTGGACAGATTTTGTTTTAGGCTTATATTTATGGACAAAGGGGTATATTACCTCCTTTTTTATGTAAGATAAATCAAATTAATGTGTCTTTTTCTTTTTCATAAGTTTGAGTCTCTCTCTCTCCATATATATATATATATATATATATAGGGAATAGTTATTGTCATAGCGTGTTAAAATGATAAAAATGCTTAAAGGTATACAAAATCATACTTAAATATGTATATAATTATGCTTATTATATAATTATGCTTTTTATTGTACAAATTGATGCTTAACTAAAATCATGCTTTAAATCAATGACAACCATAGATTTGACTAAGATCAATGGTTCAGATTCATTCCTATTTAACATGCCAAGATTTATTAACATATGAACCAAACTATATATATATATATATATATATATATATATATATATATATATATATATATATATATAGGGAACGGTTCGTGTGTTAATAAATCATGGTGTGTTAAAATGTTAAAAATATTTAAAGGTATATAAAACTATGCTTAAATGTGCATAAAATTATGCTTATTATATAATTGTGCTTTTAAATGTACCAATTCATGCTTAAATGAATCATGTTAATTGTACCTTGAAATCATGCTTAAATCAATGACAGCTATAGATTTGATAAAGATCAATAGTCCAGATTCATTTCTATTTAACACACCAAGATTTATTAACATATTAACCAAACTATATATATACGGATTGGTTCATATGAGAACCACTCTATTGATGAGAACTAAGAACTAATCTCATTCATTAATATAAGTAAATTAACGGTTACGATTTGATAGAAAACAAGTTAATTTTTGGTGATTTTATACATAAAGGGATAATATAGTAAACTTAACCAAATTCAAATCTTCTAGCTTCCTTAAATCGTGGGAATTACTCCTCATTGATAGTTGTATATTTAATTGTCCTCTACTTTCTCTTAACCATTTCTTAGTGGATTTTTAATTATTCTCTACATTTATTCACTTTATTTTTTAGTGGGTGCATGCTCGGATATTTCTAATAAATTTTCTGTCTTCCATGCCGGTTTAATTAATTACGACCTTAATACACAAATGTATGGATTTTTTTTATTTTTTATTTTTTTAATTGTGAGAAAATTAAACAAACATACATAAAAAAGGAACTAAGCATTTTAATATTCGTAAAAAAATATAAATTTAAATAAATAAACAATTATTAATAACTATTTAAGCATCATATAATAATTATTTAAGCATGAAATTGAAACTAAATTAAGCATGAAATTGAAACTTAAAAATATGAAATTAAAACTAAAAAAAGCATGTAATTTTTTTTAAAAAAAAGCATGAAATCAATACTAAAAACGCATGAAATCAATATTATGGAAGCATGAAATCGAGACTAAAAAAGCATGAAATCCACAATAAAAAAATTAAAGAAAGCACTGAATCGAAACTAAAAAAGTATTAAATCAACACTAAAAACGCATGAAAAAATTAAAATGAGCATGGAATCAACACTTAATAACTATTTAAGCATGAAATCGAAACTAAAAAAAACATGAAATTGAAACTTAAAAAAAATATGAAATCAAAACTAAAAAAAAGCATGGATTTTTTTTTTTTAAAAAAAAACAACGTATGAAATCAACACTAAAAAAGCATGAAATCAATATTATGGAAGCAAGAAATCGAGACTAAAAAAAGCATGAAATCCACAATAAAAAAAATTAAAGAAAGCACTGAATCGAAACTAAAATAGCATTAAATCAACACTAAAAAAGCATGAAAAAAATAAAATTAAAATGAGCATGGAATCAACACTTTAAAAAGCATGAAATCAATATTAAAAAAGTATGAAATCAACACTAAAAAAATATTTTTTAAAAAACTAAATCCTTGGGGTTTATATTGGGTAATGGGAGTATCGCTTAATAATTGTTTAAGCATATTATAATAATATTTAAGTATTATATAATAACTATTTAAGCATTAAATATATTTTCACTTATAGATGTTGCACTTGTAATGTTAGCAAATTTTTTTAGCGTCGATTCATAACTGTTTAAGCATCATATCATAACTATTTAAGCATGGACTACTTATGCTTTAAAATCATAAAAAAAAAATATTATCACATATGATAGATGCAATATGAAAAGTATTAGTACACTTTATAACAAAATAAGCAAAACAAAATGAAAATCTTAATGCATGTCTTTTATATTATTTAATCATGCTTATATTATGCGTCAAAAAAAATGATGCTTTTATTATTTTATCTCAAATAATTAGGATTCTTTGTTTGCACTCTTGGAAAGATAATCATCAGTTATATTTATGGTTGCAGCAAAATAAGGATACGATTGGATTGGATTTAAGCAATAATTACTAAATTGTCCATACCGTTAATGATATTACCAATTAATTAGCTTAATTAGTTAATAGAGATTAGATCCACACCACACAAATCATAGATATCAAGGGTCATGATGGGTTCTTAGTTCTCACATAGAGATTGGTCACCATGTGAACCCTATCCTCTATATATATATATATATATATATATATATATGAGAAATAGTTCCCCTTGTGTTAACTAAAAATAAATATACACCGTCCATTTAGATAAATCGCAGGGTGGAGATCAAATTTGAAAACATAGTCAAATTCATTATTTAATCCTAATATTACGTGGAGGCAATGTACCAAGATTTGTGCCGCTTAATTAGGATAGAAATATATGAATTTAAACTTATTTTCCATTTTCTCGTAAGAATAATATTTGTTGCTATACCATTGATTAAATTATTTTTTTCCCTTTGTTGCACTTTTTTTTTTATCAGGACTTTGTTGCATATTTTGTTTAGTGTTATTGTTTAGTAGTTAAAATTTTAATGCATATTTTGTTGATTCTTATTGCTTTGAGATTAGTAATGTATATAGCTGATTTTGTTTATTGTAATTGCTTTTGTATTTAGTATTTTTATTGCATATTTTGTTGATTGTTATTGCTTTGTAATTAGTATTTTTATTGAATATTTTGTTAATTATTATTAGATATTTTGTTGATTGTTATTTCTTTTGTAGTTAGTATTTTTATTGCATATTTTGTTGATTTTTATTGCTTTTAGTTAGTATTCTTATTGCATATTTTGTGGTTGTCATTTATTATTCCTGAAATCAATGCATTGTAGTATAAAAAATAAACGATTGAACATGACATGCCAAATAGAAAAAACATTAAATAAATAAAATAAACATCAACGAATTAACATAAAAAAAAAAAAATACATAGCCGTGAGTTTCTAGATATGATTAACACAAAATTAAAGAAATTAAACAGGCATTGACTCCGTAAATTAAGGAAGGCAGTTACAATTTGTAAAATGATGCTAATATACCGCATTAATCCAAACCGCAAATCTATTCAAATGAACGCTATACATTCATTTTTAGTTAACACATAAATAATCATTTCTATATGATCTCCTTCATATATATATATATATATATATATATATATATATATATATATATATATTGAGTGAAATTGAAAGTGAAACTATAAGGTGGAAAAATAAATTTTGGGGCCCCTTTTTACTCTGGGCCCTAGGCTGGTGCACCGATGCCTAGGCCCAGAACCGAGCCTAAGCACAGTGTACATGCGCAATAGCCTACCATAAGATCGATGTTAAGCCTTAAGAGATCTTTAGTTCTTCACCTATTTATAGAGTTAGTTTAGAAGAGCATATCTCGTTATCATCCTATCAAATCAGTTGAGCCATAATTAATTGGAAACATTTGATAGTATTAAATTTTAAGTGACCATTAGAATTTTAATAACTTTTGCTCCCCTGTTTTTCCGATAATTATAAAATTGTAAAGTATTCATAGTGAAAGCTCAAATGT
The DNA here is from genome assembly GCA_001642375.2 of Mentha longifolia. Lineage (NCBI taxonomy): Eukaryota > Viridiplantae > Streptophyta > Magnoliopsida > Lamiales > Lamiaceae > Mentha > Mentha longifolia. The sequence goes on along the minus strand of CM038113.1, from coordinate 6,890,568 downwards.
TAACAAAAACATCATATTTTCAACAAATGATCTTGTATCTGGTTATAAATTTAGAAAGTGTTCAATTCATGAGCGAAGAATTGCATATTTCATCTTAGCCAAAAAAAAAAAAAATTAGCTTGAGAATTCCATTGTGTCAAGTAAAATTAATGCTTTAAAATGTTACTATATATCATCAACTTTAAAGTGAATATTATTTGTATAATTCAACTTTGGTACCTCTAAGATGATATCTACAAATATTGGGCAGGCATTCAATTCTAAAAATAGATGGGAGGAAATTTCTCTAGAGAGTGATTTAACGAATATTTAGGTCCACAATCAGCGATAGATAAAAACATTATGCATATACATTTTCTTGCCATTATATGCGATAGACAATTATTATTACAAAAGTTTGCATGCAGCTACAAACAAATTTCAGAGGATGGGTTTCCTCTATGCATTCAAATTTATCGCAGCTTTGCAATTGCTACTAATTCCGATCGCTAATGCTCAAACAAAAGGGAGGCTTGCAACGGTATTAAGCATTGATGGAGGTGGAGTTAGAGGCATTATTCCGGGAACAATTCTGGGAAACCTAGAATCTAAACTCCAGGTTAAATTAGCATGCGAGTTGTTATCTTTATAAAATAAAGGGAAAATTGTCCTAAAATACATAATCTTTCGTCAAATTTTGGTTTTGCACACGAGCTTTAAAATCTGCAAAAAATATATAACCTTGCTATTTTTTCAAATTTTGTTAGATTTCGTGCTGATATAGAAGTCGAAAGTTGGATATGTTAGAAATTATTTAATTCATATATGTGAGGATATTAAAATCTCACTAATCATTGGACAAATCTGACGTCTGTATCAGCACGGAATTTGACAAAATTAGGAAAAAGTCGACATTGTGTGCACGTGCAAAATCAGAAACAATAAAAATGTTATGTATTTATAGGTAGATTTTAAAACTCACGTGTAAAATCAAAATTCGACGAAGAGTTATATATTCAGGGACAATATCACTAAAATAATTTTTCTTGTGATCAATATTATATCTTCTTGCTCTCTTGCATATGCATGTACATAACATATTGAAGACAGGCCTTGGATGGGCCGGATGCAAGAATTGCAGATTATTTTGATGTAATTGCTGGAACAAGCACAGGTGGGTTGGTCGCCACCATGCTCACAGCACCTGCAGCCAATAATCGCCCTATGTATGCTGCTAAGGATATTGCAAGCTTCTATATAGAGCACTCCCCAAAAATCTTCCCAGAGAGCAGGTACGTTTCACACGATTTGAATCATCTATTATATTATATTTTGGTGTTGCATTTCTGTATTGCATTGTTCGATATTTGCCACGTATTAAAAATATTTTTTGAATTAGTAATAATTAAAGAATTTTATAAACAAAAATATTTTTTTAATAAATATTTTTAACACGTGGCGAGTGTTTGACGACGCAATACCGAAATACAATAGAAGATCCGAATCACGTTTCACATGCTAGTTTTCCTTATTTCTAATTTTTTTTTTAATTTGCTAATAATAATGCGAGTCCTGAGTTGATCAAACTTGCTCTTTATGTTAATCATACGTACCATTCATTTTTTCAATAAGTTACTTTCTATCATAAAGATTGATACCACAAAGTACATGAAATTTTGATTAATTTTGATCTATAGTTACAATTATAAAATATGGGACCTTAATATATACAATTTACATTTTCTGCTAAACTTTCATAATTGTAGATTTCACCCCCAATGACAACAACCTCATGTTGTAACGTTGGTGCCAAATTATTTTTTATTTGATACAAAATAATTATATCTTGAACATCACAAGAACTATAAAACTTTTAGGATCACCCCTTAAATTATTTGCGAAACTCAGTACTATAATCAATCGAAAATTTCATATAATTTTTCGGGAGTAATTCTCAATTTAATTGCTAAATTATTTAACTTTTTATAATTTTGTTGTGAGCTAATATAAAATGTCTAAATTATCAATATTTTCACATTTAAGTATTCTGAATCTTAATTTTTAGCGACGAAAAGTACGCGTGGGAAGCCAACAACTGAATTGGTCCAATTGGATATTAAAGAAAATTAGAAATGACAAAATTTATCAGTTTTTGGTTTGCCCACGAGTATTTTTTATCGCCAAAAATTTAAGGTCCATAACACAATTGTAAAACTATTGATAAGTCAATTATTACTTTGTACTTTTTATTAATTACAAATATATCTTTATTTTCTTTAATTATCGATTCCTCTATATTTTTTGGGGGCTAAAATGGGCAATATGATTTTACTATGCAAATCCATATTACTTAAATGGGGGGTAGGGAGAGTTAAATATGAGTGAAGAAATAGTGTTTTAGTAGAGGGCTTTGACTTAGCATAGGACCTCATGTTTAACTAATATAGTCTACCAAACATTAGTCAAAGTCATACTATTATATAATAATAGGCTTTATATAGCCTATCAAACAAGCCCTTATTATTATTATTATATTTATTTATTTTATTTTATTTTTATTTTTATTTTATTTTTTTTGTGGAAAGTTGAATAATTACCCAACCCCCAAGTTTGATGAGAATCGTTTACTATGATATATTGATATTAGCCGAAACGCGTTTGCTGGGACATTTACGGGCTTGTTCACGGGCCCGAAGTACGATGGGATCTATCTTAAATCGTTGGTTGAGGGACTGTTAGGCAATCTCACCCTCAACCAAACTTTAACAAATGTGGTGATTCCATCATTTGATATCAAGCGTCTTCAACCTGTTATCTTTACTACAAAAGATGTAATACACCTCTCTCTTTGATCATATACTCCCTTCGCCCCCTGATCTATATGCTTTTATTTCTTTTTAGAAGGTCGTCCGTGACTTATATGTTTAATTAATCTATTTTTGGATGCTGACCCCCACATTTATTATTCCCTATTGATTTCAAAAGGTCAACCAAAATACAATACATTTTTAATATTCATTTCACTTTAAAATATCCAATTACATTAAGTGAGACCTAAATATCACTTTAACATCGGTCATTACAAAAATTAAAAATTGTGTCGAAAGATTCTAAGCACATACTTCATGGACGAAGGGAGTACATGAGTATGTTTTGTTGAATATCAAGTCAGTAAGTAACCGATTAATGATCATACATTAATGATTTAAACTAGTTAGGTAGATGGAAACCCAAATCTTCCGTCCTCAATTCGACTATCAGATGTTTGTCTCAGCACCGCTGCAGCTCCAACCTACTTTCCCCCGCACTATTTTGAGGCTAAAGGAGCCAATGGAACAGTGCATGTCTTCAATCTTATTGATGGAGGTGTCGCTGCAAATAATCCTGTGAGTAGCTACTTTGCAATTATATTACAGATTGTGCACTTGGTAATATTGGGTGGCAATGTTTTTTTAAAAAATGATGACGTGAAAATTATATACGATCACCCTTTTTATTGGGAGAAAGAAAAATAATACCCATGATTTCAAAATTATATGATTCTCGATCGTTAGCTACATGAGATCCTCTATCTTTATTATAGTGTACTAACCGTGTTGCCATGTATCAAAATTGATCTTTTTCGATTTTATGATTCAATTTAACTTTACACTAATTGAATAGGTTTGTGTTCTTCAATCCAATTAGAGTTTATTATTTATTTATAATATTTAATTTCAATTTCATTAGTTAAAAAATGAAGAAAAATGCTAAAAATAATAATTATATACCCTACTTGAATTAATGAATCATTGTCAATTAGTAGTATAATACTACTCCCTCCGTCTCGCCGAAAGTGAGACATTCTATTAATATATATTAGGGGTGGACCGGTACGGTATATTGAAAATTTTCGCCATACCGATACCGTATCGAAAATTTTCGGTATGCATTTTTTCATACCGTTACCATACCGAACATTTTGGTATACCCATTTTCGATATACCGTAAATTCGGTATGGAACAAAGTCCATACCAATACCGTACCGAATTTTCGGTATAGCATACCAAAGTTCTGTATTTTGGTCTACCAAAAAATTGAATATTATACCCGAATTTTTTTTTAAAAAGTGTTTATGAAATGTTAGTGTCATATATTATCTACTTGTATTATACATTTTTAACAAATGTAAATTAAATTCGCAATATTATTGATATTATAGTACAATACAATTCAATTGTTGTCTTTGTTTGTATATGTATTTAAATATTTGATCGCTAAAGATTAAAAGACAAATTACGTATATTATATTTGTAAATACTAACGTATTGAAAATTAGTTAAATAATTTAACATTTATTAAGATTGTATTTAAATTTGTAATATTCTCAAAATATAAAATGAAATTAGAATATAATTAAAATTAAAAAAACATGTAAGTTTTTGATAATTTTCGGTATATATTAAAAATTGGTACATATCGAACATTCGGTATCTCGGTATAATCGGTATGTATCGAAGTTTCGGTACACCAATGTTCGGTATATACTGAATTTTTTCGGTATACCGAATCTTCAGTATTGACCGGTATACCGCGGTATAGAAAAACTCATATCGTTACTGTACCGAAAATATTCGGTACGGTATTATACCGTACCGAAAAGTTCGATATACCGTTAATTACGGTATTTTTCGGTACGGTATGTCCGGTATACTTTCGTTTCGATAAATTTGTCCACCCCTAATATATACCTCACATATGAATAAACAAGGCCTCACTTTCGGCGAGACGGAGGGAGTATTAATTACATTAAGTCATATTACATCAAAATTGAAGAAAAAAAAAACATAAAAATTAAGAAAAATCGATTTTAATACACATTTAGTACACTGTAATCAGGACATGAGATCCACAAAATAATCAATGTGCTTGAGCAAAATGGAAATTTTCTACTATCAAAACACAAATTCTTCAAAATTTTAGATTTTTTAAGGGTATTTTTTATTTTTTTTACTTGAATGCATGTCTGTATATATCACACACCAAACTGAAAAGGCTAGCAACCATTAAATTTACAAAATAAGTTCTACATTTTTTATTTAATCATATATTATTATTATGTTGTTTAGACCTTGACAGCCTTAACACACATATCCAAACAAATCTTACTGGGGAAGTTGAAGGGCCTAGACGTCACACCCATGGACAACAACAAGTTGCTAGTGCTCTCATTAGGTGCTGGCGTTGCCAAATTGGAAGAGAAATATAATGCTAAAGATGCTGCCGAATGGGGCTCATTGAGCTGGTTATACAGCAATGGAGCCACACCGTTGCTCGATTTCTACGGCGATGCTAGCTCGGACATGGTCGATATTCACGTCTCCACCATTTTTAAGTCGTTCAGCAACGAGCAAAATTACTTGCGAATCCAGGTAATGGATTGCAGGCAGACCTAGCTATCATTTAATTAATGTTACGATCTTTCATAGACTCGTTATAAATTGTAAGTTTCCGTTGCTATTCAGTAAGGCAAAAAACTTACCATTACAAAAATACCATTTCGAATCACCTGAAATTAGAGACGTCAAACGCTCGTGCCGGGCCGGGCCCGAGCTCGAGCCCACCAGGTTTAATACAAAAGCCGGGTCGGGTCGGGCTAGGCCGAGATTCCACCGGGCCACAAAAATTAATGCCCTAACTCGACCCATGAGAAAATTATAGTGTAAATATGATCGGGCTGACTGGGCCGCCCGAGCCCATCAGGCTTTTTTTGGGCAGGGTCGGGCCGGCCCAAAATTTCAATAGGCCTCGAATTTCATAGACCAAACATACCCAAACTACGGGTGGGCCGAGACTACCAGTCAGGCCGGGCTTTTTCGGGCTAAATTTGACAGCTCTACTTGAAATACAATCTCAAATTGCCAGAATGTTGTTGCCTTCAAACTCTTTTTTTTTTATTTTAATTTTATATGATGATCATTTTATATGCATGTCAATCTCTTGATATCAATACAATTTTATGTTGTCATGTAACCAAAGGAGGATAATTTGGCGGGAGATGCGTCGTCAGTTGATATTTCAACAACAAAGAATATGCAGACGCTCATGCAAATTGGGCAAGACCTGCTAAAAAAGCCAGTTTCCAGTACGAATTTGGAGACGGGGAAATCCGTGTTGCTCCAAGGAAAGGGCACGAATGAAGAAGCATTAGACCGGTTCGCAAGGCTGCTCTCTGATGAAAGGAAGTTCAGACAGAAGAAATGAATTATGATATTGTTCTTTGAATCTTAAGAAATAAGAATATAAAAAAATAATTTCAAATATATATATTTGAAATTTGCTACCTAATGTTATTTTTATCTATATATCTATGTAGATCCCAAAATGATTGTATCACATGTGCAAAGGCCAAAGGGGAGGAGACATGAATATACATGTAGTTATATATAAACTTTTTATTTTTGCCTCTTTTAGCATATATTGCCTTTGAATAAAAAATATGATATGTTGAGGTGAATGAAACTTAGACACTAAGGTGCGATCCATTGATTATTTGGAAATGACTGGTGTATCAACAATCAAGTTTTAGAGTTTGGTGCACAAGGAGTACGTGGGCCTGTTTATACTCATTTCAATAAGTGTCAATACTCCAAAATAGTCATTTTTATAAGTAAAATGATTAAAATAGTCACTGATAAATAAAATGTATAATGATAGTCTTTTTTGTATTTGGTACCTAATTTGCCCTTATATTCTATTAACTAATTATAATTGATATATATAATTAGAATTCAAATCAGAAATTGAAAGTATATTTATAAATATATTTCAATAATTTTAATTTATAATAATATAATTTAATTTAATAATTATTTTCTAGGGTTCACTTATCCAATTAGTTAGGATTTTTATAATGATTTTTTAGCATTTAATTGAACTTTTATTTGTTATATAATATAAAAAATTCAAAATTATAGTATAATAGTTTTTAACTTTATAAATTATAGTAATATAATTAAAAATAATAATATGTAGAAATCCAATTAATCCGTTCATATTATTTTTATTAATTATTGTATACACTAATATAAGGGCAAAATTGGTACCAAATGTAAAATATGGCTATTATTATACCTTTTATTTATCAGTGACTATTTTAATCATTTTGCTTATTAAAATGGCTATTTTGGTCACTCTCTCGTTCACTAATGTGTACTTAGAAATCTTTTTACCACGATTAAGCTTAAACAAACAATAACATTAAGTGCATGCAATGCTATGATGTAGATAATCAAAATAAGATTGCAGAAACTTAATTAACTTAAAATAAAGTACACAAACGTTTAATAGTGATTCAGTCACAACGACCTACGTCCACATATCTTTCACTCCGAATATATTTCTAATTTTATACTTTCAAGAGAAGTGAATTAACGACTCAAGCATTGAGCACTTGATTCTATAAGGTTTACAACAGGACCCTGACAACTCAGCAACTCTTCACTCAAATACAAATCACACAAACGTCTTCACCCGGTAGGTATCACAATGTCGATAAACATAAACACAAATACAACTTCTCAAATCAATCTAAAACTTGACGCATCTCGAGTTTGGGTTTGGTTTGAAAATACTTTTCGAATTGTGAGAAATCCCTTATAAAGAATTTTAAAGATAATGCTTCTCAACAAAGGCTTGAGATATGCAACTATACGTAAAACACAATGCCTAATTAACTTTAGATGAAAGAGTTTGGCCTCTAATGAATTACATTTATAACCGACATCCTAAGAATAAGCTAATCTAAGAGCATCCACAGCGCGTCTGAGGCGGGGGGCTTGCGCTTGCCTGCGATCCCGGGTTGCGAGCCCCTGCCGCGCTGGAGAGCCCCGCCGACGGCGAGCCCGGCTCGCAGATGCGAGCCCTGCATATCGTCATTGCTGACGTCATTATGATGTCAGTCCCCTAATTTATTTATTTTTATTTTGGCATTTTTCGAAATTATTATTTTTTTAAAAAAAAATCAAAATTTGATTATTGGGGCCAACGGTCATCCCCTAATTTTCCCTATAAATTCATTTCTTCACCCACACAATTTCTACACCATTTCATACAACTCACTCAAATCTACTTCAAATCATCCATCAATTTCTACAATTTTTGCATTTCCTTTTTTTAACTTTCAATATGTCAAGCTCTTCCGAAATCTCATCCGATTCATCCTCCTCCTCCGGAGAACTTGAAGCGACGTACCAACACATACAGAACAGAGCCGCACTTTGGTGGAAATATAAAGAAGCAAAGAAGAAGAAGGAAAAAGCCAAGGAGCCGACAAAACGCCGAAGATATCCGTCTAAGCGAATGATCAATCGAGATCGAGTCATAGGAGCAACGCAATTGTTCAACGACTATTTCGCTGAAAGGCCCACTTACCCCGATTCTTTATTCCAACGACGTTTTCGAATGTCAAAGCATTTGTTTTAGCGTATCGTGTAGGTGTTGGAGTGTCGCGATGAGTATTTCCAACAACGAAACGATGCACTCGGCAAGCCGGGTTTCTCAACCCTCCAGAAATGCACCGCCGCTCTGTGTCAATTCGCCTACGGAGGTGCCGACGACCAATACGATGAGTACTTGCGAATATCAGAGACCACCGCTATAGATTTGCTGAAACGCTTTGCGAAGACAATTTGAAGCATCTCCGGTGGTCACTATTTGAGGAAGCCAGATGGAAATGATTGTGCATGAATTTTGGCAATGCACGAGACACGCCACGATTTTCCAAAGATGCTTGGTTCGATCGACTGCATGCACTAGGCTTGGAAGAACTGTCCGGTGGGGTGGAGGGCCCAATACACACGTGGGGATAAGGGTCACCCTACGATGATCCTTGAGGCTGTTGCATCTCACAATCTATGGATATGACATGCGTTCTTCAGGGTTGCCTGATCGCTCAATGACATCAACGTTCTGAATCAATCGTTAGTGTTCAGCGACGTCGTCAACGGAATAGCACCTCCGGTTCATTTCCCTCGCAAACGGAAATCAATATAACATGGGATACTACCTCACCGACGGATATATCCAAAGTGGCCGGTCTTCGTGGCAGCCTCCCCGCACGCCATTGATGTAAAAGTGAAGCGTTTCAAAGCATTGCAGGAGTTGGCTTGCAAAGATGTCGAATGAGCTTTTAGAGTTTTACAAATTCATTGGGGAATGGTCAGCGGCCCATCACGACTTTGGTATCATGATAGTATACAAGATATTATGTATGCTTGTATTATCTTGCATAACATGATAATTGAGGATGAAGGAGCGAACGTTACAAATTGGGCCCCTCCTGAAGAGGAGGCGTCTACTTCTACAAATGCACAAGTGAATCAAGGAGCCCTGGTTCGTTTCAGACGTACGTGGAGCGCAACGCGTCGTTACGCGATAGGACCAAACACGACGATCTTTACAACGATTTGGTCGAAGAAATGTGGGTGCGTAGGGGCAACAATTAGCGCTTTTAATTATTATTGCGTATTTTAAATTATTTGAAATTAAATTGTACTTTGTTTGTTTGAATTATGTTTGTTTCCAGTTAATAAGAAAAAATACAAAAAATGTGTTATTTTTAATTGAAAATAGAATTAAATAAATAAATAAAATCGAAATGAAAATCGAATAAAAAACAAATCGAAAATTGAATAAAAAATAATTAAAAACAATATATTAAAATAGAGAGAGCCCGAGAAGAAATGCCTTGGGCTGGAGGCGTTTTTTCGGAAATAGCCCCTCTCCACCGAAAAGTGGCCGCAAGCCCCTAAAGCGGGCTTGCGGCTGGAGATACTCTAAGATATCAAAACAAGATATCTTTGAGTTAGAGAATTTTGAACTTAGAGCGCTTGTGAATAATCTTTCTTTTCGAATGCTAAGAGCTCTTTGTCACATTAAAATTTTTAAGGTTCGTTCGTAACCTTCTTTTTCTTGCTCCTTCATCTATTTATAATGCGAGACTAATTTTTTATCCGTTGGGGAGATAAGCTTGTGGAAAATTTGTAAGAAAATGAGTTTGTGTATTTTTCTCCAAAGGTCAAAGTTCATGTGAAAAATAAAATCGACCCAAAATTCGTTTATTTAAATGTTAATAATCCAAATATAAGTGAGACAAATTTCTTACAGATAAGCTCATGTTCTTTTTTCTTTTTTAAAGGTTAATGAATAATAGTTTTTCATTTCCCCTCTAAGATGATTCGAATCACTAACCTATTGGTCGAAGGGAAAACGTCTTATTATTTGAGGTGCTTGACAACGACTGATTTTTAATCCCGAACCCGAACCCAAACTTGAAATTTTTGGATATCAAGTATCCGAAATCCCGATCGGGTTCGGGTATTTTGTAAACTACCCGAATACCCGAACCAACTCGAACCCAAATTCTCACCCCTAGTTGTCAACTTTGCCGAATGAGTTTTCTATGGAGAGTTTATTGAAATAAACGGGTATCTTTTGCAATTTAGAAACAAGGTTGGTTTTCCTTGTAATTTAGGTAAAAAAAAACAGGGTGCTTCGTGCAAATTCTTGTACCTTAATTTCTTGAGTCTTTTACCGTTGTTGCTTCACCGTGAGCACAGCTAGGTGGATCCGCTTCTACCAAATCATGATTATTCATTTCTTGAGATTTTCCCAGTAGCTTCAACTCCTTAAACGACCGATCTTCTGTTTCTTGATCGAATATAGCCGATGGAGTGGGCAGCCGTGCACCATCTGGATCTCCGGCATGCCGGTGGGAGCTCCAAACCGCTGCAGCCTCATGCCGCCGCATTCCATCCGATGCAGGCGCTCGTCTCCGCCGCCATCGGCTCTCATATCATCGGTATGCTTTCCTCATCTATTCGCCGACTTTTAATTGTTTTGAAAAAGGTATTTTCTGATAGGGTTTAGATTTCTGCGTTTACAGAGTTCGATGCTTATACGGGTTGTAAGATCGCGTCTGTGGACATAGGCTCACCTGTTGTTCGCATGGCGTATAGTCCCACAGCTGGCCATTCGCTCATTGCTGTGCTTGAGGTTAGTTTTCTGAATATCCTTTTGTGATGACTGCATTTTGCATCGAATTTTATGATCAGTAGTCGTGGGAACCGTAATTGAAGCTGTAGGATTAACTTTAAGAAGAACTTAACCAATTTTGAATTCATGTAATGTAACGGATCGTTACCGGAGATGCAACTTATTTGTTTGGGAGGAAAGGTGTAGTGGTTATAATAGAATGTATGAAGTGGGGCGGAAGCTATTAATTAATGGAAAATTCAGAGACTGTGTCACAGAGCATACCCTCCTTCTCCACTTACCGAATTACTAGACTAGAAATATATCATCTTTCCTTTCTGCTCTTAGTGATGCGAGTTTAAAGATCGAATTGTGTGGGATATGATCCAAGCTTTGATGTCTTGTATATTGAGTCTCTTTCTCAATTGTAGACAGCTAGCTGGATATGAAGGCAATGTTGACCTTACATCTCATCTCCTCATTTGTGGATGGGGTCTATTCTGTATGCAGGATTGTACAATCCGTTCCTGTGACTTTGATACTGAGCAAACCTGCGTTTTGCATTCACCTGAAAAGAGGACAGAACAGATATCGATTGACACTGAAGTTCATCTTGCCTTAACTCGTCTTCAGCCTGTTGTGTTTTTTGGTTTTCATAAGAAGATGAGTGTGACAGGTTAGGCCATTTGGATTTTTTTGTTTGTTTCCGATTACTAAGCTTGTAGTAGTGCACTAGAGCATGGTGAAGTGGCACTGTACATAGTTATTGATATCGAGGAACAGGATGGTGGTGAACCTATACATCTTTGTTGTGCTTAATAACGGAAAAAAATGATAATAAACGTGCTGACCATGTTATTGACAGTTCGCCACTAGATATGATAGTTGCTTTGTTGGTTTTGCATTCCTGCTGCTAATTTTTGTGATGATTTCTGGTATCAAGTTGTTGGTACTGTGGTAGGTGGGAAGGCACCCACCAAAATTAAGACTGACCTGAAGAAACCTATAGTCAATCTTGCTTGCCATCCTCGCCTTCCTGTTTTGGTAAGAATTTCAACTGGAATGTTTTTAATTTTTCGTATTCTGTTGCTAGTACCAATTGCCTCTTCAGATTGTTCCTACCCTTCATAGATGCTGATGCTTTTATGCTTCTGTTGCTAGTATGTGGCTTATCAAGACGGTCTGATTCGCGCTTACAATATCCATACGTATGCTGTTCTCTACACTCTACAGCGTAAGAGTTTATCAGCACTTATGAGGCCATATACTCTTCTTTTATGCTGAAATACGGCATAGCTTCATGGAATGTTCATTTCCTTTCAGATGGATTATTAATTTTTTGGTAACTTTGCACAGTTGATAACACCATCAGGCTTCAGGGTGCTGGAGCATTTGCATTTCATCCAACACTGGAATGGATATTTGTTGGTGACAGACGAGGTACAATTTTGGCATGGGATGTTTCCACCGAAAGACCAATAATGATTGGAATGTAAGTTATACATGTATGTGTAGACACCATCTGTCCTGTTATTTCTTGTTCTGTTAAAATATTTCCTTGTGAGCTTTATATATTTGATAACCTTCAACACATATCTTCTGTTTTATGATGAGTTGACAACTCTTTAGTTCTTGATACTGCTCACTATGCTGCCATCTTCATAGATACTTATTCTATATTTTGCTATATTTCTCTTTTCCTGCATTGATCTTGTGTCTAAAGCTGTCAGCGTGATTTGCTGATAGGAACTTGAGACCATAAGTTGTACCTTCCAGCTTATTTTAATTGTAGAGATCCATCAAATTCTTGGTCTGTTGATAACATTCTTTGATATTGTAAAGGTTTGGGCTGTAATGGTTGTATCCTTTGTTTCTGGATCATGACAATTTTTCTTGATGTGCAACTCTAGTACGCAAGCAGGTTCACAACCAATCACATCACTTTCTTGGCTCCCAGTGTTGCGGATGCTCGTCACTTTGTCTAAAGATGGAAGTGTTCAAGTGTGGAAAACACGAGTTGTTGTGAATCCCAACAGACCACCAATGCAAGCAAATTTTTTTGAGCCTGCTGGTTAGTTGAGCTCTCAGATTTGTCCTTTCAAGAGTAACATTGCTGTTCACAATGTTCTTTTAGTGGTCTATCTTGAGACATCATCCTTTTAAGATTTGAGGAAGATTGCATCTATGATGCTTTAGATACTGTAGTTATTGTCAAACAATAGATTCTTGTGTTTTTTCATCTATTGAGCAATGCACATTACATGAATGACTAATCTATTCTAGGTAAGCTAATTAAAGCCTATACAATTCTACCATATATGCATATCTTTGTGATTCAAACAGCCATATTCCTTGAAAGCTACCTTTTCTCCAAAAAATACTTTAGATATTATGCCTCTATTTGGAAAACTTAACCTTCTCCCCCTGAATGTTTTTCGGTGTTTCGCCATGTCTCTTTTCCAGTTTGGGTGAATATTCTGTTTTTCTTTCAATGAGATGATTTTTTTGTTCTCTCTCATCACTTTATTCCTAATATCCTCTTATAAATACGAATTGTACTACCAAAATGTTTATTCTTGATGATTGATCAGACAGCCTCCTCAGTCTGTATTTGGTATCTTGGTGGCCTGTCTATGCAATTATACTCTTGAACAATTAACATATATTCCTTTTTTCCCCATCTGGTAATATCTGGTATTGCACATAACGGTGATTCGAAAAATGTAATAAAATAAAGTTTGAGTGAGATGCATCTTGAAGTTATCTTTTTCATCATTTGGATCTTGAGAACCATAAAATTTTAAGGTTGTGGAAATCAAGTATACACCGTTGAATAACTACTTTAAGCAATTAGTTACCTAGAGAAGTTCAATGCTTATAAATACAACAATGAGCTATAATTTTGATTGCTCCAATATTTATCTTTGCTATGTCCAAGTAATTTTGACATCCTATCTTGAAGGAATGTGAATTCAGTTTTGTTTTCCTGTGTCTAGTGATGTGTATTATTTTCTTCATTCTTCTATGTTTTGTATGGCGTGGTTATTTCCTCATTAGTTCTACTTGACTCTGATTATGCAGCTGTTGAATCTATCGACATTCCTCGTGTTCTGTCTCAGCAAGGAGGAGAAACAGTTTATCCTCTCCCTCGAATAAGGGCCCTAGAAGTGCACCCAAAATTGAATCTAGCAACATTGCTTTTTGCAGTAAGCATTTTTGGACTTATCAGATGTGGGTTGCATAATCAGATGGTTTAAATGGAAACAAATAAAATATGTGATTCTTATATAGGGCATGTCTGTGGGAGACAACCGCAAGAACCGAGCTGCTTATACTAGAGAAGGGCGGAAACAACTCTTTGCTGTTTTGCAAAGTGCAAGGGGATCATCAGGTTATTTTGCCCATATATATTCTAATGCTTCGCAGATTGGTGTTTCTTGCTTGCCTTGTGGTAGATGCCTATTGTGTTTGTGGTTTTGGGAATCGGACTTGGCTATCTGTAATTCGATTTCCGTGTTTTGAAATTCTTTCATGGAGTGATTTTCCTGGAAACAGATATCGTTTTCATGTTCATATATTCTTGATGGTCATCAACTTTTGTGTGCTATATTAGACTATTCGTAGCCTGTCTGCCGGCAGGTCTTCTCAAACTTTGGAAACTTCTTAAATTCTTAAAAGATTTCAGGGGTGTTCGTGTTGGAATCTCATTTGAGTTGGACTGATTCTATTGCTTGATTTAGCTTGGTTAAAGCATAGAATAATTGCACCAGTCTTTTGTTTGATTTAGCTTGACTTTATTCTCCCTCAATCTCACTCATCCTCTATTAGTTATGTGCTGATTCAAATTTTGATATCTGTAATGAATATTCAGCTTAAAGATAGATGGTATCATATTGTTCCTAGTGCACATGGTTATAGTGCTGTTTGCTTATAGTAGCTAACTGTGATTTCTTGAGCAGCGTCTGTCATAAAGGAAAAACTAGCATCCCTCGGTTCATCTGGTATATTGGCTGATCATCAACTGCAAGCTCAACTTCAAGAGCATCATATGAAAGGGTGAGTTATGATATTGCTTGATTAGATTTTTCGTCCTTCATTGCTAACCCCAATATTCTGGTATATGATATGTGAAAACACACTCTCAAAACTTGTATTCCCTTTAAGTTACATTATTGTTGAGCCACTTATACCAAAAAGGTTGGGTTTGTTGATTTAATATGGAGTAAAAGAATAAGACTCATTCTGTGTGTTGGACTCTTATCATCTTCACCCTCACCCCTCTACCTGCTTCAAGTTTACATTGCAAGTTGTAACTATTGTGGTACACTTACCAACCTAGTCAAGTTCAAAACTGGTCAAGATTATGCTGTACTCAAATTCATTAATAACTTATGAGTCCTATAAATAACATTCAATAGCAGTGTTGCACTTCTCCATATATCCAATACAATTATTATCTGATGTTAATTTTTCTTAGTGGGATTGTTAATTCCAATTCCACCACCCTAAACCCTAGAGTTTGTGTTACCTAGATTTGAAACTTATCTAACAAAGTAATTAATGCCTTTATATGTTAAATATGACTATACTAGGGGTGGCAAATCGTGCGGGTTGTGTTGTTACTGTGTTGACTTGATAAAGACACAACCTTAAGGTGCTCACTGCTCAAACCTGAATACGAACACTGCACTAATTACTTAAACACGAAACCATTGTTAGCCAACAAAGTGCCTCAATGTAATTTAGTAATAAACCTGCTTCGCTTTCAGAATATTATTTATTGTTTTGTCGAAATGCCAGTACTGATGAATATATCATGTACTGGAGTTCAGAGACTATGAATTTTGTTTACTTTTATCTTTTTCGGGTATCACTGACATTTTCATTTCTTCCAGTCAAAGTCAGCTTACAATCTCTGATGTTGCGAGGAAGGCTTTTCTTTACAGTGTAAGCTCATAATGATTCATTTTTTTTGAAAATTTCATGGTTATTTAGAGCTTAAAATTTGTTGCTGTAGTTAAACCTCCAAAGATGTTCAATTACTAACTCATGTATTATAAGTATGTTATGAAGTTGTTCTCCTAAGAGTAAGACATCAAGGGCCCTGGTTTCAGATGCATAGTTTTGCTATTGAGATTTAAATGTAATTGCCGAGGCCTGACAGTATAATGGAAGGGGCTGGCAAGGAAGGTTACTCAACAAGGAGCTAACTAGTATAAAGTGCGTACAGAGTTATTTTTATATGAAACTAGCGTTTGTTATTAAATTGTTAAGGGGAAATGTTACAAAGGGATGAGTGATCCCGAACAAGAAAACAAAATTGACAAGCAAAACTGAATATAAATTCGATGCGCTTTGAAATTGGTGGTTTGATACCTTCCAACTA
The DNA here is from genome assembly GCA_001642375.2 of Mentha longifolia. Lineage (NCBI taxonomy): Eukaryota > Viridiplantae > Streptophyta > Magnoliopsida > Lamiales > Lamiaceae > Mentha > Mentha longifolia. The sequence goes on along the minus strand of CM038113.1, from coordinate 6,874,189 downwards.
CTCCAGTTTTAATCCTCTATCAAACTTTATCAAGGGATTCCTCCAGGTTTTTAATTTTTTCTTTTACCTTTCTAACCATAAGGGCCAACTCATCATAGGGATTTTCTCTTCCCATAATGCATGTTCCCTTTTACAAATGAAGGTTTAAAGGTTTGATGAGAGTAATGTTTGACGAAACCCCTAGAAGACCAAATTTCTCAAACACCCCTCTTCCACTAACTGAAAGGGAAAGGACAGTGAAGAGAGATGTGTGCTGAATTCTGGTAAATTAGGTGTATCTTCAAAATTTTACAAATGATGAACTTTTGTTTAAAGTTGATATTTGGAGAGAAATTCATAAAATTTCTGTGTGTTGTTTAAAGATTGTCAGTTTCCGCAAAATTGTACCAGAAAGGTAATACATTCCAACTTTACTACTAATCTCATGTATCCATCTTGAGCTTGCGGTCACGTGATCTGCTTTAAGATAAAATGGATGGCAGTCAACTTCTGTATATATTGCTGGAATCATTTTTTTTACTTGGCTTTCTAAGTCAGACTAGCCATCCATATCTGATAACGATTGATGTCAGTCTACTTGTCAACTTATGTCTTCTAAAAAATGGGTACAGTTTCAAAGTAATGCTATATTGTAATGGATGTTTGTCCTTATATTCACAAATGTGGAGACTTCTCTAACTTTTGCAATAACAGGAATCTATTAAATATATTAATTATATTAGAATTTACCTTTATATTCCTTGCAAATTGTTCTGCTACCAACCTATTCTAAAATGAGGATAAACTCATAGATAACTCGGCAAATTAAGTTTATTCCACCTCCTCTCCATAACTGTTCTTGAATTATCATCTGTTCCTGGCCGTGACAGCATTTCATGGAAGGCCATGCAAAGAGTGCTCCAATATCTCGGTTACCTCTTATAACTATTTTGGACACTAAAAATCACTTGCGAGACTTTCCTATTTGCCAGGTAAATGCACAGACCTTATTGCTAAATAACATGCATATATAATACGGCTGAGATTGGAGGTGACACTAATTAACTCAATTTGCAGCCGCTTCACCTGGAATTAAATTTCTTTAGTAAAGAGAACCGGGTTCTACACTATCCTGTCAGGGCGTTTTATATTGAAGGGACAAACCTCATGGCTTATAATCTCACTTCTGGGAGTGAAAGTATCTATAAGAAGCTTTACACTTCGGTAAGGTTCTATTTGTTGTTTTCTCGACTAGTAATCATTGTTTTACTTCTAGCATATGATATGAAACTCATCTTCTGTTTTCAGATTCCTGGGAATGTAGAAATTCATCCGAAATATATTATTTATAGTAAAAAGCAACACATATTTCTTGTAGTCTATGAGCTAACTGGAGCTACGAATGAGGTAGTGCTGTACTGGGAGAACACCGATCCTCAGTTTGCAAATAGTAAAGTTACCACAGTAAAAGGTCTGTAAATATCTTTACATTGTTGTTGCATTTTGAACGGTGTAGTGAGTGATTACTTCAATCCATTTTATTGTGGCTGCTTTCACACATCAAAGGATGACTTCTCCCTTTGCACACTCTTGTCTGTTTCTTCTGATAATATTTTCTGCATCATATCACCAGAAACAAAACAAAGATTATTCAATCCATTTTTGCAAAATTTTCAGGTGCAGATGCAGCCTTTATTGGTCCTAATGAAAATCAGTTTGCTATTCTGGATGAGGATAAGACTACTCTTTCCTTTTATATGCTGCCCGGTGCTGCCTCTCAAGGATCCCTTGAGAAAAATGTAACTGCTTATGAAAACCAGTCTGAGGACACTGAAGCCACTTCTATAAAGGGTCCCATGCAATTTATGTTTGAAAGTGAAGTTGATCGCATCTTTTCTACTCCTCTAGGTGCTTGAAAAATGACTGATTGTTTAATAGATGCCTGAGCTAAGAGACTTCATTTTGATCCAGAGTTCTTCTTTTTGTAGAGTCAACTTTGCTATTTGCTTCTCATGGGGATCAGATCGCTTTTGGAAAAATCGTCCTGGGATACCGTCTTCCTAGTACTGATGGGCATTACATCTCAACAAAAGCTGATGGGCGGAAATTTGTTAAATTGAAAGTAAATGAGACTGTACTTCAGGTAATCATCCAGGTTCTTAATCTTGTGTAAGTGGGGTGAATTCCCTTCTATTTAAGTGGTGGTAGTAAATATGGAATCTCACAGCTCCAATAATCTGTAAGACGGCAACCCTAATGCATGATAAAACTATATAAACCCCAACTAACCCCATGCAAACTCTAGGTCTAACAAACAAATATGAAAAACAGACATTTAAAAAAATTGATTTGAAATTCATCACTCTCAGTTTTCACTAATTTTGGAGCAGTCTTGGTGGATTTGACATCCACTAGCTGTAGATGGATTTAATATCTTTCTCTAAATCCTCTCTCCTATCAAATCACTACAATCGAACTGAAACCTGAAAGTGATTTGGACATGATATTAGCATTATAATAAGTACCCCTTTTCTTTCTTGTATATATCTGACATTTCATAGATCATAAGAATGAAATGTCTGTCTGGATATTTATTAAGTTATGGTTTTAGTGCTCATTAAGAAACTGGATTCTTAGAATCTCATAAGTGAATACTTGCAGTTACACTGTAGTGCTGAATCTTTTGTTTTCCAAAGATTTTATAATTTATTCATTTATTTTCTTAACTCTCGTGTTGATGATTTTCATATGGCAATTTTTTTTGGCCACTAATATATTATTCAAGCTTTCATGTTTAGGTACAATGGCAAGAAACACTTAGGGGCTTTGTTGCTGGTATATTGACCACACAACGGGTGCTCATTGTTACAGCCGATTTAGATGTATTGGCCAGTACTTCCACAAAATTTGATAAAGGACTTCCTCCAATATCCTTCAGGACTTTCATTTATCTTGCTTTCTAAATTCATAATTCATACACTTGTATGCATGTGAAAAATACACACACGCATGTGTGCATATCTGTTTGTCACCTCACTCTCTTCCCCTTGGGACTGGGTAGGAGGTAACAAATTCTTTAACAGCTCAATGTCCAATGTCTAATGGCTATTGTTTTATTGTTACATCCTTGGATCCTTGAGGGCCCTTAATTTTTGGTTACTTTAGATCCTTGTTGTGGCTTGGACCAGCACTTCTCTTTTCTACTTCTACTTCCATTAATGTGCTGGGTTGGGATGGAAAAGTTAGAACAATCATTTCGATCAGTATGCCTAATGCAGGTAGAATAACTTATTTTTCACTCAATGGGAGACCCTCGATTGGAATACTTTTCTGTTAGGATTTCTCATCAAGTTTACACATTAACTTTCTGATTTTCAATCAACTGCCTCCACGTAGTGCTGCTTGGAGCTTTGAATGATCGCCTACTGCTTGCAATCTCCACTGATGTTAATGTTCATCAAAAGAAGAAGTTTGAGATCAAGAATTGCCTCGTTGGACTGCTAGAACCTCTGCTCGTTGGATATGCGACCATGCAACAATATTTTGAGCAGAAACTCGATTTGTCAGAAGTATTATACCAAATAACATCAAGGTTCTTACTGTGCTTGTTTTTTCTTTCATTAAAGTTAAATCTTAACATTGCATGACTATTGATACGTTTTATCTTGTCTAACTGAAGGTTTGATAGCTTGCGTATAACTCCAAGATCACTTGATATTCTAGCCAGAGGTTCTCCAGTTTGTGGTGATCTTGCTGTATCATTATCACAATCAGGACTGCAATTCACTCCGGTACTTTGTAGTTTCTAATAACATTTCTGGTACCAGCATCTACAAATGACTCTCTTAATTACTCCGTATTTCTTTTTCTTCCCAAACTCAGGTATCAAGAGGAATATATGCAATCAAAGCTCTTCGATTTTCTACTGCTTTATCTGCATTGAAAGATGAGTTTCTGCGATCTAGAGATTATCCTCGATGCCCCCCAACCTCTCATTTGTTCCATCGTTTCCGCCAGTTGGGATATGCATGTATCAGGTATGTAGGCATATGATATTTCTGGGCCATGGTTGTAGAATTACTTTATTGTTTAGATTTAGGAATCTCATGTTCATATCCCATTTAATGGCTAAGAAGACGTGTAGCTTGCAGCTATCTGCTGGATTCTTTCACTGTGATTAATAACGAATTTTTGTTGAGATTGTGATTATTGTCCTAGCTTATAGCAAGAAGTTCTCTCGTATTTAGGTGCTTCTCATGTTCTTTTCGTTGTTGCTACACCTAAAGCGTGGCTGCAATCTGCATATCTATGCAAAATTGAATACTGAGAATCATTTCCTTTTTAATGCTTTCCTTAATAGCTACAGATTTTGCATGTATTTTCTTGCAGATGTTTGCTATCTTTCGAGTTATTTTAATAATATCTATGATGAAATTTATTATATCATTTTCTTGTTTTTGGTGGGTGTCATTTTGGTGAAAGTTGAGGAGATGTGTTAAGTGATTTGTTAAATTGATGTAGACAATTTTCACAAAGGCATTTCCTTTTAGTTCTCACTAAATTAGTACGTCTCACTTAAAATTTATTACAGTATCATTTTTATCTTTTGTAAATAAGTTAGAACAATCATTTTCTTGTTTTTGGTGGGTTGTCATTTTGCTGGTTCTATACTGTCAAGTGTCAACTTTGCAAATTAACACACATCATAAATGTTACCGACATTATTGAAAATTGGGAATGTTGAAAAATGTCAAAATCATAAATTGATGTCTTAACTGAAAAATGAAGGTTGTAATTTAATTCAACTATTCCAGATGTCTAGTTTATTTTGCCTACAATTCTTATTTTGAGATCAATTTTCCGAAATCTATGTCCATGTAGGAAATAAGTTTCAGTAGAGTCGTAAAGTGATGTCTTAATAGCCTACTTTTCTAAAAAAATTATCTGATTTGGAATTTAGTCCGTAGATCATAATTTTGAAGGAAAAATAACCCTATAAAACATGATTCTGTGTGGAGGAAATAAACAAAAGAACTTCAGTGTAACAAATGCAATCTTAATTCGGTGACATATGTGTTTCATTCTGGTGGAGTCTTTTCTTCTTATATCATAGTAAGTTATGATGCAGCTTCTAAATTTTGACTCATCTTTCATTTGTCTGGTTCTTTGTATGTATTAATCTTTCTTCCCGGCATTGTGCCAATCATCAGTTTTGCTCTCTATCTTTATCTCACTATAAAACGTGCAAATAACATGTGATATTGCAGATACGGTCAATTTGATAGTGCAAAGGAGACCTTTGAAGTTATCTCAGACTTTGAAAGCATGCTTGATCTATTTATATGCCACCTTAACCCTAGTGCAATGCGGCATCTCGCCCAGAAGTTAGAGGAAGAGAGTGCCGATTCAGAGTTGAGGAGATACTGTGAGAGGATCTTGAGAGTCCGCTCAACTGGGTGGACGCAAGGAATCTTTGCAAACTTTGCTGCGGAAAGTATGGTTCCTAAAGGACGTGAATGGGGTGGTGGGAACTGGGAAATCAAGACCCCTACTAACTTGAAGGACATACCTCAGTGGGCACTAGCTGCTGAGGTGATGCCTTACATGAAAACTGATGATGGCACTATCCCATCCATCGTCACCGATCATATCGGTGTTTATCTAGGTTTGGTAAAAGGAAGAGGTAATGTTGTTGAAGTGAGAGAAAATAGTTTGATGAAAGCAATTAAAGCTGGAGGTGGTATAAAGGCTAATGGTATTCAGGCAGCTCCTACTACCGCAATATCAGACAAACCCATAGCGTCCTTGGATGGTGAATCTAAGGCTGGTTCTCTCATGGGTTTAGAAACGCTGTCCCAACGGTTTGCAGGTTCCGGCATTACAGATGCTCAGGCAAAGGCCGAAGAAGAATTTAAGAAGTCACTATATGGTTCTACCGCTGATGGTAGCAGCAGTGATGAGGAAGAAACTTCAAAAACCAAGAAGTTGCATATCAGGATCCGAGACAAACCAGTTGCATCTTCAACAGTAGATGTCAACAAAATTAAAGAAGCAACGAAGCAGTTACGTCTGCCAATTGGTATGACAAAGTCAACAACTGGCTCATCGCCAGATTTGGGTGCACTTGTACCTCAGCCTGCCCCTGTTACCACAGGAACTATTACAAGTCAAACTTCTCTTCCTGCAGATCTTTTTGGAACCAGTACATTGGTTCAGGGGCCGCCTTTGTCACATCCTACTTCTGTAGGTTCAGGTGCTGGAGTTACTGCAAGGCCAATACCAGAGGACTTTTTCCAGAATACAATATCGTCCCTCCAGGTTGCAGCTTCACTCCCTCCAGCTGGGACAATCCTTTCAAGACTGGATCAAAATCCTCAAGGACAAAGTATTGCAAACAAGGTCCCAGATAACCAGGGCAGTGCACCTGCAGTTGAGTTTGGTCTACCGGATGGTGGTATACCCCCTCAAGCTAGTCAAGAGCCTGTTCAATACCAGTCTATTGGGCTCCCAGATGGCGGCATACCTCCTCAACCTGCTCCGCCTCAGCCACAGGTCCGGATGGCACAGCTTCCAGTCTCTAGTCAGCCTCTCGATCTCAGTTCACTTGAAGCTCCTGGATCAGAAGCAACTGGGAAACCTTCACGCTCAGCTTCTCCTCCGAAAGCTGTACGTCCTGGGCAGGTAGATTTTTCTTTCCTCTTTGGCTTGTATGGACTGTCCACAATGAAGCTCAGATATTGCATATCAAGGTCTAATTTTAGTCTCCTGTGAAAATTTCTTCATATGTTCGGCATGCAAGACTTTTAGTAATTATCAATGACAAAAAGATTTGTGCATAAAGGAATCGTAGTTCATGCCAGCAATCACTCTGTTATCTGCACTAGATCACTCATCTTCTTTATGGTCTCCTTTTTGGGTGTCTTCGTCAAATTCCTAATTTTCAGCCTGTTTTAAGCTTCACCGAAGTGGTACTGCAATTCTTAGTAAAATTAACTGAGTATTTTCTATGAAGGGTGATGCTGAAATATTGTGACTGATAAATAATGATACTAATCAATGAATATGAGTTATTTACTCCTAGCCGTCCTTTTATTTTGCCTGGGATGCATGCTTCTTTTCTTTAGTCATAAAGAAAGTGCAATATTTGCCTGTATATTAACTATGTAGATGCTCTTACTTGCAAGTAAACTGTGTATGCCCAGGTTGCCGTGTACTTAAAAATTTATGAGTTTAATGGTCTTATTTATTTCTATGTACATTCTAATAATTTTCATTGGTAATGCTTTTGTTGTTAATTTTATTTTTATTATTGTTATTGTTATTGTTATTGATTTTTTTTATTTTTTTTCCGTTGAGAGGGTGGCAACGGGGTAACATGACATGTTCTGTTTTCATTTTGTTTTAGGTTCCCCGTGGTGCCACAGCTGCAGTTTGTTTTAAGACTGGACTTGCTCACCTGGAGCAAAATCAACTTTCAGATGCATTATCCTGTTTTGATGAGGCTTTCCTTGCTCTAGCGAAAGATCAATCTCGTGGAGCTGACATCAAGGCCCAAGCTACTATTTGTGCCCAATACAAGATTGCAGTTACCCTTCTTCAGGTATTCTGGTAACCTGGTTTTTTGTTTGCTATGAGATTTCCTTGTATGTATCTTTCCTCATAAAAACTTTTGAATGCGAAGTGAGATTTTGTCCCAGTTCAGTTTTTTTATGTGATCCTGTAGGATATGTTTTGCGAGTTCTACTGATAATTGGTTTATGATGCCCACAAATTATTTGTCAAAACTTGCTTTTCCAATGTACACGATACAGTTTATCATATGCTACTATGGGCAATCATGTATAATATGCGCATGTAGTTTTTTGATCTTTGACTCAAGCCATGGTTTTCCTGTGTTTGAGTATTAACTTTTCCATCTCACAATATCCTTATACTCTGTTCTTTTCGTTTCGTTGCAGGAAATAAACCGACTACAAAGAGTCCAAGGCCCCAGCGCAATAAGTGCAAAAGACGAGATGGCCAGACTGTCACGCCATTTGGGCTCATTGCCTCTTCTTGCTAAGCACCGAATAAATTGCATTCGAACTGCCATAAAAAGAAACATGGATGTGCAGAACTATGCCTATGCTAAACAGATGCTTGAGTTACTCTTGTCTAAAGCACCCGCTGGCAAGCAAGACGAATTGAGAAGCCTGATCGACATGTGTATGCAGAGGGGCTTGTCTAATAAGTCTATAGATCCCCTTGAAGATCCCTCACAATTCTGTGCTGCTACACTTAGCCGTCTATCTACAATCGGCTATGATGTCTGCGATCTCTGTGGGGCCAAATTTTCTGCTTTGTCGACACCGGGCTGCATCATCTGTGGCATGGGAAGCATTAAAAGATCAGATGCCATTGCTGGACCTGTTCCTTCACCATTTGGCTGAGGTAAATATATATGATACTACTGAATTACTGGAGGCTGTGATTTTGAACTCATGCGAATGCTCACAATTCTAGAGGCGTTGAATAGTATTAAGATTGTCAGAGTCTATTGATCTCATTTTTTTTTTCCTATGTTGTAAATTTCAGATGCATGATTTTCGCCCTTTTTGTATTTTTCATAGTTGTGCGCTGAATTTTCGTAGATTTGTAATTTCCCTTATTTCACAGGTTGAGTTAGAGAGTTAGTATTGCAGTGTGTATTGCAGTGTGTTCTCTATATATGTATTCTGGTTTGGACGATATGGTGTATAATCTATTGTCTTTTTTATTTTTTATTTTTTACGAGGATCTATAATGGTTGCCCATTTCCCCCCAAGCCTCAGTATTTTGATTGGAGAGAAAATGTCTTACCAATTAAGTTGGGCTCGTTGTTTACTGGTTATTGTATTTTCCTTTCAAAAATGTGTATGCTATAGAAATTATTAGGGTTAATTGCATATGAAGGTATACCGTTTCGCACATGAAATCGATTTCGAGGAATCATTGAAGATGACCTGACAAAATGACGTTTCGATCAAAATAATGGCGTGTGACCAATTTTGAATTTAAAAATAAAATATAATAGAAAATTAAAATCCACCTAAACTAATCTATCTCTTTACACGTGTCATTTATGTCAGAACTATATATATTAACTTTTGATTATTATAGAATACTCCTGTTTTTTTTCCCTAAGTGTTACAGTTAACAAATTAGACATACTAAGAAAATGTGTAAATTTACATTTTAATTTCATTTATTATTATCTTTTTTGTACATCATCTTATATATAACATTAATTATAGGGATAAAATTGGAAAAATATAGCTATTATGTTATCAAATTTTGAAATATAACACTTAAAAATAATCAACAAAAATAGTAACTATGACATTTAAAAAAAATAGGAATATTTGAAATAAAACAAAAGGAGTATTTGATTTTCAAATCATAATTTCTTAGATATATTATACTCCCTAGTCCCATTGTCGTCCCACGTCCCATTCATCATGTGTCAATACCCATTATGAAAATATAGAAATGCTCCCCTACCTATAGTGGACACACTTAATGTGCTCACTGCTGATATGACAATACTACATAAATAAATAAAAATTATTTATGGTTGAATCTTTTAGTAGGTTTAGTATTTATGATATCTATTTAAATTACTTTCTTTATTTAAAGCATTGTAACATTACTCTGAAAATAATGAAAAAATTATTATAAAAATCAAACTTACTCATTAATCTAATTTATCGATTTCTCGTCTGCTCACCCCAGTTATTATAATAATCAAACTAACTTGTTAATCTAATTTATCAATTTCTCGTCTACTCACCCCCTTTGCATGCATTCTAACAATATCAACCAATATATAACAAATCTAAACAAATCCATATAAATGGAACTTCTCTAACCCAACACTTAGTGAGATTTGAACCCAAGACCTCCCACTAAGAAGAGACTTGCGGTACCTCCTCATAGCCACTCGAGCTAGGCCTCATCAGCTTAATTGCAAGATTTTAAATTATTATAACTTGATTTATTTGTTTTGCGACTTTTATAATTTTTATATCAAATTAAAGTTCATATTTCATTTAGTTATAAAATAAATCTGCATTAAATTATTAAACTATACACTTATCAATTGTCAATAGGAAGGAGGGGACTATTTTTTAAACGTATAACCTATGTTCCCTCCCTCACCCTCAATAAACGTATATCTATATACACTTTCTTTTTGAGTTATTGATTCCCAAACATTCTCATAACAAGATTGTATTTTTTGAACCCATAGAGTAAGAGTTAGCACAATTCTATCAAATCCGACTCTTATGACTTTGGAGGAAGTCTTGACTACATTTGCACGTGGATGAAGAGTTATAAGATTAAAACATCAAGATAATTATAATTTCAAAATATATAATTATTAAGTCATCTAATGAATATTGTGTATCAAATTATATTATTGAACTTATGTTGAGTGATTAATATTCTTAGGCATTTAACTAAATTGATTTTTTTCGTTGCCATTCTAAAAAGAAAAGATTTACACAAAATATACATAACTACACCATTCAAGGTTCGTCAACCTTGGAGCCCTTTTTTCTTTTCCTTTTCTATCTTTACGTGTGATACAATATGGAACATCCCATAATGAAAAGACTATGGACGAGGCCAAGCCATTGAGCAGTTGAGGCATTAAACGAAATACTGTCTCCGTCCTATTTCATTTGGTACGTTTATATATTTTTACTTCAATGTATGCCAAATGGAGCGTGACGGAGGGAGTAATACGCAAGGACCGATCGAGCTTTTATCATGCACGATGCCATTTCTATCCCAAACAAATTGGGGGACAGAGTAGGAAGCCTTGCAAAACATGAAATTAAGAAAGGGAAAGAACATTTGCAATGGCTAAATGGGATGTTTGGTGATTGCTGCATTGGAAACTCTGAGTGGAGTAAATGAATCGTAGGCGGCGAAGCTCAAGCTACAAACATCAACCCTATGTTAGATTGAAAGGCAATCACTTTTACAAAAATATGGCTACTTTCTTTATCGGTATGTCTACAAAATTGTGGCTGATTCATAATTGGACATTTATCCGCACACTATTCATGATTTTTATCCTCATTATCCATCAATATTTACGAAAAAAATTAACCAATGACCCATAAAACTTCACTTGCATCATTTTCTTTTATTTATAAAAAAAATCCAAAAATGGTGGGGGCCCTCTTCTACATTATAAAAGTTTCCACCAATTTTTTTATCAAAAAAACATGCCGGAGCAACAAACCACTATTTTTGTGGACGGATGGAGAATATATATCAAAAAAATTAACATTATTGAATTTTTTTGTAAAACATATCAAAAAAATAGAAATTAAGCCAAAACTAATCAACTTTTTTACAATTAACCTATAAAGTAACATAGAATAATCCGCCTTATACTTTGGTAGATTACAAATTTACAATTTTTTTTAGCTTTTTTGTTTGTCTAATTCTTCAAATATTCAATATTATGTATTGTCAATATCATCTACTCTATTACCCAAATTAAACATCTCCTTAAAAACAATGCATATAGAAATCTTACTTGTTACAGAGTTTCCCCTTGTTGTTTTGTGCAGTTTCAAGGGGCGGAGGCATTTGATCTGGTTTATTTATAGTAGTGCGCTCTCTCAGAAACTGCATACTATCCTATTCAATAATCCAAAAATCGTAGCAACCATTATAATTAATGAGATAATTAAAGACGTGATATGTTACTCACTCCTACGAAAATTGTAGCTCGTTTTTCTATATGCGTTCCAATGCTTCACGATTTAAAATAGATTTTTTGAGCATTCTTTTTTTTTTACAGGGTATTTCAAAACGAATCATCACGAAACATTGAAAACGAGTGTAAAAAAAAAAACGAGCCACAATTTTCGTGGACGGAGGGAGTATCTAGAAAGTAATTAAATTAGCTAACCTTTATATCTATATTTTCTAGAATGTTAGAGTAGTTGACAAAGGGATGATCTAGTAAGGAGGCAGCACTTGGCCTCTCTGCTGGATTTCTACGAAAGCAACATTGCAAGAAATCTTTCCCCTCTTCTGACATTATTTCTGGTATTGGAGGTGTTTCCTTTAGAACTTTAAATAATGCTGCTGCCTGAAAATAAATCAAAAAATTAGTCAAATAGAATAACGACACTGCGGTAAGCCTCACTTATTTTGTCTAACCTTTTTCATTATTCAACGCGCACCCCACAATTAAATTTATTATTTTATTACTCCCTCTGTTTTATATTAATATTAATAGGAATTCAGTTTCTTTTTGGCACAAGTTTTAACAAATAATAGAAAATTTCCACTAACCAACATAAGCATCTAACAAAATTTCCTATTTTCATAATATGTGATGTCATTGTTGTCCATCAAATATTACTCTACTCGATGTACAATTTATCATTCATACTTTAAATTTGACCAACATACCTTTACAATACTCTTTTAGCTTTCTGATTAAAAAAAATGTCTCAATAGATATATCGGTTTGTTGTTCAATTTTAAAAAGATAGAATTGATCCAAATAGGAAAAAAAAAAAAAAAAACTTAACTAACCAAACTAATCAAACGAACCGAACCAAATTGAGCCATTCGGTTTGATTCGATTCGGTTTTTTATTTTTGGAATAATCTGCCCACCCCTAATCTTAAAAAACAATTAAGCACCTTCGAACCCCCTTGCTAGTTGCTAGTAAGGTTTATTGAATATACCATTTTCTTATTGTTCGAGTTTACATCCACAGTATATACGATAAATAGTGAATAGCCAGTTTGGAGCTTACCCCTTCATATTCACTCCAAGGAGGCTTTCCATTCATCATTTCAATTATGGTACAACCCAAACTCCATATATCAACTGCTAAAGCAATATCACAACTAGCATCTATTTGCATTTTCGATTGCAAAAGCTGCCCAAAAAAAGAAGAAGAAGAAAGTGAATAGTATTTCATTAAATAAGTAGTAGTAAGACTTATTTGAGCTAAACATTAAGGTCTCCATACCTCTGGAGCCATCCAGTATGGACTTCCCTTCAATGATAGATTAGCTGCTTGTCCATTCAGCTGCCAGATCAAAATAATATTCTCAACATAATGCGAATCGATTCGGTGATATCTCCTATTGCATCAATGGATAATTGTCAAGTGTCCACAATATTTTTAAAATCAATTATTTATTATCATGGAAGATTTTAATTATTACATTATGAACATGTTGCATTAATAATCGATTTATGCAATAGGATATGGTAAATACTCTCTCCGTCCCGGACCACTTGGTCTGTTTGACTTATTGACCTTTTGGCACGCATTTCCACCGAGTCGGAAAATGGATTATAAGATATAATTTTGAAGTATTATTTCTTTTACGGGATACTATGAGTCTTTTACGGAATACTATGACACTCATAGTATCCCGTAAAAGAAACAATACTTCAAAATTATATCTTATAACCCGTTTCCCGGCTCGGTGGAAATGCGTGCCAAAAAGTCAATAAATCAAACAGGCCAAGTGGTCCGGGACGGAGGGAGTAATGTAATGACAGTGAAAAAACTTTTGTTAAATTTATGATGAAACCATTAAACTCACATGTTTTGCCATCCCAAAATCTGCAAGCTTCACTACCCCATATGCATCAACAAGTAAATTAGCACCTTTAATGTCCCTACAAAAGCCAGCACCGATCAAACCATGCCAGGTCAGCAATAGTAATACTATTTCAATATAAAATCTAGATGATAATATAATGTTTACCTGTGGATTGTTTTTTTCCCATGCAAATAAGCCAATCCAAAGAGAATATGACGAGTAAAATTGCGCACAACAGATTCTGTTATAGCTCCACAATGGTCGTGAATAAATTTATTGATTGAACCAGGGTAGACATATTCAAGATAAATATAGAACTTGTCTCCAACCTGAACCAACTAACAGTTAGACTCTAGCTATATACTCGATTTGGATCGTCTATTGCAATTCGATGTGACATTTCCTATTGTATCAATGAATAATTGTCATGTGTTTACAATATTTCTAAAACCAGTCTTGTTGGTTTTGAAAATTTGGTAAACACGTGACAATCATCCGATACAATAAGAGATGTCACACAAAATTACAATATATGATCTGAATTGACCACACGACCATAACTCTAATCACATAAGAAAAATTACTCACTATGTCACTGCCGTAATACTGCACAATATTCGGATGCTTTAGGCGGCTGAGAACCTTAATTTCCTAAAATGAATGAATACATCCAACTGAGTTAAACGGAAAGCATACCGGGTTTTCCACGAAAATGTTACTCTCTCTCTGTCCACCAAGAGTGGGATCATGACTAAAATAGAAACACGTACCGCACTCTCGGTGGAAGGAAGAAAATAGCAAAAACTACTGCACTTTTCATGGACGGAGGGAGTATAATGTAAACCTGCTCAAGTTGTCGTATACACTCTGCAGACTTGGAGTCATCCGGTAAAATTTCGACTTCTTTCATTGCACATAAGGCTCCAGTCTCTCTATCAACAACAACTTGGTCACTAAAGCACCCAAAAACATGAACTTAATCAACCGTATGTTACTTGCTTGTACCTGTTAGAAGCTACGTACACACTTCCAAACGTTCCCCTGCCAATGAGCTTTCCCTTTTGCCACGTAGATTTGATCGCTATCGAGTCGGGTATATTTCCAACTGGAGAGACAGGGGAGGGTTGTGAAGTGGTATTGATTCCAGCAAAATCATTCTTAGCAAAATGCAAAGCAACTGGAGGAGTCGATTGTGAATGCAATGAAGGTCGAGAAATATCTGATACAGAAGCAACGGGAGATATTGGAGTGGTAAATGCAGGCATGGAAACTGGCGGAGGAAGAGGCAAGGGGTGCACGGTTACACTTGGACTCTGAAGAGGAGAAGTGTCGAGACTTGGTGTTGCAGGCTTATGATTTGAGTATCTGGAGAAATTAGGGGCAATATGGGAATCTGAGTGAGGGAGTTCTGGAGCTGACCAAACTTGGAAAAGGCCAATTGGAGGATTCATGCTGTTGCTGTTCGTCTGTGGACTTAACCCCATGCTTGAATAAGGGCTACAAGGGGCGCTACTGTAGTTATCTATGGAAGCTGTCTTGGTGTGTTGCTTTTGTGGTGAAGTTTTAGATGGATGAATCTCTATGTTTTCTGAGCTTCTTCTTGATTCTTGGCCTACTAGTCGGCTACAAATGCGAAGACATTATCAAACAACGATCAAGCTTAAGGGTGTTTGGCTAAGCTTATAAGCTCCTTACGTACAACAGCTTATAAGCTGCTTAAGAGCTTATAAGCTTTGGAAATGTGTGGCAAAATGAGCTATCAAAGAGCTTATGAGTTTCTTAAAATTAAACTCATCACCTCAACTTATTTTTACATCTTATAAGCTTTTCATACATTTTATAAGTTGTTAGTGCTTAAAAGCTCTTTCAAATAAGCTTAGCCAAACACCACCAAAGAAATTGATGCACCGTAGTTTGTTGAACCTTATAGATTCTAGCAATACAACCATAACTCTATTTCATGCGATTCGAATCCTCTATTGCAACCATGTGTGTTATCTCCTATTGCATCAATAGATGATTGTCTCGTGTCCACAATATTTCTAAAGCTAGTCACTAATGTAATAGAAGACAGAATTGCAATAGAGGACCTAAATCGATTTTCATGATTGATGAATTGCTGGTAGTGTTGGAAAGTTAACCTCATTGTTTTTCAATTATTGTCTAGAAGTTCATTAAGCAAATTTGAAGGGTTTTGGTCCTTGTAGTTTTATTATAACCATTGAATTTCAATCCTACTATACATTATAATTATATCTCTTCATGCAAAAAAAACTCATTAACAATTCTAAAGCATGCATGCAATTGCAGTCATACCTCTTATGCACATCATATCCATCAACTGCTTCAGCATTGGTAGCTTCTGCTGTCTCCCCCTCTCTCTCCTTATCGTTATGTACTTTAATTATTATCTCCGGCGAGGGGAGTGGAACGTTAGCGGACGCCGGGGGGCGGAGGCGGAGGAGTCGAATTTGGGGTCACGCTGCAGCAGCACGTGCAGCTCTGGCAGCGGCAGCGGCTGAGGAGAAGGCGATGTGGCGGCGGCGGAGGAAGGGCGGGCGCAGTTGTTGCGAAAATGGTCGACATCAATGGCATCGATAGGTTGGATCAATCTCCGAGCGCGCGTGAGGAGGCGGTGCCGGCGTGAGGAGAAGAAGCCCGATTTCCCGTTATCGGAGGGTAAAACGGTGTCGTCGCGGGATTGCGATTTAGAGATAGAGGTAAGGGCACCCTGCCACCAAGGCATTTCTTTAATAGGTGATGATTGTAATTTTTCTCATACAAATTGATAATCAATCCATTTAAAAGAAAAGGATTGGGGGGTGAAAGAAAGATGAAACCCCCGTGGAAGGGGTGGAGGCGCTGAACAATATCTGCAATTCGCAATGCTGAAGAAATGTAGTGTACAGTCGCAGGTGGAGATTTTTTTTTTTTTTTTTCTTTTTTTTCTTTGGAGATGGTGATTTCTTTTTGTTCCGCTATTAAAAAGGGGAAGGAGGAAACCAGTTATAATATTTTTCTTTGTTTTCTCCCATGTGTCATTTATTTATATGTGTATCGCTCCAATGCTGCGCCACATATGAGGTGATAATATTTTAAATAAAATAATTAATTTAAATATATATTATAAAAATTAAATTTTACTAAAAAACACTGAATCTTATTAAGAAAATTAAACTTCAAATAGAAATAATTAACGACATAACACTACCACGTAAGCGGTGGACATATTAAGTATGCTCACTGTTGGTAGGGGAGCGTTTCTGTTATTTATATGGTATACTACTCCCTATTTTTTTATTTTTTTTTACTTGTCCTGTTTTCATTTTGTGGTGTTTTTTTTTTACTTGTCCTGTTTCTTTTTTTGGTCAAATAAACACTACCTTAATCTCTAACACTATCTTTATCTCTAATTAATTCACACTCATTATAATATGTGGGTACCACATATTGAAATTTTTATTATATCTTTTAATATGTGTGCCCAAAAAAACATGACAAGTTGAAAAAATAGAGGGTTATACTCTCTCCGTCCATGATCTATAGACTAAAAAAATGGGTACAAAGTTTAATGTGTTTTGATAATATGTTAATAAATTAAAGTGTTAAAGTAGAATAATTTTGGGCTCATCTAATATTTTTGTGTGCATTAAAATGTAAAGTGTTAAATTGTATTGTAGGACCTACTACCATAAAAGGAAATAATCTATAAATGGTGGCGTCCCGATATAATGATAAAGTTAATAGATCATGAATAGAGGGAGTACATATTACGGTGTCTCATCTTTAATTGAAAATATTATCCCATAATATAGTCCGCCACTTGTTTTATCCATAAAAGAGAACATGAGAAAATGAAGGAAAAAAAAAGAGAGAGAAATATTCATTTTTCCTCTTTTTCACTTAAATTATATGTTCTCCTTGATGGAAAATAAAAGATAAGAAAATGACGGAAAATATTATTATCCCATTATGTGATCTTCCATTAGTTTTATCATATGTTAAGATAGAAAAAAAATACTCCCTCCATTTCGTTTAAATTGGCTCATTTCTTTTTTGTCTTTTTTGGCACGCTTTTCCACGCTTCAAAACGATGGGTTTTAAAATGGA
Source organism: Mentha longifolia (assembly GCA_001642375.2). Lineage (NCBI taxonomy): Eukaryota > Viridiplantae > Streptophyta > Magnoliopsida > Lamiales > Lamiaceae > Mentha > Mentha longifolia. Next base: position 6,856,484 of record CM038113.1, on the reverse strand, counting down.
TTTTTGAAGAATTCTTTCTTTTACGGGATACTACGATAGTCGTAGTATCCCGTAAAAGAAAGAATTCTTCAAAAATCCATTTTAAAACCCATCGTTTTGAAGCGTGGAAAAGCGTGCCAAAAAAGGCAAAAAAGAAATGAGCCAATTTAAACGAAATGGAGGGAGTATATATTATCATGATTTGGAGTGAAAGATAAAATAAAAGGCTATCCTAGGAAAATTTTCCTCTTACGCCGGAAATATTATCCATAAAAAAAAAGACATGGGAAAAAAGGAAAAATTGGTATAAATTCATTTTCCATCAAATAAGGAGAACACCCCTAGTTGGAAAATACTACTTGCTAACATTAAGGTGAGACGACTACAGCTACATGACCAATGAATTCAACTTTTATTACAATGAAATTACTCCCGACGATAGTACAAGCACACTCAACCAACTACAAGGCTTAACAAGAGATGAAGTAGAGCCAACATCATAAGGCTAAAACCCAAGCACACTAGTATATCTCCTTAACTATTTTCTCAGCATCAAAAATCGAGTATACATGGCCAATCTAGAGGCCATTCCACCACAAACTCATGCGAGGGGATGCTGAATTTCACAATCACCCAAGGGAACTCACCGAGGACAGATTATTAGCAACGATCTGATAACCTCCTTCTGCGCTCCCATCATCTTCTGCATCGTCTTCTTGATTCTGGTGACCACTGTCACAGTACTCCCCGAGCAACTGATGTGACGATTCTTGCTGCTGCAACGGCTGGCTCATCATCTGCATTAAAATTTGCTCAGGCTTCAAGTTACAGCCGCTGTTACTCAAACTGTATTGAGGTTTTTTGGACTTCTTTGCGTAGAGAGAGTCGAGCATGCTAAAATAAGGACATGTTTTCGAATCCTCTGGCCTCTTCTTGTTGCTTTCTTTCACTCTCTTGTAGTACTTGTTTATATTCTCCCATTTTTCTTTACACCTCTTGGCACTTCTGTCGTAGCCCATCTTTTTCATGCAAGTCGAGATCTCCTCCCACAGCGGCCCTTTCGGTCCATTATCTTGGTACTTCATATCAAGATCAGTTTTAAGCAGTATCAAGGATTCAACTTCTGCTCTAGGCCACCTTGAAGAACTCAACTGCATAGCATTTTCGACATTGCTGTTATCTTGTTTGTCGGTGTGAGTAGAAGTTTCGCCTGCAACATTCTCGTGTAAGTAACTAAGCTTCTCCAACGCATTCTCTTGTTTATCAGAGCCTCTTTCAAATAACGGACTGAGGATATCCGAGCCATGCAACAACGGGTCCTGCTGAGTGATCTTCTGCAAGAAGGCGAGCACTGCTGCATCCTTTGCTGCTGTAACGGCTCTTTCTTGAGCCAAAAACTCTTGTTCCCTCTTTATCCGAGCCGTTTCCTGTACCCTCCAAGCTTCTTCTCTAGCTATCCGATCCTTCTCACATCGTTCTATAGCTTCTAGAAACTTGTTTTGCAAATCCTCTTGCTTCTTCAAAACATCCTTCATCATCCTCTCCAAGTAATCCGCCAGCTTCCTCTTTTTCTTGGCACTCCCTTGAGAATCTTTCCCCGATGAGGAGGCTGTGGAAGTGGAGGCGGACAGGAACCCAGCATCTACGTCTTGGCTAGAAGAGGGTATCGAAAAATCCTGACTTGAACTAAGCGCTTTCGCCATCAGAGCTTCTGTCGCAGAAGGAATCTGGTTCAACGGAGTCGATGGCATGGATAATTGGGCGCCGAAAAGCTCTAATTGCTCATAGAATCTATAGTTTTTGCCATTATGCCGGCTGAATCGGCCATCTTTGGTTCTTCTGTGATACTTAAAGATGTTTTCAAACTTCTCTTTGCATTTCTTGGCACTTCGATTGTACCCATGTTCACCTAATTTCCTGATAGCAACATAAATCATAAATTTCCCAATTTGCCATATATTCCATTCATTCCCCTATTTTATAATTCAGCAATCAATACAAAAAGGGATACACTCATACACATCCCCCTTCACAATTCAATCAGTTATTACAGTAGGTGAAGTTGCACACAGATAAATAAACTAAACATCAAATCAACATTAATTTAACTTCATTAAAGAAGAAACAGAGCTAGAAATGGTTAAAAGGGTAAAACTGTAAAAGAAAAATGGAAAAGGAGAGCTGCATACCTGGAAACTTCGTCCCAAAGGGGAGCTTTGAGAGCGGACTCGCGAAATGCTGAGTCCATTTCCGACCTTATCTTGAGCAAAGCCAATGTCTCCTCCCGCGGCCACCGGCTTCCGGCTGAAAAAAGGTCACCGCCGCCGTCGTCTCCGCCGCTTGTGTCATTACTCCTGAAGTCTGAAGGTGTGGCGGCGTTGTTTTCCGCGAAAATTGGGGAATTATCCAACATGGTTTACTCCAAATAACAAGTTTGTAAGCAGTTAAGGTAAAAAAAAATATAAAAATGGTTGCGTAAATCGGCTGGGAAGATGGTGAAGTAGGGTTTCTTTTCTGTTTTGTTTGGGTAAGGTAAAGGATGAGGATATAGATAAGGGGCAATGTTAGAATTTTTTATTTTTATTTTTAGAATATGATATGGGGTAAACATTATTAGCTCCAAAGATGAAAAGTCCAATTTCTCTATTACTGTATTTTCATTACTCTGCATGCGCATATATAAATGAAAATGATATTCCTCTCCAGTCTCTACCATTATATTACTCCCTGTCTCCCCAAGTTATTTGAGATGTATTATTATTTTATATTTCGTACTATATACTAAGCAAACGTCATAACTAATTTAGGACGGAAGGAGTATTTTATATCTTCTACTCATGTATATTCAAAATATAGGACAAGTGAAATGAGACAGATAAAATACTTTTTATATATATATTCCCTCGATCTCATATTAGTAATCTAGTTTCTTTTTATCACAAGGATTTAGTTACAAAAGTAAGTGGTTCACATGGAAGTAGGGTATATTTTAGGATTTTTAAAATTGAATGCATTAAATGAGTTGATATGTGAATAACTTAACGGACTAATTTGTTTTATTTTTGGTAACTTGACTACGAGTATGAGCCAATTCAATGAGAAAAGATAGACTACTAGTAAAGCTGTCAGATTTGGCTTGGTCCGACAGGCTTACTGATACGAGCATATCTCGTATTTTGGGAAATTATCTTTTAGATTTTATTATTTAGATTAGTATTAATATTTAGCATATTTTTTCCATATTTTGTTAGATATTTAGTCCTATAAATATAGTCATTGTAATCATAAAGCATATGAAGAAGAATGAATTGAGATTATTCACGGCTCAAAGCTTTTTCTTCATCACAAACCTTAAACTCCGCTGCCGACGGGAGAACTCCCGCGTTTAGCTCCTCTTCGTCCGACGACCTTCCTCGTTGAAGGCGCCGAACCTCTGTTTATCCTCCGTCTACGACATCTCTCCGCTGCAAGTTAGGGTTTCGCTCCTAACAATTGGTGCTTTCATTGAGAGACTGCCGACGGGAACATCATCCCGCGCTCAGTCATCCTCAAGCCGCCGACTCTACTATCAAGGGCGCGGTCATTCGTTGGTTTAATTTCAGTGTTTCTCGCGTGCGTTAGGAGAGTTGTCATGGCGATTTTTTATACGACGCAACCACCGCCCGGCCTGTTCACCTTGAGGACAAGGTGGATTTCAACCGTGGAGGAGTTGATATAAGCATATCTCGTATCTTGGGAAATTATCTTTTAGATTTTATTATTTAGATTAGTATTAATATTTAGCATATCTTTTCCATATTTTGTTAGATATTTAGTCCTATAAATATAGTCATTGTAATCATAAAGCATATGAAGAAGAATGAATTGAGATTATTCACGGCTCAAAGCTTTTTCTTCATCACAAAACTTAAACTCCGCTGCCGACGGGAGAACTCCCGCGTTCATCTCCTCTTCGTCTGACGACCTACCTCGTTGAAGGCGCCGAACCTCTGTTTATCCTCCGTCTACGACATCTCTCCGCTGCAAGTTAGGGTTTCGCTCCTAACACTTACTCAGGATTTAAGTCGGGTTGGGCTCTAGAAATAGAGGTCCAAAAATTTATGGGCCTAACTAACTAGGCCTAATGGGGCGATGGGCTTCTCGAGCCATGGGCCAAAAAAGCTTGAGGCCCATGAGCTCATATGGCCCGTTATATATTTTTAATAATTATATGTATATTATGCATCATTTATAAATTGATCAAATATATGAAATTATTATTTTAATTATTTTTTTTATATATCTAAGCCTTTTAAAATAATTAATTTAATTATTAAGGTTAACTATCTCATCATTTTGATTTATAAAATTTTAATTATATAACATTTTCTTAATCTTGTTTTTAAATTTTATTTAACAATTAAATAGACTAAAAAAAACACAATGACAAGAATATGAGTTTTAAATTGGTAATGTACTTCTTTTTAAAAATAAAAAATAAAATAAAAAGAGTTATAAGCCTAGTTGTCCCGATGGTCCGATAGTCCATATGAGGTCAAGTTGGGCTAGAGTTGCTAGTCCAATGCGACCTTTTTTACGTACTTGACCCTTTCGAAGAGGATATGATCGAGGAAATTTAGATATGTTTCGGTCGTAATTAGTATTTTTTTATTTGTATTTTATTTTATTGTATTGTAATTTTTCAAACGTGCAATACAATTGAATTTTAAAAATATCTCGTTATTAATTTAAATCATCAAAAATCAATTAAAAAAATAATTAATAATAATAATAAAATATTTAGAGCCCACCAGATTTCGAAAGGCTCCACTGCAGCCAAAACTGGAGCCGTCCAAAAATCAATTAAAATAATATAAATATATTAATATAATAAGCAGAGCCCTTCAAGTTTGAGGGCTCTGCTCTGAATGCTCTTACTAAATACTACTCCCTCCGTATTCTTCGAAGTGGTCACGTTTCTATTTTGGGATGTTCACTCCAAAGTGACCACTTTCCTTTTTAGGCTCAACATTATTAAATTAGCCCAATAAAAAATATATTATCTCCATCTAACCCAACCCTAATCCACTAACCATATTTTGTTTATTTTATTTTATTTATTTATTGTTTTTTATTATGCATTCATTTCATCATTTTGCATATTGCATTATTTAATTGTTCATGAAACTTAATATTATTTTGAATATTTATTGCGGTAGAAATTAAATATTAAATATTAAAATTTGAATTTTGGTAGGAAATTTAAACCTATACAATTAGTCTTAATCTACATTCATCAAAACAGGTAGGCACCACCATTAAGTTATTTCTTAAAAATTGTGCTGAAAAGAAAATGACTCTTCGAAGTATAGGGAGGGAATAGTAATTACCTTAAAAAACAAAATCTTAAATAAATAGAGAAGAAGAGCAGGAATAAGGCATTACGTGCACACATACACAATACACCGAATATGCAAATCTACCGTATTGCCATCATTGATATCGACATTCTAAAAGAAAACCCAAATGATTGATCATCATCATCATCCCATATATCTACAGTAAAATCCAGTCATGAGTTTTTCTCTAATATTCAAAACAGTAATCTAAGAGAGAGAGAGAGAGTGAATTGAGGAGAAAAGGTAGGCAAGAATTAATATTTTGCCTCTATAACCCTTGTTCACATACACAATACCCCCAAGTATACATATGTACCGTACAATGAAGATCACTCCAATCCAAGTCTCCAATTGTATCAAAAGAGCTACCGATTTAATGAAAATACTGAGCTAGAGATGATCGAAGCCTCTCCATCGACTCTATATACTAGCAAAAAAAGCAAAAATAAACATTAAAAATCCTATTCAGCAAACCTCATAATCCAAGCCCATTAAACAAAAAAGAAAAAAGGAAAGGAAAAAAGAAAAAGAAAAAGTGAGCCATATCTTTTTTTTTTTTTTTTTGGGCGTTATCAAGGAAATCTCCAGTTTTGCAAGCCAAGATCATTGTGTTTTCTTGAAGGGGCAGAGGCTGGAATCCACCTCTTGGGCATGAAATTCAAGAAATGGCCATCACTTGAATTCTTCTGCGGTTGAATTCTGAATGCGTTCATTGATCTTGAGGCGCTGCAGTTGCCCAAATAACCCAAGATAATTAACAAAACAAAAACAGCCTGCCGACAAGAGTAGAAACCTCCTCCTGCAACTGCTCATTCTTTTTTTTTTTCTTCACAGCTGTAGAAAACACACTAACAGAGTTAAGGGAAGCAGTATTGTTAATATAGGATGAAAGAACATACAGAATGTGTTTGATCAAGAAAGAGAGAGTGAGAGAGAGAGAGATGAAAATGGATTCGAAGAAATGGAAAAGGGAGTCCTTCTTTCTGGTGAGAATGAGATAGGGAGGAGCAGAGAGTTGGAGAAAAGCTACATTGAAATTGGCTTTTTGAACGAGTCTAATTGGTAGATGCCTAGACAGATGGGGCTGTGTAGCAATAGCTACACCAATGGAAATGATTGTTTTCTCTAAAGGAAAATGAATGGGAATGATTAAAAATTACGACAAGGTGACGGGCAAAAGTAAATTAAATTCCAAATATTTCATATTTTCTTTCTCACACTCACACTCACTCACACTCACCACTCACAGTAAAAAGAAAAAGTAAATATTTAGGCGGGTTCGGCGACGTCGATAGCTTCGCACGAGAACACTATCATCAAAATTATAATCACCCACAATATTTTCCCTTTTTACGTGCATTATTAATAAATATTTATCAAAAAAATCACTAATGGCCCACAAATTTATTTCACTATTTTTAATTTTAAAATGTATTACCTTCTTTTATCTAAAAAAAACTAATACATTGTGAGTCTCTTCCTTCGGTTGGACTTATAGATTCAATCTTTTAAGTTTTGTCTTTCTTCATTTGTTTGTTTTTCTAGTGTGTTTTGTATAGGTTTAATACAATATACACGCTGGATTAAGTGAGAGTGATGATGTGGCAGATACAAAGCTCGTGGGCTGCAGAGCTGCTGTGTGATCAAGCCCAAACCCAATATCATAGTGGACTTATGGCGTGGACGTGTTTAGCTAGGGTTTGGAGCCACGAGATAAGGGTTGAGGGAGGATAAAATTTGATTATATTTGATCTTATCTCAAACGAAATCCTAACTTGGTGGCTAAGAATCAAGCTGTATATAAGGAGGAGATTCATTGGAGATGAAGAACGGCCTTTGGAGAGGAAAAAGAGAGAGAGAGCTGCTTGAGAGACATCCAAACGTTTTAGTTGAGTAATACTAGCATAATACAACTAGCTTAGTGGATAGTTAGATTGTTTTTGTTAGTAACTTTTAATCGTTCATTTCCTCAACTATGGTTTGTAATTCTTCGTGAATTATAGTATTTGTTTCGCCTTGAGGCATCTACAAGATATTATTCATATATCTTGTAGAAAAACTATCTTCTTTGTCTCCGTTCTATTTTTGTTTTTCCGTTGCATCAGTCTCTGAGGAGGTGCTCACAGAGCTAGCCTCTGTGGGTACCTCCATGCTCACCTGCCGCCTCACGCAAGATATCCCATGATATCTTGTTCTGTTTTTCTCTTCTCAGTTTTCTGTTTGTTCATTTTAATTTATAGTTGCGTTTGTATTCGAAGTTGCACTCATAGTGTTGCTTACAGTGAACACCTTTGTTTATGCCACCGGTTGATGCTAACACCTTCTACTAAACGGCATCCAATATCTTTTTATTAGTTTTCGTGTCCTAGCTCCTAGACATAGTTTTCGTAGTTTTGAGAGCTTCGATCTTGAAAACATAAAAAAAATATTTTCCATGCATAACTATCCTATTTGTTCACACGTGTCCTTTTTGTACTTTTTCGAATCTTGGCCACAATACTACAGTACCCCGTCATAATGTTACAGTAATTCTGATTAGTTTATGAAAAACAAGACGGTTTTGTCCTTTTTTTCACTTTTACTAACCCCCCTCTTCCCACCCAAGCACCACCCCCTCCATGCTTATTATAGTACAATTGCAGTCTTATGTTCCCAATGATGAACTGGAAATTAATATTAATATGTAAAAAAAAAAATACTATGTAATTCTCCATAATTGGTCATATATGCGTGAGTTCTGAGGCCTTCTAATATCAATGTTTTAGCTGACGAAATGACTCTCTTGTAGGTGCAACACTCCATCCATTCGAAAGGAATAGCAAACCGCTCCATAATCCAGTCCAAACCACTCCATAAAGGGAAATAATAAAGTTCGTACGGTAGCAGGTATTTAAGTAGATATTTACGAAACAAATCAGTGTATTTTTGTTTTTTTACAACACAAAGGAAAATAAATCCAATTAATAACAAATTCAAATTAAAAGCAAAGTGCAATGTGAGATTTAAAGCAAGTTCTTCTTCCTCATCCTCTGCACGGCAAAAGTAAAAAAAGATAAAATATATACATATATATATGTATATATATATATGTATATATATATAGCAAAGTTTATATATTTTCTCATAAATGGGCTAAATGAATATATAACTACTACGTTATTCTCGGCCCATGTTTTCATAGAATTTTGAAAATAAATACTCCTTGACCCAATTTTGTTTTTTAATTATATCATGCAGGCAACCCAATTATTCTTAGCCTTTTTACATGATGATAATAATGATATTACTAATAATCAAAATTTACATCGTCATATTCATAATATTATAATAATCATCAATCAAATTGTAATAACAACCACTTTATTTTCATATTATTAAAATTATAATAATAATAAAGATTAATATTAATATTATTTGTCGACTTGTATAATTAAACCATCTCATGAAGAAATTCAATACGGATTGCACATACTAAATACAAAATACCATTTACTTGAACCATATATGTTTTACTAAATAGTTATAGCAAGTTGTAACTATTGATAATAGTACATCTAAAAAGATAGATCAATAATTCACATTCAAAATAAAATTTCAAGATTGCATATGATAAATAGTTCACAATTAACACCAAAGATTAACACTTCCGTGTACCTTGTAGTGGGCGTAACCTCATATGACAATCATTTGGGTTAGCATATTTAGATCACAACTACTAGTCAAGTACTCTATGAAAAATATTTGTCGATTACGGGCTGAAACTAAAACAATATTCATTTAAATTCAAAAAATATTAGTATTGTTATGACAATTAATATTAATGTGTACATTAGTATTAATGAGAAACCTCATATAACAATCATTTATGTTCACATAATTACCCTAAAACAACTAATCAAGAACTCTAAGATAAATATTTCACGATCACGGGCCGGAAAATGAACATTCATTTCCATTCAAAAAAATTTAGTATTAGTATTAATGAGAAACCTCATATAAGAATCATTTATGTTCACATAATTACCCCAAAATAACTAATCATGAACTCTAAGATAAATATTTCACGATTACGGGCCGGAACTAAACGAACATTCATTTCGATTTGAAATTTTTAGTATTGTTATGGCAATTAATACTTATGTGTACATTAGTATTAATGAGAAACCTCGCATAACAATCATTTATGATCACATAATTAACCCAAAACTACTAATCAAGAACTCTAAGATAAATATTTTACGATTACGGGCCGGAACGAAAAGCACATCATTCACATTCATTTCAATTCGAACAAATTTAGTATTGTTATGGCAATTAATACTTATCATACATTGGTATTAATGAGCAATCTCATATAATAATCATTTATGATCACATAATTACATCAAAACTACTAATCATGAACTCTAAGATAAATATTTCAAAAATTAACATAAGGTCGGATATCAAAAAACGTCCATTTCAATTCGAACAAATTTACTATTTTGATGGCAATTAATACTTATGTCCACATTAGTATTAATGAGAAACCACATATAACAATCATTTATGATCATATAATTACATCAAAACTACTAATCATGAACTCTAAGATAAATATTTCACAAATTAACACAAGGTCCGATCTCAAAGAACGTTCATTTCAATTCGAACAAATTAACTATTGTGATGGCAATTAATACTTAGTCTAACTTAGTATTAATGAGAAACCTCATATAACAATCATTTATGATCACATAATCACACCAAAACTACTAATCAAGAAATCTAAGATAAATATTTCACATTTAACACAAGGCAGGTTCTCAAGGAGCGTTCTTTTCAGTGTCAATCTATTAATACCGAGAGCTCATCAACTAATATCGGATAACGAGTTTCAAATTAACACTCCTAATTAACACTATTTTGTATCTAGGATTGACGTAGCCTAGAATAAAAATCGTATACATTCGCATAAATTTATCTCAACTACTAATCAATATCTCTAGAATAGATATTTACAGATCGATTATGTGGAGAATCTCAAAGAACATTCATTTACATTTAATTAAATGTATCGAATTACAAATCAACTAATATAGGCTAAATATTACACAATTACAACTCGAGATTAAGACTTATGCATAGCTTATCATTGGTGTAAACTCAAAGAATAATCACTTTGGTTCAAATAATTACATCGCATCTACTACTCAACAAACTATACGAACAATTAGTGACATTTTCTAATCACAAAATATAGGATAAATACTTATTATTATTATTGTAATTATTTTTACTAATATTATTATATGCGTTTTTACATAGATACCATACTATATAAAATTTACCTTACATTTATGGTGATACTTATTGGAACGTTGAAAAATCAAGAACTTTGTTATCACATTCAAAACGCTCAATTTGTCTCCGCTTTAGAACATAACCGCCCCATAGCCATATCGTGGAGTGGTTCGTATGTTCAGGATCTACTTATGGGGAGGTTTAGACGCCTTCTACATCATGTATTTATCAATAATAGTTAAATACAATAAAATGGCTTATAACTTTATATTTGGTTACTTACAGAATTATTAAAATTTTTATTCATATTTAATTATTTCAAAACTCTATATAATTATTTCAAAAGTTCTACTATTAAAAAATATAAAAATAATATTTTTCCTCTATGAAATTCAATCTGCGACTTAATGGCGATTCCTAAGGAATACAACTGATGTGGGTAGATGGAGGGGTGGGTGTTCAATTGTGCAGAGGGGGTACTATTTAATCCCAAAGTACAATTACTTCTAGAAGGATATATAATACCATTCATTGTCGAAAGATGGCAAGAGAACAAAACAATTAAGTAGTTTTACACGTGTCGCGCTCTGAGCTTGTTATGTTTGGAAAACATATTTTTTGCGTTTTCAAGATCAAATTTCCCGTTTTGTAAACATATAGGGTATTTGATATTTTTTAAACATATCTAATATCTTTCCAATTCTACATGGTTTTATCGTTTGGATAATAAAAACGGAAAAGAGCTCCTATCTAATAAAAACTTATACTTCCTGTGTCCCAAGATGACACCTTTCTTTTTGGCATTTTTAACACGTATTTCCACGTTTCTCGGTGATGAGTTTTAAAATGAATTTTTGAGGTATTTTTCTTTTTACGGGATACTACGACACTTGTAATATCCCATAAAAAAAAAACCTCAAAAATTCATTTAAACCCCATCACTGATAAGCGTGGAAATGAGTGCAATAAATATTAAAAGAAAGGTGTCAACAATCTTGGGACATAGGAAGTATCTTCCTGATATAGGAGTTCTTTTCCTTAATTTGTGTGCTCAAATTGAATGAGTCAAATGAGAAAAAATGGATGGAGTAATTGTTATCCTACAAAGTACAAACTATACGTCTAAAATTTAAGAAATAAATTAATTATTATATGGTTTGATTATTATTATTATTATTATTTTTCGGTTATACGCTAAAAGCATTATAAACATATTAGGTACTACTTCCATCCCATTACATTAGTCACCTTGTTTTTGATTTTTCGGCACATTTTTCCACCGAATACGTCAAAATTATATTTTAACCTGTATTAGATTTCGGTGAAAAAAGTGTCGAAAAATTAACAAAAACAAAGGTGCTAATGTAACGGGATCAATGTCTAAAAGTCGCTGCCGCTAGTCGGGCTGTGGGGTGGGGATTAGCGTCTAGACGGACTAGGCGGGAGTCAGACCGGCCTAGACGGGCTAGGCGGACTAGGCGGACTAGACGGCGGGCTACCTTCTCGCCGTTTAGGCGGGGACTAGACGGAGCTAGGCGATGACTGTTTGAGAACAGTGAACGGGATAAGGTAGTATAATTTAATTTGAATCGAATGAAGTATTTCAAAGAGTTTAAAATACAATTTCAAAGTGATGATTGTAGTAACTTTTGAAAAAGTCAATAAAAATTAATTTTTTTTTACATGAAAATGATTTATGATTGGATGTTTTCCGGAGGAATTGACATGCAATAGGACAACTCCATTTTCTTATAGATTAATCTCATCAAAATATATGCTTTTCTTTTTTCTTTTCTTTTTTTCATACTACTATTTTTAATTTTCAATTTTGCACCTGAATTTTAAATAATATTATCATAATATATGAAATTTTAATTTATTTAATTTTTTACCATATATTTTTTTTCTCCAAATCAAATTGATGTGGCAAAAAAAAATAAAATGATGCAGCAAGCAATATTACTTTCTATCTCACTACATCTCCATCGTTTCTCTCCGAAATCATGCGACGAATGCAACCTTCTTACTACTATATATCACTTTCGCCATCTTTGTTGGCTATACAAGCACAACATCTTCTAGACTTTTGATGCCCTTGGTAGCCAGGGATGTTGGTGGTGGCCATGGTGCTTGTCAAGTATGCCACCTTTATCAATCATGTTAAACTTCATATAGTCGACAAAAATGGCGATAGTGATATAGAGGAGGAGGAGGGCGGTGGCGGTCGCAATATTTGAGAGAGATGGACAATTAGAGAGATAATAGGAGATTACATGACACCTTATTTTAATCTTGTTTTAACTCACTAGTAATTACAACAACGAAATTTCTTGTTTTAATCTTGTTTGAACTTCTAATAATTCCCGTGATATCCTCGTTTTCTTAATACCAACTAGTGTTGTGCCCGTGTGCTGCACGGAACATATGAATTATAAAGAGTGATAAAATAAATAAAAAATTAAAATTATATATTTACTCTCACATCATTACTGAACAACACAATATAATATATTATTGTAATTTTTAATAAAATTTTATTTTTATACTAATATTGAATATCTAAAATAATTTTAAAAGAATATAAATAAATATAATTTTAAATATTCATGCAATAGAAATATAAACATTTGCTATACTATATGTCTACATTTATATGAAACTACTATTGATATTATAATATTTGAATTATTATATTTTTGGTATTTTATTTAAATTCTTAATAGTTATCTAAATAATTACTAATTACTATTTTCCTTTATTAATTTGATAAATTTATTTGAAAAAAATAATACATCACAATAAATTTACTGATCAATAACTTTAAATCTAACTTAATATTATTTCACAAAAGTTCAATTAATAATTAGTTTTATTTGTGACAATGTATTCAAATATTCTAATTGTCACAACAAAATCTAACACAAATTATTTATAAGAAAATAGGATTGAAAATAAATAAATAAATGGAGTAACATATGGATATAGCAAAATAAAGAAATTAATAGAATATATAATTTAATGCAAAAATAGAATATTAGCAAACAATAAAATATTACTATTTATAATTTAAATCCATTTATTACCTAATCCATTGTACAATTCACAATTCTTTGAATAAATTACCTTCATAAAATTATTGGACGATTGATGGTCACTTTTGAAAGAAAAATGACATTCTTATAATTTTTGCCAACAATTCTTCTTTTATTTTATCTTGTATAGATTACTACTTCCAACTAAGGCTGTGTTTGGTGGCTATGATAAAGCCAGTTAGACTAGTTATTTGGGCTTATCTTTGTGTTTGGTAGCTAAAGTAAATTTTTATGGGGGCCCGAGATTAATGCATGACCCTCCCTTAAACACTGTTTGAGAAGGATTATCAATCTCTTGGATTTGATGAGATTAATTATCTAGAGTGAAATAGCAAACCCAACTAACTTTTTTCCCTTATGGTCCTCAATGCAAAAATCAATATATTTCCTTTTATATTGGGGTTAATGAAATTAAATGAAGTATATGCGAATCCAGATTTTGCTATGAATGGAACGCCCCAATTTCCTAAATAATAAATTTGTTGTTAAAAAAGCAAAACTCCATTTATAAACAACCAACTTAAGTCTTGTAAACCAAAAAATAATAAAACTATCAAAGCGGAAATCTTAACATTGCAACTAACAATAATCGGAATTTACTTCTAGCTTATTAAAAATTAATCCCGACTCCACCATTATCCACCACGCCGCTCATCGCTCCCGAATCTGCTCTGAAAAGATAAACTAGTTTTTGTGGGTGAGTACTATATGTAAACATTTCTCTCTTATTCATCTTATACGATTTCACAAAACATGAATATATGTAAAAAACCTTTCTTCTTTTATTCTCATTTTTTACGTCCGTAGACTAACTTTCTTCGACCCTTATTTTTACGTCCGAAGACGACACTTTATTTATTTTACGTCCGAAGACGAAACTTCCTTTATTTTACGTCCGAAGACGAAACTTCCTTTATTTTACGTCCGAAGACGACACTTCCTTTATTTTACGTCCGAAGACGAAACTTCTTTATTCTCATTAGCTCGTAAGCTAAAGCTGCATATCACACATATCAATTGAGCAAAACATATAATAAGGATAAACACAAAAATGCAACTTTTTCCCCCACCTTAACTTTTCTTGACTTGACTCTTCAAAATCTGCAATTAAATCGTTAAGTCCTACGCGCCTCGCCTAAGAAAAGAATATGATCTTAATTACTAACTTTTACGAAAAGTCTAAAACACCACATAGAACCAGTTTAAAATTATGCATGCGATCCCACACAGAAACTATACATAAATTCTTATAGATAAATATACATATAAAATGACTTAAAATGATGACAAAAATTACTAACACCTATACGTGTATATATATAAGAAAAAAAAATGCAGAAAAGAGAAGTCATCATTATATATAAATATATATAAACCTTATACATATATTTATATAAACACATACCTATATTAGTACTTCTAGAAAAATAAATCTAGAGGTGACACATAAACTAACACTAATGCTATGAATGTACACGTGTGTGTGTGCAAATAATGAGATTTGATGGAAAGCAAACAATTATGCAAAGTTTCAGAAATGGTCGCCCATTGTCAGAGTTAGAAGAATTCACAAATCAATTAGATCTTCTCTAAATAAAGAGGATTTAGAGATTATGAGGATTAACAGAGAGCTTTTTAGAGAAAACCACCAAAAAAAAACATTAATGGAAAAGATGCATGATACGACGGTAGAAACAAAAAAGAAATATCTGAGAAGAGTTTGACTCGCTAAATATTTGAAGGGAATAAACAGATATGGACGAAAGATAAAGAGAAGGAATAAAAAAATATTGGAGAATCTCTGCTTTCGGCTCTCCAAAAAGAACATGAAGAAGAAATACTACCTCTGCTATTATGAAGTTCTCTCGATGTGAAGAAAAATGATTATGAGAAGTCCCTATTTATAGTTGAAATGGAGTGTCAAATTTTGGATAGGTGCTGAAATCAAGGGATTTTCATTCCAAAATCTAATTAGCTTTGTAAGGAAAATTAGGTTAGGGGATTTGAATTCTGCCGTCAAAAATGTAGGAGAAGAAAAGAGGGAAAGAAGATAACTCTTGGACTAAAATTATTGGGCTTAATAAATAATACTTGGGCTAGAAAATTAAAATAGATATGCTTAGTAAATAATAAGTGTAAATATGCTAAAAAAAAACATAAGGATGCTTAATGTCTAATATCATGCATAAAATGTGCATAAAACTAAATAATCATCCATGCATAATTTATTTTCTAGAGGCGCGACTTACGGAGCTCAGCAATTTAATCACACGTAAATAAATAATAAAAATAAAATAAAATAAAATAAAATAAAATAAAATGAATAAATAAATAGGAAAAATGTAGCTAAAATATTTGGGCGCTACAGAATGGCACATTGATATATTTTTTATAATTATTACTCCCTCCATTTCGTTCAATAGGCTACATTTTATTTTGACAATTCTGGCACGCTTTTCCACACTTCTTGATGATGGGTTTTAAAATGGATTTTTGAAGATTTTTTTCTTTTACGGGATACTATGACAGTCGTAGTATCCCGTAAAAGAAAAAATCTTCAAAAATTCATTTTAAAATCTATCATCAAGAAGCGTAGAAAAACGTGACAGAATTGCCAAAATGAAATATAGTCTATTGAACGAAATGGAGGGAGTATTATTATTATTTTTTGATTTTTATTTATTTTTATTTTTTGGTAATTCATGTTGTGCAATTTTTTAAAGGAGTGTGGTAGTTTATGCATTTTTGTTTTATTCTGCTTTGAATTATAAGTAGCTTTGAAATACTAATAATTTTATTTTTGATTAATTTAAAATTTAACTGGGGTACTTTGTTATTAAACAAAATTAACGTATTTTTAAGGAATAAAATAACAATAATGATATCCAGCCATAATGTGACCGGCCACACAATGTCTTTTTTATTATACATAATTAACAAATACAATAATAAATTAAAATTTATGATCAATATTTAAATATTTGTAAAAGACTATTCTTAATTACTTTAAATTTAAATATAAAAATATTTTTTCTCCCCAATAATTAAATATATATTCTCTTAGATAAAAAAATAACAAATTCTATAAAATAGTCACAATCATCAAATAAATTAAAAAAAGTTAATTTTTTAAATATATATAAAAATAATACTTTTTGAATTTTCACATAAAACCTAAAAATAATTAGCATAAATACATAAATTGCCGGTCTTTTATGACCGAATAGCATTACCCAAAAAATAAAATACTAAGAATCGAAGTGATAAGGGGATGTGATTTAATAACATTAAATAAATATTTTCTTCATAAACAATATCAAGGGCTTTTATGTTTTCTATTTTAATCTAGAGTATAATTTCCCTACCAAATACAAAGTTTAACATCATCCAACTTTTTAATTTTACCTACCAAACGCAAATATAAATAACGTAACTCACTTCCTATTCACATTTGTTATCTAAAGTCCTACCTTACCTACCAAACGGAGCCTAACTTTCATACGTACATATCAAAAACATAACACGTTAGATTTAATAGTACAACATCATTAAGAAGGAATCCGCCCTAGAAAAGCAAAAGATGATGATAGTAATATGACAAAAATTTGTGTCAGTCGGAGGCACCGTCCGGCCGGGCCTAAAATGTCAATCTTTATACAGAAAAATGTCAATCTATATGAATAAAAGTGTCAATCTTTAACATAATTATTTTACGAATAAAATGACAATTTTTAAAAGTGTCAATCTTTATACAGAAAAGTGTCAATATATATGAATAAAAGTGTCATTGTTTTAGCCCGGCCGCACGGTACCTCCGGCTGACCCAAGTGTGTCCCTAATAATATTATCTCATATATCAGGAAAAGATCAAGCATAATCTTTCTACAGACGGCACCAGTTGATAAATCCGAGTTGAAAATATAAGACAATTGATTGGGACGGAGGGGAGTATTTATAAAACTGCCATTCAATTTTTTTTTTTGAGGGAAAATTAAATTGTTTTCGAAATTAATTTGTTTCTTAAAACATTTTCGAATTTGTTCAACAATTTAAAATAGTAGAAAGTAATTCTCGGATGGAGAAACTAGTAAAAAGAAATGAGGCAGCATTAATCCTCAAGAAAATGAGTTGCCCTTACTGTTCCTCCGGGCAGGGGCGGTGCACCACCAGCAGCTCAGGGCGGAGCATAACGGAGTGCGCCTCGTGCGGCCGCGTGGTGGAGGAGCGGCAGACTCAGCCGCACCACCTCTTCCACCTCCGCGCGCAGGACACTCCGCTCTGCCTCGTCACCTCCGACCTCCCCCTCCCCCTCCCCAAAACAGAAAACGACGACGAAGACCCCTTCGAGCCCACCGGCTTCATCACGGCCTTCTCCACCTGGTCGCTCGAGCCCTACCCGGTTGTCTCCCACTCCTCTCTCTCCTTCTCCGGCCATCTGGCCGAGCTGGAGCGGGTCCTCGAAACGACGTCGCAGGGGAGCGCCTCGGGCCCCTCTGTTGTCGTCGATAATTTGAGGGCTTACTTGCAGATTATCGATGTGTCCTCGATTCTCGGGCTGGATTGTGATATTTCGGAGCACGCTTTTCAGCTCTTCAGGGATTGTTCTTCAGCCACTTGTTTGAGGAACCGCAGTGTCGAGGCGCTTGCTACCGCCGCCCTTGTGCAGGCGATTCGAGAAGCACAAGAGCCCAGGACCTTGCAGGTAATCGAATTCTATTGTTTCTTCTTTTGATCATTTACTGCGAAAAATGATTTAGAATTCTATGGCGATTCGCATTCAATTGCGTAAAACCTAGAGCACTTAGTGTCATATATTTGAAGCTCGAATCGTTTTTTGTGAAATTCCATGGCTGAATGTTTTGTGCTATGGCATGATTGGTTGTAGGGGTTTCTTATCAAGTTGGGGGCGGCAGTTACTTTCGCTATGTAGAACTATGTAGTTACTAGTTAGAGATGAGTTAGTCTTTTGTTAGGTTCAAGTGTAGATAGGTGATATGAATTTCGAGACCATAATTGCGATTGGAGATGTAAAGTTGCTTATTTCAAAGAATCTGATGGGGGGCAAAAGAAAATTTTTGGACTTCTTCTTAACACATCTACTGCCTTTTATTGTTCTAATCTTTGTTGAAATGTCTTCTGGCAAATTGGATTTTTGTTGTTTTAGTTGATATTTGGTTTAATTTTTAGTTTCCAGTTTTCTCATTGGAGTTTACAAGTGTAGAGATTTTTAAAAGAGTAATGTTGTAATGCTGTAATACATTTAGTATTCTCAAAAGGAAGAGTAATGATGTTGGTGTGAATGTGATGAATGCTTTGTCACTTCTGAAGTTATAGGTTTCTGAAAATGGGAATTCTGTGATTAATATGAAGAGAGAAATTTTTGTCTTTAGTGTGAAGAGATGAATATTTGATTGAGGGGAATAATATTTGATTCTGATAGATGATATAGAATTAGAAAAACTGTTAAACCTTCGAACAAAAATACTTGTATGCATGACATGGGGAATCAGTTTAACAAACTTGTTTAATCGGTTTTGCATTGTAGAAAATCGTAAATCGTAAATAAGTTGAATGGAAATCAAAACAGACGTGACCTAAAATTTTTCGTGATTCTGTTGATTTCCTATTAGGCCTCTCGAGACCTGTCTTATTAGTTCATGCAATGAACTTGTCTTGCTTTTTCTTCCAACTACCCTTCTTCTGTGATGAGAAAAATTACCTAATGCATGCCATCTTGACCAAAATACTTATTAGGGAGCATTTTTACTATTATAGAAAACAGATTTTTGTAGTAAAGAAAACATCCTTCTAAGAATGGACAGTGTCAGTTAACTGTACTGAAAACCGGACGATAAGTACCCCTGGCCATTTGACTTCTCCGCAATATCGAACCAAGGAAACTAAGACCTTGATTTAGCTCCTCAATTCGTTAAGATATGGTAAAATAAGCTAGAGTATCTATGACAATTACAAACAAGCACTAACTTATTTTCCGTCATTCCCTGGATTGCCATCTTCAATTTATTTTCAGGAAATTTCAATCGCTGCAAATCTGCCTCAGAAGGAGATAGGGAAGTACATCAAGATACTTGGAGAAGCTTTACAACTAAGCCAACCTATTAACAGCAATTCAATATCTGTACACATGCCCAGGTTTTGTACACTTCTCCAACTCAACAAGTCTGCGCAGGTACTTGTTTAATCTGCTTCTTGAAAAGTCCTTATAGTGTCTAATTGAAGCTGAGTTGTGCTTAAATCTACAGAAGATTTTAAACAATTTTTGTACTTGAAGCGCCTGTGATTCTATACAGCAAAGTTGATAGCGTATCTATTATTATAACTATTATTATTATTATTTTAGATTATTAATTATTAGTTAAGGTTATTATTATTCATCTTAGATGGTTAGGTCTGACTGGTATTATTAGGGTAGAATAGAGTTGAGTTTTACTTGGGCCTCAAGTAATTAGTTGTTTAAATATTCTCATAATAAGTTAGGGTCAGAGGGATTATTATTGTTAGACTTTGCAGCTTTATACGGCTGTGGCTGCAGAAATTATCCTGTGAACCTCTTTGAGATGTTTTTATTTTATTTCAATTAAGTTTTGTCGTTCTCTCTCCATCTATATATCTATCAAAAGTTCACTGCCATTTGAGTGTTCTACGTCCCTTGCTTTCTAAGAATGTTAAAGACAGGGGGGCGGGTTCTGTGCTTCTGTTCCGTAAAACTCTGGTTGATACTATGTGGATTTAATCTATTTCTCTCTGATAAGACCCCCATATTATCATTGTATAAATATTGGTTTATAAACATTCAAGGAGCTCGCGACGCATATTGGGGAGGTTGTGATCAACAAGTGCTTTTGCACGCGTAGAAATCCAATTAGCATATCTGCAGCTGCTATCTATCTGGCCTGTCAGCTGGAAGATAAGCGCAAGACGCAAGCTGAAATCTGCAAGGTGACAGGCCTAACAGAAGTCACTTTGCGGAAAGTTTATAAAGAGCTATTGGAGAATTGGGATGATCTTCTTCCATCTAATTATAATCCAGTTGTTCCTCCAGAGAAAGCATTTCCAACGGCTACTCTTTCTTCGGGACGCTCATCATCATCTAGAGGTGATCTAATTGAAGGAACTCCCCTGGAAAAACACACTGAGAGTAGTAGGCATTCAAAACCCTGTGAAATGCCAGTTACGCCCCTTCAGAGCAAAGGCAAAGACTCTGCTTACAACCAAGCAATGCTTGCAATGCCATTCTGGAAGCCCCAATTTCCGGTTGGTATTTCTTCTCCTCAGAGACCCGAGATAGATCAAATCTCGACTCAAGATATGGAAATCGATTTGGAGAAAAGATTAGATACAGATGCTGCATGTAGCTCCCTAAGACATGTTCAGTTTCCTTCTCCTCCTCCTTTAACTGCCGGGGTTGTGCCCTGGCCTTTTCGGCCCCCAATGACAGCAGCGGTTTCCTCACAAGTGCAATTTTTGCAACTTCAGAAGGGAGGATCGGATATGGTGGATAAAGGGTTTATGCCACCGGATCTAAATGAGTAGTTCAATTAGCATAACAAGGCATCGGACTTGTATTTTGATTTTTTATTGATCCATTGTAGATGATGAGTTCACTCTGTTTTGTTAAACTGTGGGCTTCGGACTTTTATCTTAGGCATTAAACCAATTACTGTGGGATTTAACGTTTTTGATCTCGTTGACTAATAGTATTGTAAATTCCATGTTCTTACCTGCTCGCGAAAAAGGAAATATGAAGATGCTCTCAAGTGATACGCATAAAATGTATCTTGTCCACTACAAGTCTACAACTAATAACTAGCTGCAGAAACATTGAGAAGAAGAAGAAGAAGAAGAAGAAGAAGAAGAAGAAGAAGAAAGAAGAAGAAGAAGAAGAATGAGGGAACACGTGGAGCCCTCTTATTTTTTCCCTTATGGATCATAGCGAGAAAGCTTCTTCTCGCTATACTCAAGAGGTAGGGGTCACCCAGCCTATGTCCTCAAGACATAACGGAAGGTTTTGAAGGTTTTTTCAAGGTTTTCCGTTTATGAGAACCGAATAAGAGACTGAGGGAAAGCATCTCAAAACTATATCCATAAAATTCTTTTCAAACCCCAATATGGTCATATCCTTCTCCAAGAAGAACCATTCAACTTTGTCATAAGTCTTTGATATGTCAAGCTTGAGGGGCGAAGCTAGCAAATCGATTTGCCTTGTTAGTCTTCATAGTGTGAAAATTTTCAAAAGCAAGAGTAATTAATCGTGGGGAAGGATGGTTTTGAGCACAATGAAATTGACATTGCAGACTAATCAAATGTACTTGTGGAAGCATGGCATTATGGATTGATAAAGGAACATTAACTATCTTTTCTTATAATTCACGCACCAAGAGTACAAGGCCGCAGATGCAAGTCACCACGGAGGGGAAACGGGGACACTAATGATCCTCCTTTAAAAAAAAAGTACAACGCCCTCTTACATAGGTGCTTCTTTCGTTCCATCCATACTATCCAAATTTCCATATGTTCTATTAGTAATGGCTCTTTCCCAAAATAACAAAGATTAAAGTCTTCTGATATTAATCTTCATATACCTACTTCTCTACATGCAATCTAATATAATTTAAATTGTAAGATTTTAAATCATTATAATCTATTTTATTCTTCAACTTTTACAATTATTATATTAAATTAAAAGTCTCGACAATAATATTTCATTAAATAATTCTTCAAAAATATCGTGCAAAAAAGAAGACAATTACATATAAAATACTACTCCTTCGCCCATATTAACACTTTAGTTAATATGAAAAGAAGACAAGAGTCTATTTAGACATGCGTTGGGCAAGTGCGAATGTCAAAGGGGGGCAGTCTCTGACCGGACAGCGCATGAGGGTCCCCACCCCACCTCACCCCAACCCCTTCGTGCCGACAACGCTACCACTCAAGTCTCAGATCAGATCATAAAAGGGATTGTTAGTAATCGTTGTAGACCCCCCCGCCGATCTTTTCGGTTGAGATTATTTAAAGCGCTTAGTTTTTAGCTTTGAATTAATTCCTTTTTTTGGTTTGGAGTCGGAGAGAAGAAGATCATTACATTTTCATCTGAATCTCATCCATCCCCAGAGACATACCTCATCACTTTTCCATTTTCAAGGTTATTCCTCTCAATCAATCTCTCTCTCTCCCTCTCTCATTTGAATTTATTTACGTATGCATCTGCTTTTTCTTTCTTGTTTTTGATTTCCCCGTCCTTGTTATCGAGCTTATTTTCTTCATTTCTGTTTTTCAGTGTTTTGGTTGATCTAGTTATTGGTTAATCGTGCAATTTATGAAAATGTTTCATTCCTTTGCTTTGTCAAAAGAAAGATGTGTTATTTTCATTACTATATCTATCTAAAGTTTATTCCGGTGGGATACTTGCAGAAAATGGTACTACTTCTGTCCTTTATTTACTGACCCTATTTTTTTGGCACGCGTTTCCACACTTTTCGTTGATGAGTTTTAAAATAAAATTTTGAAGTATTCTTTCTTTTACGGAATACTATAAGAAAAAATACTTCAAAAAATTATTTTAAAACCCGTCAACAAGAAGCGTGGAAACGCGTAGGACATAGGGAGTATTAATTTATGAAACCCTATCCACTCTCCTTCCTCGTTAATTTTTTCTTTAGAGGGTACTTTTCTTGCTTTTAGAGTATTTCTTCTTGCTTTCCTTAATGTGTGTTCTATTTGATTGATAATGATGGAAAATAGTATTTTTTTTATATTTTTTTTTTATGGATATATATATTTTTTTTTCAAATTGAATGGATAATTTCTCCCCGGCATGGTGGTGGATATTCCACTTTTTCACTTCATTTCATGAGTAATATATTTTCCAACTCATTTGCAATGATAATATAGGATAAAACAAGTGTGGTAATATTATGGATAAAAAAATTCATTATTTTGTTTTTATCCCTTCATTTCTTTTTCCATAAAAAAGAATGAGTATATCATTATTCCGAATGAAAAAATATTATCTCTAAATGGGTATGACTATATTATCATATGATTTATAGTGAAAAAATTGTAAAAATATGGAATTTTTTTCCCTCTAGTCCGAGGATATTTATCCATCAAAGAGAACAAATAAAAATTAGAAAAAATAGTGAGAAATGATTCTTTTCACTCATTTTCCATAAAAAAGCACACCTCAATAGTACGGAGTAATATATAATTTATCACTTGAATATTTATTTATGATTATTTTCCGTCGCATCTAGCATGCATAACTGTTCATACGTTTGGGTTAAATTCATATCTCATGATTATTCTCAAATCTAAGAATAAAGTGCAAGGCTAACACGAGCTTTGGGATAACATGCATTTACAATCTTACAAAGTAAACATGAAATTAAGTTGGATAACATTATTTAATCCACCATTTTTTTCACAAAGTAAATGCTAAGGGTCATGATTTATTAGATACAAAATGTCTGCCATAGTTTGAGTAAATTTGTAACTTTACATTATTTTCTACTTTCATTTTATGGCGATATCAATGGGAATTTGTATTAGCCCTATTTTAGGACAAAGATTAAAATAAGATTTGAATTTCAAATTCAATAATCTTATTTGATTTGTTCCTTGATTAACAATCAAATATTTTACATAAAGACAATATTTGATTTGTATTTTTGTACTCATAGACAGAGACAAATTTGATATTAGAAGTAAATCTAGTCTCTTATCTTTCTGCAACTCTTTCATAGGATTTTGGAAGTAATTAAATCTCTCAAATTAATCAATTTTGCTTATGTTTAGTCCAGAAACATCAAATCCAAATATAATACACTAGTATTTTTTTTTAAAGTTATATCCGTTCTCAACATGTAGAAAGCCTACAATGGGAGAATTATTCTCAACTGTTTTGCACTTGCAAGTTGCAAGCTGTTCATTTGAACTTCAAAATGATGAGATTTTATGCACTTACTAGAAGGAGTGCTGATTTTCATTCTCACTTTTCTCGATGATTTGGCAGATAACATGTTCAGGAGAAAGTCCCAAACTAATCAGGAGATTGACATTACTTCAGAAAGAGATGCAAAGGTAACAAACAAATCAGTCATACGTCGAAACATTTATTTGGGATGAAGGTTTTTTCAACTGTCCATTATCTAAATCAATTAAAATTTATCTAGGCATTGCTTGATTTCCAAATGTATTAATAAAATAGAAGTACATATAATTTTCATGTATCAATTGATTCTCTAGTTCATGCTTATCATATAAAAATATACATAGTATGTTTTCATTTTACTGCATAAAATATCTTTTTTATATGGTGTAGTTCTGGCCAAGTAAAGATGGAGACCAAATTGCATATTCATTTGGTATAGTTTAGGAGAATAAACTTTGCATGTAAATTTTTAGCAGTTTTCAACTTATGAATGAAGTGAGAGACCTTTCATCACAGGTTAAACAGCTAAGGGATGCTCTTGGACCACTTTCTGGTCGCAGCTTAAAGTTTTGCACTGATGGGTGCCTGAGGAGGTATTTGGAAGCCCGAAACTGGAATCTCGACAAAGCAAAAAAGATGTTGGAAGGTACTCTTAAGTGGAGATCAGAATTTAAACCAGAAGAAATACGTTGGGTGAGTTCCTTCACATGTAAACAAATTTGAGTTTCAAAATGTCGAAACTTGCTTTGTCGGCAAATTTGGTCGGTTATAATTTCCTTGTATGTTTAATGTAACAGCATGAAGTAGCAGATGAAGGCGAGACTGGCAAAGTTTCGAAAGCTAATTTTCATGACAGAAAGGATAGAACCGTCCTCATAATGAGGCCCGGGAAGCAGGTCTGTCTTAGTTTTTCATGGTGCTTCTTTAGTTCATATACAACTTGCAATATCTAATATCACGTATACCTGTCTTTCTTCCGTAATGTAAATGACTAGATTCAATCAGATTTAAGAATCATTTCATTTGCGGTCCTTCGTTTTCTCATCAATTCATGTATGCCAGAACGCAGCAACAGGCGAGGGTAATGTCCGACATCTTGTGTATCTAATGGAGAACGCCATCTTGAACCTACCCGAGGGGCAAGAGCAAATGTCATGGCTCATAGACTTCAATGGATGGACACTAAACACCAAAATTTCCATAAAAACATCGCGAGATATCATCTACATTTTACAAAACCACTATCCCGAGAGACTTGCCGTTATTGTTCTCTACAACCCTCCAAGAATTTTCGAGGCATTTTGGAAGGTAAAAACTCATGTCATCATGTATATATATCCTCATTTTCTCCTTAGTTTCTTTTGGCAAGATTGTTGATGTCACAGGTTTCTGCAGGTTGTGAAATACTTTGTGGATCAAAAAACATTTCAGAAAATAAATTTCGTATATCCAAATAACAAGGACAGCTTGGAGGTGATGAAGTCGTTGTTCGACACAGAGAATCTCCCGAGTGAGTTTGGCGGGAAAGCTACGCTGGAATACGATCACCAAGAATTTTCAAGATTAATGGCACAAGATGATGTCAAAACTGCCAAGTTTTGGGATTTAGATCAGACGATTTACGGGCACCCGAAATCCGAGGTGGATACAGAGCCAATGAGCCTCACAGCTCCAGCCAGTTGAGCGTTTTCAATAAAACTGTTGGTGCATAATGACCTATTATGCTTTGAGGTGAATAGCTAGTATAGTTTTAACAACTGATTGTTGTTCCAGAGTTATTATTATTATTATTATTATTGCCTCAGGAGCAAGGCTGCTGTTTTTAGAAAACATGAATTTGATTGATGTGGTCTATAAATAACTGTGAAGTATTTCCCATTCTATCATAAGACAGATTTCAGCTTGTCAAAGGGCAATTAATGAATGCATCGTAAAATTGTAAGATGGTATGGAGCTTTACTTGACAGCTCATGCCAAGATTAGCTTAAAATATGATTCCCCTGTTCCATTCTACTTGACACGTTTCTATTATTATATTCTCATGTATATTCAAGAAACGTGTCAAGTTGAACGAGCAGAGGGAGTACCATGGATGTTGGACAATATGTATGATTGAGTTCAATAATGTTCAAAGTACCAAAATATTGGGCATTAGTCTATAATTTTATCTATACTTAAGCTATGACTCAAAAGCACACACCCAAATAGAGGTGAATCTCTATAGGATTATCTCATTATCTCATCAAGTATGAACCTCTACACATCGAATACCACACACAACGTCCATTGTCACAAATTAGGAACAAAATGGTTACTATACACCTAACATCAAGTACCACACACAACAAAGTTGAGTTTCAAAAATAAAGAGCAAAATAGTTACTATACAAGTTACTAGCAGTAGAGCAGTCAGTAGTGCAGACCTCTCAGAGTTCACTCGAGTACAAACATTCTTCCACAAGTTGGCGAAGGTTTGGATTCTCTAATGCTGCTGCTACCCTTTCTTTATCATTTAACTGCTTATTAACTGCGGCAGAGAGAAACAACCGTTCTGATATATCTTTATACAACAAAATGAAGACAGACATTGGCCAAATGTATATGAAATTATGAATAGAGGTTATAAATTTCAATCTTCTAATCCGCCCATTAACACAGCCAGGGACGAAAAAGTTGGAGTAGAGTTCTACTGTGATTATTCTGAATATTCTGTATATAAATGCCAATCACAAATGGACAGGCATATATGAAGCAGATTAAGCAGTATACGGAAACAGAGAAACTCATAACAACTACAAATAACTATTTTTGTAGTACAACTAAAGGAAACCAAAGATGAGAGAAGTTAACACACTGATTGCAACAAACACGCATCATAGCATACATGCATGGACTGGGCATGCTGATATAAAGACATGAAGCAAGATATTTTTTTTTATCAAAAACTTTAATCTCATTAGGTAAGTATCAAATGCCGCCAATGTTGCAATAAGTATTGGACCGCACTTGCAAATCTTCAGATAGCCTTTCTGCATGAGGTTGTCTGGTAATAACGATCATTAATTTATTACTTTGGGGGTGTTTGGCTAAACTTATTTTAAGAAGCTTATAAGGTGTTTGGATAAAAGAGTTTATAAGTTCAAAAGAAAATAAAAAAAAAAAAAATCTGAAAATTAAAAAAAATGAAAATTGAAAATTGAAAATTTTGAAATCCATAATTTTGTAAAAATCAAATGGAAGTGTATACACTAGAAATATAAAAATAAAATAGAGTTATATAATGAAAAAGTACGATTTTGAAAAAAAATAAGTTGGGTTGGAAGAACTTATTCTTTGGAGAGCTTACAAGCTTCTCAAGGAACTTATTTTGCCCAACACTTTTGAGGAGCTTATAAGCAGCCAAACAACTTAAAAGCTATTTTAAGGAGCTTACGAGCTCAGCTAACACTCCCTAAGTCTTACTTATGCATACTTAAGTGAGGATGATGAGCTTGCATATGTTTGAGAGTGGGCAGATGCTTGCTCCCTCAATGAAAGTTGTCAGGAGGATACTACACAGTAACAAAATAGAATAGAATAGAATAGAGTGGAACTTTCACCTGATTCCTCATCGGCATGTGATCCAGGGGCCACTTTTATGTCTACCTGCAAATTAATTTATTCACATATAAGCTATATGAACAATTGGAACACTAAAGGATCCAAATTTTTACATGCAACCATTAAGCTCCATCCAAACATTGCCTATCTTGGAATGATTATTTCCTAAAATGGTTGTAGAATGCAAAAACAAATGGTGAAGTTGTATATTCTACTTTCATTACTGAGAAGTGACGATGAAGATAAAGACAAGTTCCAAACATAAAGCTCTAAGATGGTGGTACTAGCTACATCAAAAAAAGAATTGTGCCCTGGGTTATTGTGACAACCATCAGTTTCTGTGTTAGGATTCGTGACAAGAAAACCCATCACAAACAAACAAATCTCAGAAGCAAATACTCTGTGTTCAACTCAAGAACACCTTCAAGAGCACAATCAAGAACACGCTGTATGAACGAACTCAGACGTGAACTCAAAACTTACAAACGTAAACACCAATGCACAACGCCTAAATTTTACGCGGTTCAGATATAAAATCCTACGTCCACGGGAGGGTAGATCGGTGATTGATTTCACAATCAAAACTGAGAAGATTACAGCTACAAACCCTAGCTAAGAAAACACAAAAACTTCTTCACATCCATAACTGTTATTCCAATCTGTCTCTCTATAGTGAATCTGATATAATCGTCATTGTGATTGTGTTTCTTCCCTTTTTCTTTTTCTTGAATCCAGCTGCGCGTACGAGCGAGCTGTTTATACTGCATCCAATAAGTCCAAACTGTTGGAAATAACCGCTACTGATCTCTATCGAATCCTAACATTCTGTATTTGAAATAAGGAAATCATCCACAAGGAAAGTAGAATGATTAAGTTATTCTTCTTTTGATGCCTAAATATGATAGTAAGCTCATGGGGATGAGTTAAAATGCTAACAACTTCTTAGACCCGCCGATAGTTCTCTGATAGTATAACAATATTCTACGTTTCATAGAGTATCGAAATCAGCACAACCAAACTTATTTTGGTTCCCAGGAAATAGACTTAAGCGGTTGCTTTCGTAAATCTTTTATGGAACTAAAATTGCTAGTTTCAATACCACAAAGCAAAACTAAGTGAAATGAGTACAATCCTTGTACTTGAACTTCAAGAAAACAGTACTAGTTGTAATTTCTCAAATCCAAGAAACCCAATATAGTAGGACATAATAAGAGCAAAAGGAGAGATCCACTTAGTCATATAAACTTAAATAGCTCAAAAGACTATGCAATCAATTAAAAAAGAAAAAAAAAAATCAAAATATGATGAAAGCTAGTAACCTTGAAATGAGGAGGGAAATGATCCTTCAGTTTCTCTCTCAAGCACAAACCGATAACTGTCGCCATGCTGCAATGCTGGATGGTGGGGGTAAACGTAATCCTACACACACATAAAAAAAAAAGTATAGGACATAAATTCATTACTGCAAAGCTAAATCAAAAACTATGTAATAATTAAAAATCACATAAAATTCATCACGAAATTAGCAGTTAAGAAACAAAAAGGTTAAAGAACAAACAAAATGCGGCCGAGCTTGTCGTCAACGGTTATGGATTCCTCGGAGAGGACGCTGAGCTGCTCGAGAGAGTAGGGGTGCTCTGGATCCCTAATATCTTTCACATACTGTGAACATTAGCAAGTCAAAGAAGATGACAATTTTTGATAGGGAAAATGTAATGAGAATGAATGAATCAAAGGAAAAAAAAAGGATATCGTAGATTTCGAGAGGATCAACGGCGGCGGCGTCGTCGGAGTGAGGGTGAGGGAAGGTCTCCTTCTTAGCGTGGACGACTGGGTTGGCGTTGATCAGACCCAGAGTCATCTCTCCCCTAACTTTTACACTATTCTCTCTCTTCTTTACTTTTAGCTGCTAAACACGCACACTCAGCAATCAATTATCATGCCAATCAACAATAACTCTAATTAATCACGCTCACGGGCCACGCAAATTCCGTACTCGCCTCGGATCACTAAAAATCCTCTTCTCGATATTACAACGAAACTGTTCAGTTGATAACTCTCGATATAATAATTCAATCTAATTTTAATGTAATTGACTAAAAATTCACCATTTCAATTAAAGTTTATCATTTTTTTATATTTAATTTCAATTTTATTAGTTAAAAATTGAATTAAATGCTAAAAAATAATTTTAAACTCTAATTGAATTAATAAATTAGTATTATTATTATTATTAGATTAAATCAAATTATATCGACATTGAGAAAGAAAATAGGAAAAATTAATTTTGATACACTGTAATAGAGATAGAGTAGTACTACCTTCATCCCATATAGTTAGTCCACTTTGCTTTATTGATTTTTCTGGCACGTGTTTCCACCGAAACTTAGTACGGGTTTAAACATTATGTTTAAACCATAAGTTCGGGAAACACGTGCCGAAAGTAATAAGCAAATGGACTAACTATATGGGATGGAGGTAGTATGTCGCAATGCTACAATTTCATTCAAAATAAATTATGATTGTATTTTTTAAGCTTGTATTTATATATTATAACATCAAGTAGTTTCATAATCTGTCGCAATATTATTATTTTAAAATAAATTAATGTGATTTTTTAAATTATAAAGTAAAATATTAAGTGATTCCATGTCAAATTTAATTTCAATGTGATCCATACTAGTTACATATAAATAATTCCTCAAATTTCAATGTGATCCATTGTAGTTTACATACAAATAATTCCTAACGATTTTGTTTGGGAAATGGCAAAGACAACTAAACCATGGGTTCAACGAGGGCTTCCCGAATTAGTGTCTCTGTCAAAGTTTTTGAGAGTCCCATCACGCAATCAACAGTTCCTATCTGCAAATCCATAGCTTAGATTGAAATACTTACGACTGATGTGGCGATAGTACATTTAAGAAGACTCTAAATGAAAAAATTATTAACATGACACCAGCCATGTTCAATTTATACCGAGAGAGATAGAGATAGATAGATAGAGATAGATAGAGCCTAACCACAGTGTCTACCAAAGGCAAAATCAGTGGATGTTCAAGCATCAAACCTCCAGCAACATTAAAAGGAACTCCCTCCTTAATCTGAGGAAACTTGGTAAAATTAGTTGAGCGAATTTACGAGTTCTTAAAACCTTTTTCCAAACAATTTACCAGGCTATCAATGACTTCATCAGGTATGTCTAGGAAATAAACCTGCATTAGAAGTAAAATCTAAGATTAGCCTTTCAGCTTTACCAGATGCAAAAGATCTTCTTTCAGTCCTCTAAATAACCACTTTCAAACGAGGTCTAAAACGGATTATAAAGGAGTCCAGAATCTTTTGCAGCTAGTTTCTCCATGAGTAGAACTCAAATATGACACAAAAAAGCATAGCAGTGGATATTGAATTTATGCTTTTTTTATATGCAACTTATATGATTTCACTTGAGCTAAAGTTCACTAAAAATGTCAGATAACCTTTCCATAAAATCAGCATGATACACATCAGACGACTCTCTCATTTTCGTTCTTGCTTATGATTTGGCAAACAAAGATAGAACAACATGGTGAGCTATTCACAGCTATAGTACTTTCAAGCATCCAGGAAAAGAGAGAATAAAATAGTGCAAAACCTTGTATGGGCCCACCCCAGCTTTAGAAAAAAGGTAAGGGTGAAATTTGCTTCCCATTTATTCACAAAAAACCTCCTCGCAATGAAACTACTATACAGAAGTATATAAGAGTGTATGGAACAGTATCTGACCTCTGCACTCTCCCATCCTCCTTTTCTAATACCTGTCACAAGGTTAGTTACAAGTACCGATCCCACAACTTTGCCTGAACCACCAGAATAGTCTGTAAAGCAATATGCATGGCAGAATTAGCTAATATGTAGGGTAGAAATTGCTGATAAAAGTTAATAGAGCAACCTCTAATAAACTGCCGTGCTTCTTCCTCTGTGGATGGCTTTTCTCTAATAGTCCCTTGATAGACCACAACCTTAATACCAATCACATGCAAGTAAGACTTTACTTCAAATAATCTGCTCCCAACCATGGAAAAACATTCAAAGCAATACATATCCAAACCAATGTCCTTTTTAGAGTTCTCAACAAGAATGAACAAGTGGAACAAGCATATAGAACCAAAAAATATGAGGATAAATATAGATTACGGAGGACGTACCCTAAACCTAAGGCTCAAATTTCAACCTAAATTTCGCAAGGCAGAATGAAGACATCATCCAATAAAGCCACACTGTATGAATAGATCAAAAGAACCGAGTTCGTGCAATACTAAGAATGGTTAATCAGGAGAGGAAAAGAAATTGATATAGTTATGGTAATTGAAGGATAAACCAATAGAGAAAACCTGAATCAAGAAAAAGCTAATAAACTACGACACTGAATCATAATAAAAGTATACTAATCAATAATTAACAACCACTTACTTCCCTTGACATTAACCCATCAATGGACACATTGTCATAAATGAAGGGGAAAAGAAAAAAGCTAAAACTAGTTTTTAAGTTCTACTCCGCAGTTAATTTCCAGGTAAACATAGTTCTTTACTGCAGGTTTAGGTCAAAACTGAATAGCCTCCCAAAACTATATAATCCTATTCCTGCCTTTACTTTTTTTCTCATGAAAAAAATAAATAAATGAAAAACAGTCTTGCCTTTATATTTAGTGAATTTTAGAACTTTGGGTTGAACTGTTTCATGTAGATTGACACTTCGATTTGCACACTAATTTATTTTCCTGTTCGTTATAACATACAAAACAACATGGCCGTTTTACACATAGAATCAGAATTTTACTTCCCACACTGATAAGATTCTTCTTAAAATCCAACACTTGTAAATTCAGAAACTAGATGCTATGTTAAAATCACTGACTATGAAACCCTCTCTTAACACAGAAGATTTCAATGCAATTTAAGCAAGTGCAGTTTCCTTCATTTCCTTTTCCCGCTCACAATCCAAATAACATTTTACCAGTCCCTATTTATGACCTTGGTGCCATTAAAATTAAACTTAATAATGTGAATACTTGTCAATTTACTAGAATCAAGAGCTTGATTCTGAAACCCCAATACATACACTTATAAGTGTGCAAAAACATGGCACAGACTAATAAATAGAATAATAGATTATTAGAATCCAAGAAAAAGATATTGGAAAGGTCATATCAGCATACTGTATCAGCGGTTATCAGCAGAGTAGAGCGTGCTATTTCGTCCACTTCACAACTCTTGAGCTTCTTCATAATAGAATCAGCCTAAGAAGTAAAAATGATAGGGAATGCATCATAGAAATATATGAAATTTGTTAGGTAAGCTGCAGAAAGTTGGATACATGTATAAAGTCAACATCCAATGAAATAGGAAAACTGGAAAGAGATCCTTTTCACTATCCTAAGTTCCGATATTTGTAGTTTCCCCCAAAAGTAATTTTGATGACCACAAACAATGTAAAGAAGAATCAAAGCAAATTAAGTACATTAAGCCAGAGTCAATGATGGTTTATATACTAAAGGAATGTTCTCTTGGATGATTCAGACGATGCATCAGTAATTAATTCCAAAGTTCTTAACAAACAATATATTCCTAGATTCTATTTAACTATCTGGATTGATAAGCCCCAACATAAAGCATTACACAATCAAATCTCACATATGTTGATCTATAATCACAGACTTAGTTTCATATGGACACAAGTTCCACAATATAATAAAGATCGATGCTCAGTGGTCCATTTTTTGCATAAATTTCATATCTCCAATTACATAAAGATAAAATTACGTAATAAAAGGTTATCCCGGTCTCTGGTTCCAGTCATCAATGCAAATATGTTGTCCGAGACATTTCTTCAATGCAAAATAGCCTCAAAGCAACTTATAGAGGGATTTGGGTATAGCTAAGGACACTTTATCTCTAAGAGTTTGAGGTTTGATAAGAGAGAAACATTCCCATGTAATGAAAATCACTAGAAGTATATAAGACGTTGAAACAATATAATATAGTGTAGCAGGAAAAATACCAAAATCATCAAAACGAATGATTAAAAAGATAAAACAGAATCAAATATCTGAAAAGGAGAACCATAATGTAGAACTTTGACATCTATCAAACACCTTTGCCTCAGCTAGGACCATCACAAGATCTTCAGGTCTATCCTTCCTGATACTTTTCTCGTCTATATCTGCAGTCTTAATGCAAAAGGGAAATTAAAACCAAAAGCAAGGAAAAAAGAACTCAATTTTCTCTGATATAATTATTAACCAAGTAATATTATTCACCACTCACACTGATTATAATTTTCTTATCGTTCACATGAAAGAAATGGCTTTTTACAACATTGCACAATGGGGTTAAAAAAAAACAGTTCTTACATGTATCTGCAGCTTGTTAGTTTTATTTAAATTTAGAGCATGTCCAACAATAATCCATTTTGGAGTACATAGTGCATTCCAATGATATTATATTTTGCAAACCGATGATAGAGTATTGAACAGTGATACCTTGCATGCTCAAGATTAATTATTTGAACAATTTTAAACTATAAACATACAATCAATCAATAACATCATTATAGTTATATTGCTGCAACTAATTAATCAAGATAGATGAATTGAAGACCCTCAAACTTTTGTCTAGAAAAGAACGGAGTGGAAACGGGGATCAAAATCTAAGAGAGGAATCATCCATCTCGAATCCACCATCCTTAAACAAGAATAAAAATGGTTTCTACCGTTCAGAATCGTGCCTAGGAGGTTGGAGAAGGAATTATACAGACCATTACTCTTGAAGACTCAGTCCACCTCTTAAGCAAAAGCTGGACTTAAGTATGACAAAATATGGCTCTCAAAGTATTATCTTCTTTCCACAAAAGCACATTTTAGTGAAATTAATGACTCCAAGAAAAATATTATAAGGAGATCTTTACTAATCGGGATAGCTTAATTTGTAGATTGATAAGTTTTTGAGTCAAAACATAGGATATGATAGGATAGGATTAAAGTTATCTCTGAGTTTGGGTGGGAATCATATCTCGTGATTAGTCAAAAATTTAAGGAAAAGCTAGTCTGGGCCTTGGGATAACTCTCATTTGCAATCATATATGAGAAACATGAGTTTAGGATGGATAGAATTGACCAATCATATTTAGTAAACATGAATTTAGGATGGATTAAATTAACCAATCAACCTGAAGAGATAACTATTTATTCTATCTGAAGTCAAACATCAAAATATTAATATGCACTATCTTTGGGTACTATAGATACACATGATATATATAGGTAGAGGCAGACCTACGTGGGGCGAGCACAGGCTGAAACCCCTCCATTAGTCACCGAAATCTCTAGGTATTAGTGTATATTTTGCCGGAATTTTATGTTCGTATTGTATCGATGAATTGGGTTAGGCTCATCGGTGATTTCATCTTGGGTCCGCCATTGTATATAGATGATATATATATATATATATATATATATATATATATATATATATATATATCTATATATATATCATCTATATACAATTCCTCTATCCACCAATTCTTTGCTTACTTATCATTCTGGTCCGTCCATCATTTCTTTGCCTATTGCCTATACACCATACAAATTCATTAAACATTTAATCTCACGCATCCATTTATTAACATCATACATCCTTGTTGGGCTCACCCATATAACAACCTAACTCATTCATTCATTCTACAATTAACGTAGGACTCCTATTTCACTCACATTACAACTAATGCATACCTTAAAAATACATGATAAAACTAGAGATGCAACAGCAAAATATTATAAAAAAAGTTGACAGCACCAAATCAACAGTTGTTACGAGAAGCAAAGTGTAAGAAACGTTAGAAATTACCATGACAGTGAACTCATACCCCATCTCAGCCAGAATCTCGCGACGCGCCTTCGACGACGAGCCCAATATTATCTTCACACGGCAGATAAATACAACGAAATTGAAGTGTTTAGCCAAAATCTCTACTACGCGCCATTATAAAATAAAAATAAAATGTCATGAAAAACAAAAAAAAACCTCAAAATTCTGGTTTTGGGAAGGAATTCTGCGGTGGCTGTCGTCCATCCGTTCGACGGAAAGCGTAGAGGATAAGCGCAGCGGCAGTGGGGGGATGAAAAAGCAATGCCGCCAACGTCTACTATGAATTTAACAGCTACAGTAGAATTCGTTTTTTATGGCCTGTAGTCGAGTAGACTAGTGGAGAATAAAGCTACCAAAATTATACGTACATAATCTAATTTCTTTGTTATAAATGTGTATATAACTTTCCTTTTCTTTTATACTTACATTCCATGGATTTTTATATTGCAATTATTATTATTATTTTTTTTTGTAATAAGGATGTAATGTAAGAACTTTTTTCGTGCAATCACTATAACTTTTTTACATTCCATTGATTTTTCTTAATTTATTTAAGAAAAGTTAAATTACATTCCTTATTTATCGCAGAAGTTAACTCCCTTATTTTATAGCGGCTCTAATCACTATAACTTTTTTACAATTTTCTCGATTTAAGAAAAGAGATTATGGTCGGCTAAATAGTAAAATGTTGTGTTCTATTTCATGAAAAATGAAAATGAAAGATAGGAAAATTTTATCTCATAATGTGGACTCCACTTGCTTTATTAGTTTTAAGGTGGAAAATATGAGGAGATATTATCACTCAAAATAATTTTCCACATTTTCACTTCAAATCATGATAATATTTTTACACTTATAATTTGGAAAATTAAGATATGATCAATTTAAGATTTTTGAAGAAATCTGCGATGTTTCGAAACTAGTCAATTAAACACGTAAATAGGAGGTGAATGTACGTGTATTATCCCATGAAATTGTGTTTTGCAATATATCTCATTTTGCCCTTTTCAGCATAAATTGCACTTAGAAGTGAATGACAACAATGTTATGTTAAGTCGTGTGAGACGCTGGCTACTGATGTGCTGTTTTTTTTTTTTTTTGATTAGGTGATATGCTGGTTACTAGGAAGTGACTAGCTTTTCAGCATCCGGTATATGTAGGTATACTCATTTATTTATCTGAGAAATCTTTATTTTCCTTAGCCAAATATGTGATCATGCTAGTGCGTAACGCATGAGATACTGACTTGGTGTCAGCCCTTCAAAATATTTAAAAAATAATGTCCATTTCAATTATGATTGGTTTATATGATGAGAGTTATAAGAGCATCAATGAAAGAACACAATAACATACAATATTTGTAGTGGTTCGAACCAGATGTCCATCTACTCTATCCTGGCAATGGTGAATTCCTTCACTTTGAATTCTTAAATTTGAACAACAAAGGGATTGTGATCTAGAACTCACATACTTGAGAACTTGGATTCTTAGGCATTACAACAGGCACTCAAGCGGCCTAACTCAACTTGTAGCTTTACGCCCTACACCTTAACTTTACGGGGAGCAACGACCCTAAAACAACCTTAACACTCTCTTAACCTGAAAAACACTCGACTCTATCTAAGCTATGGTTTGGGTAAGAAAGGTTTGTAAGTATGAGAAATCATTTACTACAATGAAACATAATGCAGAAGGATATGATTTCTCTCTAAATTATGAAATATGAAAGGTAGATAACTTTTGGATATTCTAAGAAATATGAGTGTGATATGAAATGTAGAGATCTTTTGAAAGAGGTTTTGATTCTCTTTTGCTCTCACTCGTGCTCTCCCCTTTTCACCTCTTGCACCTTCTCGCTTACTTTCAAGTCTTCTTGTTCTTGAGCAGCCCTTTTATATTTATAATGAAGACTTAATTATAACTATTATTGGAGAAATATCATTTTGAATTTGCACTATGAATAAAGTTCTCCCTTGTACTTTTTACCCATTTCTCCTACTCCATAAAGACCGACGAAAATATATTATGGACGGCGCCAATGGCGTAAAGATAAGTGTCGAGGATAGAGAAAGAGAGGGGATATTGCACCCCCTTCAATGAACCTATTGGTATTTCAACTTCGTAATACCTATACACAGAAAAATCGACAACACAAAAACCATCGGTGTAATCATCAACATAACCATCGGCAACACGAAAAAGCCCTTGGCATCAATCATTGTGCACATGGAGGGAGCAAGTTAAAAGTCATTGTACAATCCGCATATGACAGTAAGTTAAAAGAGTTACTATAACAGAGCCTATGTAATACTAATACAATCAAGAGTCATATTTGATCATTGATATCTTGAATAACAACATGTGCAGCATTACGTCCCGGTGCGCCCATTACACCGCCCCCTGGATGAGCCCCACTCCCACAAAGATATAAACCTTTTAATGGAGTCTTGTAACTTGAACTGCATCAAACCCAACACAATCAATGCGAACCTTACCCAGACAATAAAACAGATTACGAATGGAAAAATCGAAGGGACTCAACATTACCATCCTTTGACAGGCCGCATGAGAAACAACGAATCTAGTCCCATAGCACCATGAAAGATATTTCCTCCTGCCAAAGTCAGAATCCTAGATAATCAGCATTAATCAATATCAATGGGGATACTTGGTCCAAAAATATTTGTCGTGCAAGAATGCGATTATCATCAAAATGGACCCATATACTTTTGATGGCAGCTACCAAATTAACTAATGTATTTGTGATCTTTATTAGAAGGAAAACTAAGGGAAGTCGTCAAATCAATTAATATATATCCAGCCCTTTATGCAAAGTTGAAAGGAAAAAAAAAATTGGTATTCTATTTCTTCTGTTTATAATAGCACACTTTCAAATAAGATGAATACAGGGAGTGCTGATTAGTCTCAAACTAGGAGCTTTCTCAGAATAAATCAGTATTCAGAATCAGGCTCAATCCAAAAAAGTGTCATCTTGTTTATTTGGAAATTATGATTATTGTAATAACCGCATTCTGCATTAATGCCTTTGTTTGTACGAAGAGATAATCATGTTTATTCCTGAGATGAATGACACAATTTACCTTTCAAACCAATTTCTCTTTCAAGGTCTGGTGGAGTCAACATGTCATAGCCAATGATTGATGAATTAAAGCCAGGAGCATACTCCTCAATCAAGTTGAAGCATCTTTGAGCAAATGATTTCTGCATTAGCAGGGGGTATTAAATATAAAAGAGGCACGGAAACACATTATGATGAGAACATTCCCAGATAAAATAGACAAGTTATGAGAACTCAAAATCTGTATGTAAACCCCGTAAAATTTACTCACCCTGTATTCAGGATCCGCCCAGCTGCCATCACTAGGTTTATAAGGTGTGTATTGTACAAATAGGTTGATGACATGCTTCCCTGTACAGATTCATTGATCCCTTTAGTATAATGCTGCAGCTAGAAGATTCAACAAAGATGGTAACTGTCTAACTGATAGCAGAGCATCGAGTGTGCCTTTAAAGGTGTACTCTCGACGCAGGAGCAAGTAG
Source organism: Mentha longifolia (assembly GCA_001642375.2). NCBI lineage: Eukaryota > Viridiplantae > Streptophyta > Magnoliopsida > Lamiales > Lamiaceae > Mentha > Mentha longifolia. The sequence continues at coordinate 6,816,730 of CM038113.1, read as the reverse complement.
TTTAATAAATGATATTATAATTACTAAGTTGTTAGTTTATTTTACTAAAAATGCTATTACTAAAAAGCAATTATAAGCAACCTAAACAATTCGGCTAAATTAAGCCCATTCCTCTATAAAGTGGCAAGCATGCTACAATTATACCGTTTCTCTGTGATGCAGACTTACACCATACAACAAAAGTTGACATTATAAGAAGACATCCAAACTGTAAACACAGGAATCCGCAGAAATGAACATTGAATATGAAATATACTCGTCACATAAATCAGACTTTTTCAAGTACCAGGTGGAGATATAGTCGTGTCCAATGCAGAAGGAATTGTCATCTCAATTATAGGTCTTCGTGAAGGTAGCCCATTTAAAGAATCCAAACAAGCAGATTCAATCTCCTCCATACTGATTCAGACAACAGAACATGAAATCAACATCACCTATAGACAGGTAAGTTGCACAAACTATTAGATAACCATTTCCTTACAAATTTAAAAGAGATAAAGAATTGGTTTCATGAATGTCATTTGAATGATTCTTACTATGATTTAGTGATTAATAATAATAACTTTAAAATTAAAAAAAATAAAAAAGAGGCAATTTTTACTTTCAAATAAATGGCAAAGTTTTATTCACCGTCTGGAATAAGCATTCAATGTACCAGATTGTATCCTGACTTGACATAAGAACTTGAAATACGGTTTCGCACAAAATTCTGAACTATATTTGCCACCAAATTAAAACTAGGTAGGCAACCGACAGTATCAGCTGGATGAGAAAAAAAATGTGAATGGAAAACTAAAAGAGGAATTCAAACACCATATCATATCTGTTTGGTGCTGCTACCTGCCACATTTAGCAGAACAAATGGCATAAATGTTATCATGCCACATTTCAAGACTGTTGCCTCCGGACTTGGCAAGAAAGACCAATCGGTGTCAACAGTTCCAGAAGTGCCAAGGGATCACAATAGATTGCTTTCACTTAGTCTCATGAATGAGTTATTATCTAGACTCACCTGGAATATAACACTTATGGTCATTGCACCACTGATAGACTATAATGGCCTAATGACTTCAATTCAGTAAAAGAATGCAACTTGACCATATACAATTCTAAATTAGGGTATTTAAGAAATACCTCTCTGAACCAATATGAATAGTGCCCATATGCTGTGGGCCAGCATCAGGACTGTTCAATTTGCAGCAATGAAACTGCGGCAACTTCCCAACAGCCAAATTAATTTTGGTGGTCGCCTGTTCAGGAAATTCCAGCCACTTGAATTTCAGTTGAGGAAAGAAACATGGAAAAACAGTTCCAAGACATTTCATATAAAGCTTTGAGGACTTTTGCAAGAGCATTAGAAGGACTTTTGCAAGACAGAATGATATTATCAACACAAAACTCTTTTTCTTTTGAGTTGAGGAGGGGGGGGGGGAGCATTGAGAATTGTACCCAATATCTCTCCCTTCAATACATGGAGATCCACTGCTTGGGTGTTTCCAAAGGGGCTATCAATGCGACACATTTTGAAAGCATAAACAAGTCGCAAAAATATGCTTATATGTGTGTGCAACATCTTTTATTCAAACAGATAATCATCAATTATTTTAACAGTAGACTTACAGAGCTATAATCTGAGTTTTTGATTGAACCAAGGAAATCATCAGGTAGTACATCTTGTGGCACAAATTCCTGTGTCAGTAAAAGGCTGTCCTTACTTTGTAGTCCACCATCACATATCTTTTGTTGTACTGAAATCTCTAGTTCGAAATGGTATATAAACAGAAGAATATAATTAAAAAAGTTACCACAAATGTCCTGTACGGTGTTGCGTTTGACAAAACAACAGAAGAGTGAACTTCTGTACCATCAGCAAGCAAAACCTGCTCACAGTCCACATACCATATAAATTGGTGGCAAGGTTTGTGAAAACCAACAAGAGAAGTTAAGTCACAAACTTACTCCAGACGCTTTGCCTGAATGCTCAATTATCAATTTTGATACCTACAAAAAAAACAGAAACTTTTAGACATCTAAAAAGAAAATTACAAGAATCACAAAACAGCAGCAAATGATCCTTGTATAATGAGCATGAACAGCTGAGCTTACAGAATGACTTTATATCGAGCAAGGTTTACTTGCACTGAATATGCAGACTTATTTTATTAACTAGCTACAAAACAGAATTTTGTGGTATCATTGATATTACTGTACAATTATAGAAAAGCTTCAAACTATCACATATTGCTGACAACTCCTTATCTTCTGGGTTAGACAAGTGACCCTGTTAGCACACTCATACAATTGAATTTTTATTTTGAAGAGCTAATGAACAATATTACAGCTTTCAATAAACATGCATTGCTAAAACTGTGTTCCTCTTCAGATAACTGCAAAATTATTGATCCTTTTGACCTCTCAATTAGTCACTGAATCATTCTCTCATAACTAAATCTTTTTGGCAATCTTCTATGAAAAAGCTCAGCCAAGGCCACATTCAGCATAGCCAATTTTTAACATTCCGAAACACACCTAACCAGAAGACTAGCCGAATGCCCAATATTACAGTACCGACACACCATATAAGCCTACACGTGTCAGAATTATGGGCTTCAAAGTTTATAAGTATAAGCGGCTAATCTGTAGATATTGTAAAAGGATTTCGACAAGAAAACTCATACGTGTGCTGGTGTGCATAGAAAGTGATAAGAAAGGTGGAAATGGCATCATCTATAAGACTTCTCAAAAAGATGTAATGGCTTATGAGATTCTTAAGCATTATTAAGCAGATTAAAATACTCCCTCCGTCCCTAATATTCGTGTGAAAATTTCTTTTTGGGACGTCCCCTAAATACGTGTTATTTCCTAATATGGAAATTATACATTTACACTCTTATTTTAAACCTTGAAGTTACACTTTATTTACAGAAAAAACCAGCTTGGCCCACCACTTTATCCCTTCTCCTAACAACTTTGTTCCTACAACTTTACCCTTTATCTACTTTCAACAATTTTATCATCCATCACCAACTACTACACCAATTTTTTCTTAATACACGTGCCAGTTGAAAATTAACACCAATATAAGGGATGGAGGGAGTAGTTTACAATTCTGGTATCTGATTGAGAGGCACAAACTAACACAACTAGTTTTCACAAACTCACTTCAGCTTCTGTCACTATGACAGCACCAGCTTCTTTAGCAGCGCTTGAGATGGCTGAGGACACAGAACCCATCCCACCTTCAACATACCTGATAATTAATCATTCAATGAATATAATTAGTCATTGAACAATTCTGGTGCAGCATATCGAAGATATGTTTTCGTTACTAGGTACTGTTAATCTGTTATACAGCGTTAATGGGAAATCAAGGAAAAACTGAAGTTAGGAACTAAAACATCCACGAAAATATAGAGATACAGACATGTATATGTTAATTTTAAGTTTTTAACTATTAAAAGTAGCATTACGATGACATTTTACCATGTTTAGAAAGATACTCACGACCAAATACCCCGATCGCCATCAGTTTCTCCCATCACATGATGTAGCAAAACATATCCACTACCAGGTGTACTGACAGATCCCTAGGACATGACATAAAAGAGAAATAAGCTCAACCACAATAAAATTGACAAATTAAATTCATCTTTTTATCTTACACAACACAGAGCAGGTCATAAACACAAAAAAGATGAGTCTTTAACCAATCAAGGAAAATTCTACAAGCCCACAGAAAGCGGGTCATCATGTAGTGGGTGGAACAAGGAATGGGTAGAGGAACAATACAAAATAGATTTTATTGTTATAAAAGAATTTTTTTTTAAAAAAAAAAAAACAAATTAGATAGCAAAAAGGAGAAAGAATTTAATCTATGCAACATTGATCAGACATGCACGGTTGTACATCTTTTTATCAGGGAAGGGAAGAGATTATATTTGAAAGATTAGTAGCCTTACTTGAGTCACTGACAGTATAATTAATACATCAATAACACCAAGGTATCCACAAATTTAATCACAAACAAAAGATAAAGATTTGAATTAAATCTTACAGTGGTCCCTATAACTGCATCAGTTGCAAGCGTAGCCTTCAGGACATCACCCTATACATATTAAGAATTCAAATATAGAAAGCTAAGATGGATATAATCAGTAAAACTGAACAAAGTTCAACTGCAGGATTTTCTCATGATGCCAATTGAAAGCACATCAAAACTTCACGCATAACCTAATATTAGATAACAGATAAGTAACGCTAATTCTCCTCCTTTTGATAAGAGAAACCTGAAACTGCTAACAAAAAAACTATGGCTAGACTGTGTTTTGTGCAATAGCCGACAACCACATAGAAGAGAGGAACCACACTAGGAAAAATCAACTATATTATGGTGCGATTCGAGCTTGTGGCTTTTTGCCCACAAGCACACCACTCCACCAATTTGCCAGTGCTAAGGGGGTGGTGCTATAATTGGTACATCAGATAGAAGGTTATGAAATGACGAAGATAAAAAGGGCTTCTGCGACAGTAAATGTGTTATTTTTTTATCTTAGGCCAAGAGGATCAGATAAAGAGGTGAGAAATCAAGAACACTTTAAAAAAACAGCTCCTGCTAATGTTTTACCTTACCTAGCACAATCGTATGTAAGCAAAACCACAATCTCAGTATTTCATCATTAATCACCAATAAAACTTGCCCATGATTGTGAATAAATCCTCCTATTTCTCATGTTAGAGTATAATATTAATATCAAAAGACATGATTGGGATAGTTTTACGTGTATTAAACAAATGAGAAGAGTATACATGTATATACACAAGAGCATTATCTATACTAGGTAAGTAAATAATTCTACATAATTACATATTATTCCTAACATCTCAAAAGCTTTTCATCTCGGTTCAAACCAGAAATCATCAGGTATGGGTGTTTCACTAATACCAAATTTGTGTAGTACCTCAAACCAGTTGTTTAAGACCTTTGACGCAGGAGACAGCAAGAGATCCATAAAATCCCTAAAAGCTCAACAGACAAAAGTAAAGAAAGGTAAGACACCAGAGTATCAACAAGCTTTTCTACTCGAAAATAAGTAAACAGATGCAATGATCATGCGAAGGAAAAGGTATTGAAAAAGTTAGAAGTTGGTATGAACTCTTACAAAAGCTCCTTTTGCCCCATAGCAACTGCTCGTTGCATCAAATGAGCCCAAAAGACTGACTTTTGTAGATTATCCTTCATACGAGAATTAAAGGACATAGCTTCATGTAGTTTCTCAGGAGGACACGAATCCAAAAGGGGATCCATGAACTTACAGAAGTTTTCTAGCTGACTCTCGTACCTACACCAAATGTAATAAAATTTTATAGCAATAAACATGCCCCACATTTTCCTCCCAAATGAAAGAAATGAGGAAGATAGTTGAACCAACCATAGAGAAAAACTAAATATCTCGTTTGCTGAATTAATTAATTATTGTCCAAGTTCTAAATGATTTAACATTTCGATACCCTTCCCGGAAGACTATACCACATTTATAAATGGCTCAAAGCTGCTGCAACCGACTATGTCACAAGTATACTGAACACACATTTTCGACTCCAAAGCGTTACAGTCTATTACATCTCAAACACCTTCAATGCTTTTTCAATCAGCTTAGTAATTTCATCACAAGAAAAAGAGATTTGTACCTTGGATAAGCCTCAGCGTCGCGTTTCGAGAACTTAGAAATCTCAGAATGGTTGAGTTCCTTATCAGGGCCAAGCAAAAGGTAGCGCCCATCCAAGCAAGGAGTGAACGACGATGGACTCCTCTTCAACAACTTCAATCCATGCCTACCCAACTCCAATTCTCTATTAACAGTTTAACACAAGCGACAACAAGAATCAATGTAATCAATCACTAAAAAGATGAAGTCGGAAAAACCAACCCAATCAGAATCAGTACGGCTATAGTTAAGAAAATGTGTGTGTGGGAGTAAGAGAGAAAGAGAGAGAGACTTAATAACGAGGGGGCGGAGGAGGCTTTGGAGGTAGCTGCAGCGAGAAAATTTGAAGCCAGGAACGAGTTCCTCGGTGACGGCGGCGCCGCCAATGAGATGGCGGCGCTCAAGGACGGCGACTGATAGACCGGAGCGGGCAAGGTAGGCGGCGGCAGTAAGTCCGTTGTGGCCACCGCCGATTACAAGGGCGTCCCATTTTTTGTTGGTTAAAGGCGCGGCGGAGGTGCTGAGGTGCCGTCGCCACATACTTGTTGTCGCTGACGACTGTTGACTGCTTGACTGCCTCAGCAAAGAAGTCCAGTCCTGTGGTTAAATGCAATGTTTTAAAACCGAACTGTAGATCGAACCGGCAAATTTTCAGTTTATAATTTTTTTGGTTTAACCGTGGTCAAACCGGCCAAATCGGAAAAACCCGAATAAAACCATAAACTTGAACCATATCCAGTTCAAGATTCAAGCGGTTCGATCCAATTTTTAAAACATTGGTTAAATGTCAATGTCTTCCTATCAAGATTCAAGTCTAGACTCTAGACTAGACTATGTTTATGACTAAATTCTTACTTCCTCTGTCCTTTTCTAGGACTATCATTATTACATTATTATATAAAAATAAATAAATTATATTTTCCAATATGTTTCATTTCTTGACCTTTTATTTATTTATTTTGGGACATAAGTCTCACATGTATTTTAACAATTTACACTTTAATACTATTAAAAATATTAAATAAACACATAATTATTACACTTTGACATTATAATTGATTAACATATCATCAAAACATAGTATTAAACATTGTACCCAACATTTTAGTCCAAAAAATAGAGGGCAGGGAAATAGTATTAATCATTTATTAGTGTGCTACTGTTGCATTGGTCGTGACAAGTTAAATTTGTTCACGTTGAATATGAGAGCATTCATGCCATATTTGTTCATGATTTTTGCAACTTAACCTTCAAAATGAAATACTACCGAGTATTAATTTTTCTCTCTTCTATTTACACAACTCATAATTTAATCCAATTCCACAATCCTATATTTATCCACAATCCCAACATAATTTAAAATAATTTATCTTTTCGAGTATTATTTAATAATTGGTAAATATAAAAATATATTTATATATTAATATATTTATAATGATTATTTACGTTTTTGAATTTATCACTAAAATAATGAACTAAAATTTTACACTTAAAATAAACTACAAAATTTATTAAACTCAATGCATAATACATACGAAAGGAATGCATACTTAATTTAAATGGAAATAAACCAGAGTACATATTATGAGTGTCGAACTTTCGTCATACATGTTCAATCAAATAGCCTGTGAGAGCTTTATGACTTACGAGCTTCTTGGTTCACATGGGTATTAAAATATATTTTAATTTTAATACCCATGTGAGAGGGGAAAATACTACCCATGGGGTAGGGTATAGAATACCCATCTATTAACTACTGCTATATACTCGGCTAAATCCGCAATGCGCTCAAGAGAGTATTCAAAAGGTTCATCATCACCTTCTTGTGCTCTTCGGTGGTCAATAATATTCTTATTGAAACTCGTGTTGATCAAATTTAAAAAACATTTTGAAGGACTGAAGGAGTATGATATAATTTTTTAAGCTCAATAAAAAATCTATTTCTTAAATATTTTAAAGGCCAAAACCCAAAGCCCCACTCATTAATTTATTATTGATTATTGAAATCGAATCAAATATTCGAATCTAATAATCGAATACGAATCATTTTTCAAACCAGATATTCAGAAATAATTAATATATTATAATATAATTATAAAACTTAAATCAAATATTCCATCGAATCGAATTGAATACTTTTATTTACCACTTTCGGATCGAATATGAATCAAGTTTAATGTTTAATTAGAAACCAAATTCGAATTCGAATATCTAAATAATTTAATGAATCCAATTCGAATAGAGTGTTATTCATTTCGATTCGATTCACTTACATTCCTAATTAAGCTTCGTAACATGATAAGTTCATATATCTATACTCTACGAATTTTATCATCAAAGTAGGAAAAATATCTATGGGGTTTTGAGATCAAATCAAAACATATAAATCAATTTTGGGACACACTTGGGTCAGCCATAGGTACCGTGCAGACGGCTAAAACACTGACACTTTTATTCGTGTAGATTATCACTTTTCTGTATAAAGATTGACACTTTTAAAAATTAACATTTTATTCGTAAAATAATTGTGTTAAAGATTGACACTTTTATTCATATAGATTAACACTTTTCTATATAAAAATTAGCACTTTGACCCGGCCACATTATGTTGCCGACCTCACCTAAGTTTTGTCATCAATTTTTATTAGAAGTTGATCTCATCATATTCCCCTTAATAATAAATCCTAATACAAACAAACCGCAAAATTAATAATTACATTATACGATAAAAATGTGGAACCATGAAAAATACACATTTTTGGGCAGTAAAGATAAATACTAGTCATTTGGATAACTAAAGATTAAAAAAAAATAATCACTCTTATAATAATGTTACCACTGTTTTTTTTCGTACAATTCCGTCAAAGTATGAATTTACAAATTCGAGCTCGTAAATTACACACACATAAAAAAGGTCAATTCCCGAAGTCACAAATCCAATTCCCAAATTCGTTATTTTAGTAACATAAAATGAACAAATCACGAATTCAGAAGCCCGAGCTTGTTGATTAGTGCCAAAAAAACAACAAATCCCAATTATTATTTTTTTCATATATTCAACAGATTTCGTGTATTGGCGAACCTCATTTCATTTATTGAAGAACAAACAAACAGTCAGAGAACGAGATCCATGAATTTTTCACGAGTAAAAAAAAAACAGCAATTATCATACTAAAACGTAAGAAACAATATTAGCAAGCAAAATCCGAAGAGAAACATGTGTAGATAGAGAGAGGGCACCGTGTGTCAGCAGATTTCTGCTATCAATCGTGATGCGGCAACACCGGAGGGGGGAGGGAGAGAGAGAGTGTTGTGCGTGTGTGATTTTTGAGGAGGAAAGAAAGGAGGAGATTTAATTTTTCCTTTTAAACTGAAATTCATTGATAGTGATGTATTATAGCCTAAAAAATGACTACTTTTCTTTACTTTACGATAACGGTTTACTCCATAATCATTGACAATAGGCACCGCAAGATGGTAAAGAAATCAAACAAGTAATGCAAGACAACCAACCTATAACAAAATGCCATTCTTCTTCTACCTTCAAATAATGCTTACAATTCTAACACCCACAAACTACTTTAAATATGCTAAAACACATCTCTACACATTGACATCTACTACTTCAAATTCCAGTCATTTGCATTAATGCAGACATTTTCTTCTTGAATTATCGAAAAGCACCATGATCCATTTACAATAATAAGTTTCAATCTTGATGAAAACTAAGGCAATCAAAATTTTATATAGACAAAAGATTGGTGATGATGATGCAATGAGTTGAACAAAATGACTTCTTACCTACATAGTTTCAAAACTATCAAGCTATACTATACTAATACTACTACTCTATCTTCCATCTCCTCTTCTATAACTTAAATTTGGACTAACATTTTGCTTCATAAATATTTCGATCACCATAAACAGAGCAAGTAACAAAATTTAATCCAAACCATAGACGAAGCAAAGATTAACTAAGGCCAGGAAAGATAACCATCCAAACCGAGAACTAAGGCCAGGAAAGATAACCAACCAAACCGAGACGAATCCGATCAATGCCACGACGATACAGTGAGAAGAGGAACTTCATCCCAAGCCAAAGACATAAAACCAGGCGGCGAAGAATCAACGAGCTTGTACATTGCGCTGCTGCGGTAGTTCCAAAGAAGTGCTTTAGCTTGGCTCATGGCGTAATGGCTAAACACCAACGGCTTGAAGCCGGCGCCTTCCATCAGAATCCTCCAGCCTTCTCTATCTTCCATCCGCTCTCTTTTCCGATCACCAGGGCCAACAACTCCGGCAATTCTCCGGCCAAGAAGCAATCTTTCGAGCTGAAGTCGCTCCGGGGCCTCCCTGGGGAGGTTTGCCTCCAACGATTCAAACACTGCGGTGTAGTACTTGAGCCCATTCTTGAAACGGGTTAAGAATCCGACCCGGTTTAAGCTAACTTCGTATTCGCCCAAGGTGACTACACAGGGATTCAATGATTTTGCGAGCTTGAGCGCAGATTCAACGCCTTCGTTGCTCTCGTCGAGCAGATTATACAATTGAAGCATGAAATTCACTGCTACAACCTCACCCGGGTCGACCCGGAAACTTGAATCGGTGAGTTCCTGGATCGGTGTAAGAACCGGCTCGAACTCGAATTCCAGACCCAGCAAATTGGCGAATTCTTGCAGCCGATTCCCGGTGGCTAAAAGCGACGGCGCCGGGGAATCGCCGAGGGCCGGGGCGGGAATGCCGGTAATGCTAACCCTTTCGGGTTTTCCGGCAGGTCGGGTAGCCAATGCCTGCAGAAAAGCGGCCCATTGGACCCCTTGAACAATGCCGAAATCCACAATGTGAATCTTGCTGGCTTTCTCAGTGGCCTCGAGAATCGCTTGATTTGCGGTTAAATGGGCGAATTTGGAGTAGGGGCAGGCGTCGTAGAGCGACTTGTACGATAGAGTGTACTCCTCGGCGGAGATGGGAGAGGCGGCGGTTTTCGCCGCTTGTCGGTCGACTCGGTTGTAAAGGGCTTCGGAGAAGTAGTGGGAGACTCGCTCCAGCGGGTCGCCGTGTTGGGTGACCGAGTCCTGCAGCTGGATCAGTGATTTCACCGCGTTCTCCGGGTCGGACTCGGACAGCCGAGCGCATTCTATCAACACCTTGAGGAACGGCTTAGCCGCCGCCTTCGGTGAGGTTTCCGGGGAACTCTCGGAAGCGCCGCCGATCGCCGCCGGCGCTTCGGTGATAGCTGGCTTGGATTCTTTGAAAGTAGGCTGGGACTCCGCAGGCGGATCAGAAGTAGGTAGAGCCCAAGTCGACGTCAGCGGAGGCTCCGAGAAGATGACTCGGTTGAGATCGGAGGGGGGTGGAGAGTTGATGCTGAGTCGACTCGGGAAAGGATCGGTGGTGTAGAGATGGCTGAACTCGGAGGTGGTCTGCCACGCGTCGCAATCGGTCTGGAGATTGGAGCTCTCCGTTGAATCTCCGCCGCCCATTAAGCTCTCCATCCACTCGTCCGAGTCGAACGCGCCGCCGGTACCACCGCACAGGTCGGAGAACCGGAAAACGGTCGAGGGGTGGTCCAGAGTCGGGAACTGGAAACCGGGTTCGGCGGCGTCCGGACCGGCGGGGGCCGGAAACGGGTCGGTGAATCCGCCATATGGGAGAGAGGTAGAGGTCGGTGTTTGCTGGGCGGCGGAGGCAGCGGCGGCGGCGGCGGTGGAAGGGGACCAAGGGCTGAGGCAGAAGGGGTTAATAGTGAGGAGGTGCTGCTGCTCTTGTTGCTGCTGCTGCTCTTGCTGCTGCTTCTGCTGGATGACTTGCTGCGCAATCGCCATTAGATTGCCGCTGTCCGTACATAAGTAAGCCATTTTTAGTATGGTGTTCGCTTCTTCTTCTTCTTCTTCAGATCCTCACATAACAGTGGACAGTGGACACCGCTCATAGACGAAGAGGGAGAGAGAAAGAGAGAGAGTGTGCGGTGTGAACTCAAAAAAAAAGAATAGAGAAAATAAAAAAAAGAAGCAGATTAAACGGGCTTAGGATGGTGGAGTGGAAATTCTGCTTGATTGATTGTGGACAAGAAAGAAGACTGATTTGAAATTAAGATTTGGTTTTCTTTTCCTTTTCTTTTTTTTTTGGAATAGAGCAATTACTACTGTTTTTGGTATTTCTTTTCTACTTCTTCTTCTTCTTTTTTTTCTTCTTTTTTTCTTTTTTGAATAGAGCAATTACTACTGTTTTTGGTACTACCTCCTTTCCAACTAGTTAGTCCTATTTACTGTTGGAACAATAACCAAGAAAATGTAATAAGAGAAGGATTAAAAAAAAGTAAACTCACTGATTACTGTTGAAATCAACTGTTCACCATTACTGTTCATTGAGTACTGTATCGGAAGCTACTGTTCATTCATTAAACTATAGCAATACAAAAGGATTAAAAAGTTCTGAAATTTTCAAATTACAAATCTGGAGCTAAATTTTCAGAGATATGCCTCTAAAATTCAATCTTTCCCCCCAAAGCTGAAGACTGCTTATTTTTGAGAGAAATGAACTTGTAAATGATAAATGAGGTACAATGTTTCACTTAAAGCTTTCAGTTTTTCAGAATAAATATTCAATTAATTGCAAGCACGTTTGTTGTTAATATGCATTCAGATTGTTCCAGCAATTAAGGAAAAATGGCCTCCATTTTTAAGCAAGCACATTACCATTCAGCAAGATAATGCGAGGCCACATATCAGTAATACAGATGTAGAGTTTGAAGAAGTAGGAAGTGCTGATGGATTTCACATTAAGCTTGCTAGACAGCCAGCTAACTCACCTCAATGCAATGTGAATGACCTAGGATTTTTCTGTGCAATTCAAGCCCTACAACAGAGGCAGAAATGCAAAGATGCAGATGAACTTATTGATGCAGTCAAGACCAGTTTCAACCAGTTGGATCCTATGACTCTCAATGAAGTATTCATATCATTGCAATGTATCATGATTGAAATCATGAAAGCCAAGGGACACAACAATTTCAAGCAACCTCATATGAACAAGAATGCTTTAATCAGGCAGGGTATATTACCAACTGATTTGGAAGTGCCTGATTACTTGGTTAGAGAGAGCATAGACTACTTGATTGGTGAAGAAAGTATAGAAGGAATTAAAGATTTGATGGAAGCTATGGGAATATGTGTGCCACAGATTGGAGGAGGGTTCCCAGATTTGAACTTCTAGGGACATGTAGACAATTATTTTTGTGCAGCTAAGCAATCTTTTGTGCAGTTTAAGTGAAGAAAGTGAAGATAAACAAGATTTTTTTGTGCATCTGCCTTGCAAAGCAGTTTTTTGAAGCAGATAGGGTATGACATTCAGTACATTTTTGTGAAGATATGCAGCTAATTGCAAATTACTCAATGCAGTTTCATGTTGTTTAATTATTTTTATACAAGTTGTTTTATCAGAACTCATTGGAATTCAGCTATATATGCAATGAACTTTGACCCTCTAGAATCACAGCATAGCACAACATCATTCTATGTTAGGCACAGATAAGAAGAACCACAACAAAGCATATTGAAACAACTTCTAAAGAGGCATCAGCAATATTTCTACTTAAAAGTCACCATCGCAGCTTATGAACCCTATTTCCCACAGTACTCAAAGCAAAGCTTCAGATTCAATCAATTATAAGAACATAGAACAATTAACACAATCAAACGAAATTCATATCAGATCAAAAGAGCCATCAGCTACTAATCCATCAATTTGTTAAGATCGCATAACATAATAACCTCTTTCCCACATTAGTCAGAGCATAGAAACATCACAAAAGACAGATTCAGGATTCATTCATCCAACCAGTCATCATAATTCCAAAAACTAAGTAAAAAACAAAAAGTAGTAGTAGAAGTATCCGGAGTGAGAGGCTTCAAAGCCTCTCAGCTTTATCCTCCGCCGGCACCGCCTCTGTCTTCTCTGCGGCAACATCTCCATCCATCATCCAGATCGGGAGAGTTCGATAGCAGAAGAAGCGACAGGGAAGGTGACGGAACAACTTCGGGTTGGACTTGTCTGGAGCATCGCCTGCAGGTACGGGCAACGCCGGCGGGGAAGCTGCTTCCACTAGATCTAGGGCTTTCGGAGTGGGGGAAGCAGGTGGAGAGGCTGATTCAAGCGTCGGTGGGCTCAAATCTTCGAGCACCTCCAGCTTCGCCCCCATCGAGCGGCGACGTGGATAGGTACGGCGGAAAGGGATAGATCTACGGCTTATTGGGATAGATCTAGCCATTTTCCAGCGAGATCTAGGCACTTGGATCGGAGGAGGCGGCAACAAGGAAACCCTAGGGTTTTCGCCACTCAGGGCCTCCTCCTCCTCCTCCAGCTTGGCCCCCATCTGCCCTTGATAGATTGGATTATTGATTTTCATTTTTGAAAGAGGTAATCGACGGTGAGAGTGGACGGAATGTTGTGAATCAGAGAGAGAGCTTCGATGAGTACAGAGAGAGGTAGAGAGAGAGAGAGCTGTAGAGAGAGAGAGTGGGGCCAAAGTATCTGGAAGGTGAAATGAGGGTAGGGTTTCCTTCATTTTTTTAATTACCGCTAATCTTGGCCAGTTTAATTAGGGCCCAATTTGGGCTAATAAGGGCTGATGGGATGGGCTTGAATTGATGTTAAAACTTTCCCAAAATGGAAAGATGACTAAATTATGGGATAGACTAAAGTGGAAAGAAGGACTATCTAGTTGGGAAGGAGGTAGTATTTCTTTTCTACTTCTTCTTCTTCTTCTTTTTTTCTTTTTTTTTTTTACTAAAGTTCTCCGAAGAAAGAACTGCTCACTGAATCGCAACTTGAAGCGTGCGACTTGAATTCATTTCCAGCCATTTCTTTTTCATTTTCCCAAAACATGATTTATTAAGAATAATACTTCGATCCATCATATGAGTCTAGGGATGAGAATGGCTCGGGTTTTTGCGGGTACCTGCCTACCAATATCCTCATAGGACGGGTTTGGGTAAAATTAAATGGGTTTGAGACAGGTTTGGGTAGTAAAATTAATACTCGAAATGGGTTTGGATCGGGTATGAGTAGATATCTACGGGTACCCACTACCCATATATATATATATATATATATATATATATATATATATGAAGACGTAAATTGACTTATGCTATAACTTTTTTAGTTTGTATTTATTTGAAATTTCTTTTATGTTTTGTTATTACTTATCTTGAGATTTGTTTTATATTTTCTTAGTTTACATTTATTATGAGATTTACATGTTTAAATAACAATTTTGACTTTCGATTGGTATTTATATTTTAGTTATGATTTTTTGTTATATAAATTTATAGGAATATTTAATTTGATATTGTAGAATTTCGGTATATCAGGTAATTAATGGGTATTACCTGGTGGGTTTGGGGCGGGTACAGGTAAAATTGATTTTTAATCGGGTTTGGGACGGGTATGGGTATCGAAAATTTTAATGGGTTTTGTGAAAGACTAAATGGGTGGGTACACGACCCATTCCCATCCCTATATGAGCCTCACTTCTCACTAAGTATTAGGGGTCGTTTGGTTCAAAGTTGAGTAACGAAAATGGAATGAAATGAAATCAAGTAAGTGAATGATAATAGTAATGATAATGATTACTTTTGTTAAGTTGGTTCAAATATGGAAAGAGAGTCACTAGTAAAGGGGTTCCCTTTCTCCTTGATTCTCTTCCTTTTTGAGGGGTAACAATGTAATGAATTTGATTACCCCCAAGTAAGGAAAATAAATAATATATTACTCAAACCAAACAAAATGTAATTGAATCAATTACTTATTTTTCTTTTCATACTAAAAAAAATGGTGAACCAAACATGGTCTTAAAATGAAATTAATATTCAAATAGATTGATTGCCTTTGATATAGAAAGAGGCTCAAAGAGCCATACATATAGAGTTTGACTAAGCACAATTATTGTGGACAACCAAACAATGAATACTAAACATATTATATATCGTATTTTAAGATTTTATACTTTCTTATTTGATTTTTACGATTTTTATATCAAATTAAAAATATCGATACAATCTTTCATTTAAGATCAATAATCAACACACACTCGGTCTTTAAAAAAAATTTGTCCTTAATTTCATTTCGAACCGTCCACCAAAATCATGCATTTTCTATCTTTGGACATGAACCCACTATAACAAGATCTTTTATATGCATATTTATGGCACGTTTGGTAGGAGGGATGAGAAAATGACAGATAAGAAAATGTGAAATAAAAAAATGTGTGATAAGGTGAGATAAAAAATGTATTTGAGTGTTTGGTATGTAAAATAACAAATATAGATATTTTGGTTTGTGAGTTTGGTAGAATTGTTTTAAGTAAGGATAACATTATAAAATTACATATTTATCCTAGAAAAAATAATTAAAAAAGAAAAAAAAATGCAGAAATTGAAATTGAAAAAGAGAATGAAAATGAAAAACATCTAAAAGAAATTTAAAAAGAACGATAAAAAAATAAAATCACTCAACATCTAAAAGAAATAATAAAAAAAAAGAACGAAAAAAAAAGATCATTCTCTCTCTCTCAGCCCTTCTGCTTTGCTTCTGCTTCATCCTCCCTACGTCTGCTTCATCCTACTCCCTCGAAATCTCTCGGCATAAACGGCTATGAATGCCCGGAGTAGTTTGCAGCAATATCCCTCAACAAATTGCGAGATCCCTCAACAAATTGCGAATCTTATTCAAGATATGGAATGGCGGTGGTCGCCGGCGGTGAACCCAAATCAGCTGTTGCTTCTAATTTTGCTTCAACATCCACTGTGCGCTGCTCCTCGTACTTCCGGATGGTGAAGAACTTCTCCAAAGAAATTCTTGATGCGATGAAGAACTTCTCCGAAGACCCTCGTCGGCTCGTCCAGTAGCAGGAAGCAGAGTGTGAATTTTGTTGACACTCGATGATTTGAAAAAATCCTATGTTGAAGGTGAATTTAGGTATTTTGACACAAAAGAGGATCTACTGTTCAAGCCCCATATTATTATCCCACCTCAAAGACAAGATTACAATATAGAAGGCTACAGTGGTTTTTTCCTCGGGCTGGTCGTAATTAACGGGCCGAGCAGAAAAATAATCTTATCTACCAAACGGTATGATAGGCCCATAAACCTTTTCCTATGTGGCCTTATAGGGGCTACCAAACGTGGCCATACTATATTTACCATTTATGGTCTACCACATAACAATCTCCACTCATTAAAAGTATGACCCAATCTCTATTCACATAAACAATACAAGCTAATTGCATTCTTTCTTAAAATCCGAGCTCATCAAAACCGGGGTAAATATTTGGATAATAGGAGTATATTTATGTATCTATGATGTTTTAAATTTAATAAAATAAATCTGTATTAAATTATTATACATTACACTGTAGCGTCATTGAAGTTTAAAATATTATACATTAAACTTTAGCATCATTTGGATATGCTTGTCTTTTTTTTATATCTAAAAGTGACTATAAAATAATAGCTATAAAACATACAAAGTTTTTTTTTTTTTGTTACTTTCAAAGTTTTCCCGATTTTTGTAGAATACAAAATTTTAAAAAAATTTATACCCTTGGGGCGTGAATGGCAAGCCTCTGTTTTGGTAGAGTCCACAGAAGCACAAAATGGTCTTAGGCCCAGCCCAGCCCACAAAACTCACCTTTCTTGAGCAGAATGGTCTTAGGCCCACTCACAATGGAGCTGAACTATGGCGCAACGGTCTTAAAAGTTCATTCCCTTCTTTTTCCCTGGCTACAGTTTATGGAAAAGAAAAGACAAAAGAAAATTCATGGTCCTGACAAATAATCATCCTTGAAAAAACATACACAAGTAATTGCATCCTTCCAGTATTTTAGAGTTAAACATGGAAACAATCTTGAAAGTTAAAATTTGTAATATTGGTTGGCACAGGCTAAGAAATTAACGACTCAAGCGCTAATCGGTTCGGTAGCTTTTTTCAGCCACTCCATCTCAGAAGGATTCAAATGTGGAGCAAGGATTTCCCGGCATCTACAATGGTAGCTGTTCAACCATTCGATTTCTTCGGGCACGAGGAGGCTGATGTCGATCAACTTCTTTTGGTATGGGGCCTGATTCGACAAAGTATCGTTTGTCAGCAAGAATTTACAATAGCATCATTAAGCAGGATAAGACAATGCCAATCCTGCACAAGCCTAACCAATACACTTTTCTTCAGCTTTTCATCAATAAAAACACATTTCCAAAATCCAAATTATTTGTACAAGGCCATCCGAGGATGGACGAGACTACGTTCACATTCTGAGGAGTCTGATAGGCTACAATATTTTTGAGTTTGTTTTTTTTCTTATATTTCTGCATAAAAATCTTTAGTCTGTTGACAGTCAACCAACTGACAGGCGCTCCAACATCCGTCCTTTAAAATATTCTCAAACAGCGAGATGTAGCTCGAAATTTTCAAGTGACATTCTCTATCAAGTGATGTCTCATTTGTACAACTAAAGTATAAGTTCAGCTCTTATTGCATTCTTCTTCCGTCAAGTAAATGAAACTTCTTTTTACTTTTAACTATATAGAAACAAGCATGGTGAAGGGATGAGTTCTAATTGTTATATATGGCCAAACCTCTATTAGCACTACGTTGACCACATACCTAGCTTTCATAAAGTTAACGAGAAATTATTCATATTCATCAGAGGATATCAGGTCAATGTAGATGAAACATACCCATGTAATGTGCTCGAAAGATAAGTAACCCCTGTCACCAAAATTGAACTTTGTATCTGCTGCTTTTACGACAAGCACATTCTCCAATCTTATGCCAAATTTCCCATCCTCATAATAACCAGGTTCTGCAAAACCAAGTTAAGTATGACCAACACCTACATATATAAACATATAAAAAAACAATTTTCCTACAAAAACATGTCTCCAGATTTCCTTGCTTTTCTTGCTTAGAAGTTGAATATTGGCTTTCTTTGCTGGCTTAATACTTGAATATTTCCCTGTCATTGAGGACTCGCAGTTCTATTTCCATTCTGACAACTAAGCTTTAAGTTGATTTTCCAAAGGTTCACGCATAAAGAAGGATTACATATAGAGACGATCAATACATAAACCTTCTTTTATTCTCACAGCCATAGGCTACTTCAACATGGCCCAGCTCAATCCATGTAAACAGCAATTTTTGCAATGAAAGCAGTAAAAATAACAAAAGGCTAATATCATGCATTTCAATGATATTATCAGTCATAATTGCAAGAGATAAGTGTAAGATGTAGAGTAGACGAGTAAGTGAGCTGAGCTAATTCACAAGCTACTCTAGATTCAACTCAACGGAAACTTGATTAGAGAGCTCGAGAGTTATCTATCCTTGAAGTGCTCGACTGATGAACTCATGAATCATATAGAATAGTTTACTAATAGTTCGCAATTAAAAACATGATATCTATGTGATCTTTTACAGATTTGAGTATTACTACATTAATTTCAACATATTTACTTTATAAAATCATATTTAATCAACTAACTTATAATTTTATTATTCACACACAGATTCAAATTCTGACTGCTATTTAGAAAGAATTTCTTAGCTTGATAAAGTCCGATCATTTAACAGGTCAGTCTTGAGTTCTTAAAATATGAAATCGCCTTAATAGCAAACAAGTCAATCTTGAGTTCGTCAATAGTCAGACTCGGTTCAACTCAGTTACACACCTAAATCCTAATGAGTCTGGCATTTAAAAAGCAATGGATAAAAATTGTTCTCGAGCAGTTACCATCTGTCACAGTCATTGAAGATTGTAATGGCACATTCCGAGCAGATGGCCTAAAACTGATTTGATGCGGTCCTACAAAAATAAAGATTGAGGTAATTAGTTTGTCATTTATAATGAAGATCTTTATTTTAGTTCTTCTATTACCAATGAAAATGGTAATTTAATGAATTACACAAAGTAAACAAAACAAATAGGAAGGCTCACGAATACTGAATTATACAACCATCTTTGTAATGTTACAATGGAAAATCTGATAGTTTTTTCACAATTTTTACAAAAATGGAGGCAAATACCTTCAGAGTTAATCGTAAAAATAGTTTAATATCATCAGAGATATCATATATGTGCATGTCTCATAGTGGAAAAGTTACAAGTGCCATGTCTATGCATTCTAATGGCTAATGCATACAAGTGATATGCATTTTCAGAAAGTTTAACAGAAGTATATTGGAGAGACAATTTAGAATCTTCTGAATTTGACATGATAGAGATAATTAACATTACCTTCATGAACATTAAGATAAGAACCTATCCCGTGACCAGTACCATGCCTGTAGTCAAGACCATCCTTCCACAAAGGAACACGTGCAAGAACATCAAGTATATGACCTGGAAGAAGTAGCAGTGACATCATAGTTCTCGTCATAATTTGAACAGAGCCAAAAACAATGACATTGAATTGTATCACATAAAAGTTCACAAGCTCTTGCTTGTGAAAACATCTATCCGAGTCCAAACATCTGAAGCTCGGGAAATACTCTTCAGAAAATGAAAAGGGGTATTTATATACAAAAAATTGTAGATGAGGAACACAATATCTACCAGTGGTTCCGCTGGGAAATCGGGCATTTCCCAAGCCAATGTGGCCCTTGAGAACCTACAATAATCAGAAAACATTAAATGAATTAAAATCAATATCTTTCTACTTAATAGCTATGAAGTTATAGAATTAAATTTCTTTTAAATACAACATTCAGATATGTGTTAATCATCTTTCAATCACGAAAGGAAATAGTAAAGAAAGTGAATCGCTAGATATGTAAATGTAAAGGAGCAATAGAACAACAAATAAAATTAGCTTCAAACCTCTAAACTGTTCAAAAGATTTTTAGCCAATTATTTCCAAAAGTAAGAGGAAAAATCTCACAGTGGCGTGACAATTTTGATGAAAACAAAGATTGGCTAAAGCTACTTCGGATTGAGGTCCAATACAGAACCTTCTCGTCTTCGTTAAGAGGATAAGTTTCTTACTGAAAGATTAATATAAATGTGATTGAGAGAATGGAAGAAATCAGCATAAGAAATTCAGTAATCACGAAGTACTAGACTCGTGAATTTCCTAAGCAATGGATACCAGTTGCCAAATCTGTATGACCTCATGCAGATAAACTAAGAAGGCCAAAAAATATGACTCAATTTCTTGCTTGATTAAATAAGACATTGCAAGGTTAACCAATCATTTATTTCTCTTGCCGCAAAGTACTGAAGAGAGGCAGTACATGTTTAGCCTAAGAATATAATTCCCTCCGCCCACCCCAACATTGTGAACACCTGGAAATCCACATTAAACGTTGAATTATGAATAAACGAAGGCACTACTTACTGCTGTATAACAATCTTTCTCATGTGCAGTAGGTTTTCCGAAATGAACAGTCCGAGTAATGTCAGTTGTTCCATCTAGATACTTTAGACACACCAATGAGATTAATCATAGTAAATAAAGATGCAAAAGAGGCTAGATAATATAAGAACAAGAACTGGGCCAGCTGATGCACCTGTGCTCCTGAATCAAATAGGTACATTTGATTGGGATCAAGTTCAGCACAAGTTTCAACCTCTGGATTATAATGTATGATTGCACCGTTAGGCCCGACTGATGAGATGGTAGGAAAACTCAACCCCCTAAAATGCTGTAAAATAAACACAGATCACAGATGCAGTTGATGATAAAGTTATTAAGGTCCCAACTTTTCCCAACTTGTACAAATTACTAAAGTTGATAACAGGATAATTATTTGTCAAGCGACTAGAAATCCCGTTTTGTAACTTTGGGTCCATATCTTTGTGTGCTAGGATACGCTCAAGAATTAATCCCACTCTATCCCTCTTTTCTCCATCTATCTGTGTTCTTCAAATAACTACCTAGTAGAACTCACAGCTCAGAACTTGACTTTTCTCTCTCTCCACCCAGTCTCTTGCTATAGTACTCGTGGTATCTGTCGTTTATACATGACATAGAAATAAAAAGCACAATAAAGATGCAGTACATAATACACATCGTGTCATATCATATACTCCCTCCGTCCCATTGATATCGAACCATATTCTATTTTGGGGTGTCTCATTCATCTTGAACCATTTCCAATAATGGAATAAATTAGAGGTTTATTATAGTATTATTTAAACTAATTTATCAATTTAATCTACCAAATCTGCATCTTCTCACCTCTCTGCATGTATCCCAATATAATTTGAATTGCAAAATTTTAAATTATCATAACTTGCTCGTTTGTTCACCAACTTTCACAATTTCCATACAAAATTAAAGGTTTCGATACAATCTTTCATTTGAGATCAATCATCAATATATTTTAATGGACCTATGATGCTCCAATTTTTTTTTAAAAAAAAAGAAAAAAAGAAGGTAAATTTGCAATAAAATATTAACAATAATGATATTTGGCCATAACGTGGCCGGCCACACACAGTGACATTTTTTTTAATATACATAATTTAAAAGATAATAAATTAAAGGTTATAAGATTTAAATGTTTATAAGAGATTATTCTTAATTATTTTTAAATTTGAATATAAAAATATTTTTTCTCCCAATAATTACATATTTTTTCTCTTAAATTAAAAAAACAACAAATTCTTTAAAGTAGTCGATCATCAAATAAATTAAAGGGCTAATTTATTAAAAATACATTAATTATACCCCTTTTTGAATTTTCTCATAAAATATAATTTTTTTTGGTATAAATTCATAAACTATTACATATTAATATTAATTATGGCCGGCCACATTATGGCCGAACAACATCACCCAAATATTAAACACTACACTCAATCATTAACTAAAACTCTCCTGAATAACTGCGCCCGAAAAATCAGGTTCATCATCAACAAGACGAAGAGAGTAAAGCATTTTAATTGAACACATATAAATTATATACATATATGTACATGGGGATAGGTTCATATAAAATCAAACGTGAAATTAATCTACCATTGATCTTCCCATGCCCTTACAGTTGTCATGGGTAGAAGCATGATTATATCTTTTATAAATAAAACCATGCCTTTTAATGTCGTGCTATTTATGCTACAATCCTTTGATCTGACAGTTATATGATCCGAAACCTACGTGTGTGTATCTTTAAATAATAGAGTAATGTAATTTCGCCACATTATGTTCGGCCATAATCTCCTTTATTGAATAGAGAAAAAGGGTAGAAAAGTAAAAGTTACTATGGCCGGTCATAATGTGGCAAATAGCATTACTCGTAAACAATTAACAACAAAAATAATATCCCCATTATGGCCATGACCATAAAGCGGCTGCATAGCCTTATTGTGAATAATCCTTATAGTCAGTCTTCATCATTACACAATTGACTTACCATCACAAAAATCTTAATTTCGAAAATCTATAAATAAACACAAATATTCATCAATACTATGTATCTCAGTACTCATAATCCTTCATAAGCACAAAACAAAGACAACCAGAATTATTTTTTAATTCTTACCTAATGAAATAGGGAAATGAACACATACCAATAAGGAAGTAGTATGTCAATAAAGTTTGGGACTTAGGGTAAGCAGTTATAATACGACATCCACTAGTACAATTAATGTCTTTTTGAAATATTGTTAAGACATACCTCTTTAGAAGCACGGAATTCCTCAAGTTTGTCACTTACAGACACCTCGGTCAGTTTTGTTGTTTTCCTGCATCAAGTCCAAAAGAATAAAAAATAAAAAAATAATAAAAAATAGTTATTATGTTGCAGATTTAGGGTCTCTTCAGCTCAAATTGTATCACATATTTCCAACAAAAAGTTGCTATTCCCCGACGCTATCACAAAAGTCACATAATGCTGATATATTCGGCCATCACTAAGAATGTCATGATTTTTGTTAACACGAAAAGAATGCCAGGATTGTGTAATCAAGAATAGTGTTTCATTAGCACTTCATATAAATTGAAATGCTTTATAATACAAAGGTATAATGCACAAAAGAAAGATGGTATTACTTAAAATGGTAGAAAATAAATATGACAATAATTTCAAGTCCACACCATATACAAAAAATAATTTTCTTTTCTAATAAACATTAAAATATTATAAAGCACTTTTTGACAAAGGCTTAATCACCCCAAGAAAAGTGTTATCAACATATACGACCCCAATCTCCAGCCACATCTGAAGCATAAAAGGCCTTGAATTCATTATGATTTTAAACCCTCAGGCAATGTTAAATTATACCAATTCTTAGCAGTTGTTACTAGAATCTTCTTATTTTACTCTTTAATCACCTCCAAGTTAGAACTCTTTCTAAATACTATCAAGTATTCCCCTCTCTGTTGTGCATAATTCCATCTTGAGCTCACCAATTACAGCTAATTCTAATGGTACAAATTGAACTGGCTGTTCATTTCAAGATCTAGCTTACGCTCAAAATCAGCTGGCATTCGTTTCAGCTTAGTCCTTTAGTACTCCTTAGGTCCTATCACACTACAAAGTAAAGTTGATAGTCTGCATCAGAAGATAGGTCACCCAGGTTTCCACCAGTGGACTAATGACACTTCACCAATTTTTTGCACTCAATAGTGTTTAAGAAAAGTATTAAGAACAACACCGATTACCAGAGAAATGACTTGATGGAAAACAATTTCAATAGTATTACATAAGAAGAGGAAAACCCTAACCTTTACACAGGGAGATATTCAAACACATGTGACCAAATCAATTTTTCATACCAAATACCGCAACAGACAGTGATATTAAAAACTTACAGTTGATCCTTGTTATTGACCTCGCCGCTCATAAAGTAACCCGGAGCTCCATAAATTTCCTGCATCTAAATGTAGAGAAAGGTAAAACTAATCTTTCTATCCAAACATAATTCTAAAATGTTGCATTGATAATTTGGAGGTTGCAATTCAAGCATTTATTGATTTGGGTAAAATAGATAAATAAAGGACAATATTCAGTGGAAGTAACTTTTTGACATAACTGAAGAAAGATTCCCATCCAGGGCTCAAACAAATAACACATCAAATAACAGTTCGATAAACATCTTCGAGAGACATGTGAAAGGAATAGCTTTCTCAATTTCAGAACTAGACACTTAAAGAGAGTTTAATATAAGTCACACCAAAAAATTAGAAGGACAAATTACAAAATCCAGCAAAGATTGGAAATAATCTAAACATCCAAATTTCAGGTAGCAGTGCCAATACCTGTTTATCAAGCCAAACAAGATATTGCACCACAGCTGCCCCATCACGAATATGTGCATTCTTCAGTCCTTCTATCTCAATGGGATTCTACATGAATCAGAAAGAAAATAAACAGAGAGAGCTTCATAGAACCAGTTTAAGTAAATAATGGCAGATAGTTTTTTCTCACATTGCATTTTACAACCCAAGAGAAAGTGAGACTTTCAAAATTTTATTAAGGTGCACGGAATATTTAATAATCATTTCTTCGCTCATAAAACTTAAGCTCGGTGGATGCTTAACTACCACTAGCCTGTTTTGAAAATAATCAAATAAGGTAAAAGGCTACTCCAAGAATAGGAAAATAGCCGAGGTCTTAGGCAAAAGCATTTAATAATTGGGGGGAAAAGATATTTAAATTTATATCCTGCATAACATTGCATTTTTCATCTTTCAAATTCATATCTGCAAATTGTCATACGTAGATATTATTCTCCAGAGCGAGTTGATTATGAGATGTGTCTAAGTGTCAACATTAAATCCCCTATACATTTATGCTTTCACTATCCATGCTTTTTAGAGATGTTTTATATGCCTTTTCCAATAGTTACATATACAAAGGTCACAGAATCCGTGTACTCCAGCTGCTACACCTTTTTCTTTGAGCTTTACAAGTGTTATACAATAAACTTTTTAGGCAAAACTATATGTCACAATTTCGCAGAAATTTTGAGGAAACAAATTTCAGGTAGTATGAGAAATCTCTTATCGTCCTTACTTGAGTCACTGAATTAGATCAAGGTCTTAGGTCTAACAATAAAACCTACCAATATGGTTTTCAAGAATCGCTAGAATTGTAGCCACAAAAGCTACCATATGATTTCAATGTAATATTGCATAAATATAACAGGCTCTTCACATAGAAATAAATATAGGACATCTTTGATTTTATTTTTTTTCAAAAACGAAAGGAAATAGAAAGAAGAAGAAAGCAAAAAATAAAAAGAAGTAAAATTTCTATTGGCATCTGCATCTCGAATGTCTAGTCAACACATGCTAACAGTAATGTACGATGCTAGAAGGCATTTACTTTGGGTGATAGGTTATATTGACAATAACTAGGACTTAAAGGATTACATGGTCCAACAAGAACAAGCTCAAACTTGTCCAATTAGGAGAGAACAAAATACCTTCAGGGCTTTTGCAAGGGCCAAAGGAGAGGATTGCAGGAAAACTTTATCAAGGTTCAGTTTTGAATACAGAGCAAAGCACGCCCCAGGATCAACCCATATAAGGTCATTGCTTTGCTCTTCTGCAGAGCTATTGCTACCCCCAGAACCTGTCTTTGTGGCATCATGTTCAGCTGTCTTTGTAGACGTAAGCTGGTTAGATGCAAGTAAGGCTGCATCGGAGCTCACTTCACTGTAATCACGTACTTCAATACCACTTTTCTCCATGTAAGATCCTACCTGTAGATGATAATAACTTGAGACCAAGAAAGACAAATATGCAAGAGATGATGTATTCAGCTCAACTGTATACAATCTAACCTCAGAAGACACCTTTCGCTTGTCCACATAAAAGAAAGCTGCAGTTAACGTGACTATTGCATATGCATGAGCAACGGGACTATATGCAACATCAGATCCTCGAACATTAAACAACCATGCTACCTACATAATTATAAAAAAAATTAGAAACCTGTGACTCTAAATCTAATACATAGAAATAAAAATTAAATACTGAATGTCCAGTATAGCATGGAGAAGCTTGCCTCGTCCAATGCAGTAAGTACAATAGCACGAGCTTTTTCCAGCAGAAGCTCTTCCCTCAAATCTTTCAGCTTATCTTCGACAGAACGGCCAGAAAACTTGATTGGGTGCACAACAACAGGATTTGCTTCAGATGGGGGTCTACTAACCCAAACTTCATCTATCAAGTTAGTAGTTGTTTGAATCAGCTTTTGTTGCTTCTTAGCAAAAGCATGCTCCCATTTATGTGCAGTATCAACTGATATGCACCAAGGATCAACACCAATAGCGGCATGACTTGGCAGATTCTAGTACAGCATATCAAGGTTCAATACAGATAAAATGATGGTTTCATACCACTTAAAAATAAAATCAAACATTAAAAATTCAGTCAAACGATCAAGAATATAGTGTATATATTTCGTGATGATTTTACAACAGAAAAAGAATAGTTTGACTTTATAGCAAAAATATGGACCGACAATTCTGTAGACGAGCTTTGAAGCAGCGGGCATTTTTCTAATATGCATTTCACCAAGTAACTCTAAATGGTTAAAGATAAGATTAATCAGATTATTGTGCTAGAGATGTGCTTACTCGATCCGAGTTATGCAGGTGCAGAACTCTCAGATTGAAACAGATATCATACTAGAATGATTGTACCATACAACATAAGAAGGATATAAACAAAATATCTCATGCTGCTTCATTAAACAAGATATGATAAGCACTGTACAGATTAACAAAGTCAAGGAGAGACTTACATCAGCCATCCAGACATCAACATGCTGGGTCTTCTCCAATGCGCATGAGCTTCCACTGGTTTGAGAGCTGTTGTTCTGCCTGCAAAAAGTACCTTCCATCTGTCCAGAGTAAAGCCTCATTCGCAGTTATAAGTGCCAAACCTACACCACATCAATTTTGAGAATATATATTCTATGTTAGAACAAAACAGCCAGTAATTATATGCAACAAAAAGCATCCATCCATGCCAAATCGGCACGCACTGCGAAATTTGGCAAAAACAATAGCATAAACTCACCAACATGTTTACAAGGATATGAGCAATGTTCTATAGAAAATCAATCTTGAGAATATATATTCTATGTTAGAATAAAGCAGGGAGTGATTCACTCATGCCAAATCGGCATGCACTACTAAATTTGGCAAAAATAATAGCATAAACTTGCAACATATTTACAAGATTCAGCAATGTTCTATTATTTCACTGGTTCTATTTCTATACAATCTATCCTGATTAGCAGTTCTACTACCAACAATAGCGCAGTATGTGGTTAACATAAATGATTGGAATAGAGAACAATCATGATGGATAATTAACTTGTGCTGTATTTGGTGAAAAGAAATACTAGAAAATATGTTCCACAAATCACAATCAGTTCTCGGAAAACCATCCTTCTCAAACCAAACAAAGTTAGACTATAAATTGAAGAAATTCAAATAGTCAAAACAAAATTTGTACGGTACTTTCAGTTGCATCACATATAGGGAAAAAAAATCTAAAAAGAAAAAACAGAGTGGAATAAGAAAAACTCAATTAGTGAGATTTGAGAGCAACAAACCAGCGCTGCCGGTGAATCCAGACACAAATTCGCGGCGTTTGTCCCTGGCGGATACGTATTCGCTCTGTCATAGCAAAGATCAAGGCGATCATATTACATAAACCAGTTAAATGCGTGTGAAGAATTAATAAGAAATTGAGAGAGAGAGAGAGAGAGAGAGAGAGAGAGAGAGAGAGACCTGGTGATAATCTTCGGAAGGAACAACTAAAGCGTCGAGTAGAGGAGAGTGAGAGAGCATGAGAGAGCGGAGAGCAGCCAATGTTTCTGCGGCCATTTTTGATAATTTTTGTTGGACTCTGATTCTGACTTTCGCACAGTGAAATGAAGTCGAAAAGAGAACAAGAGACGATTAATTTGCGGTCATTAATCATTATTTATTAGTATTATTTATATATAATATATATAGGGGTGGGATTTGGGGGCTACCTCCTCCAAACTTCAGAATTATGAATCAATCCTATCCTTTTCTCACAATTAAATCTAAAATTTTGTTTTTTAGTGAATTAACATTTATTTTTAATAATTTTAAAGGTACTTTTGGAAGAAAACAACTAAAAAAGAATATGCTTATCATGTAAAAGTTAATATATTCTATGCGCCTAGATTCTGCATTTCACGAAAAAAATACAAAATACGGTCAGCAGGCAGTTGGAATTGAAGAAATTCGATGGCAGGAACAAAATCTAGCGAAAGTAAGCATCTTGTTCGATCGCAACTTTGATTGCAGCTTTCGATATGCATGCATCTGGTTCTAATAATCACGGCTGTGTTTTAGTTGTTATTCTTTTACTTTTTTTGTTGTTTGAATCCCTGTTTTTTCATAATAAGTTGCTACCTCTGTCTCATATAATTAGACACGTATTCTGTTTTGGTCCGTCTCAACAGTTAGACACATTTCCTAAAATGATAAAAAATACTTGGCTACAATTAACTCTCTTTCCTCAGAATTAATTACAACCACATATTCATCACTCTCTTGGTTATTGGATCTACAGTAAACGTCCCTAATTATATGAGACAGAGGTAGCAATTGTTATTTAAATAGGCACCGAAAAGGCATCTATATATATATATTATTTACAAAATATATCCATATTTTGATAGGGAGAGGGAGTAGTACTAGACGACGATTACTAAAAGATCAAAACAGGCAAATCAATAATAAATTAACTTTTATTATTATCGTTTTCCTTCTGCAAGTTATCCTAGCCTGATTTCTTGGCATTAGTTGAGATTTGAAAATGAAAACAGATTTGCGAAAAGTATTCTACACTAATTTCTGGCTTATCTGAAAAAGAACAAAAGAATCAGCGATTATTTTTCTTATGCAAATATTTCATCGCTAATTTATTGGATTTAGAATTAGATAACTAATTTTCCGGATGTAATCATGTAACTAATGAAATCACTATCTTCCAATTCCAACAGGTGTCCTCCACTCCATCAACTCATCCATATTGATAATGACAGCTTTCACTCGCAGCAGTGTTTTAAAGATCGGACCAAACCGGACAATTGAATTAGAAACCGGACGTGGTTCCGGTTTGACGGTTTTGTCCGGTTCGATTCCGATTCAAATTTAAAAATAGTCCCAAGGCATCTCTTAACAGCTCTGGCCTCCCGCCACCACTCTCACCCTTCCGACTGCCAAACCCAAACCTCTCTCCTCCTTATCAGGCCGCTGCCACCTCCGGATTCTCGAGCTCGATACCGGAAATAGCATGGTCGGGATTGCTGCAGCTGCTCAACTCGGAGCCAGTGTCACCAACACCGCAGCTCAGTCGACCTTTTGCTGCCCTTCAATGGGGTTATGGACGCCGTTCGCAAAGAATTTGATGTAATCTTGGGCTTCAAACCCTCAAACTTTTCTTTGCTGAGATGTAAGAAGGATTCCACGATCTTCAAGAGGGCTAGCAAGTTTTCCGAAGCCTGGCTTCTCTATAGCGATGCTCCCTCCGATGGGTCTAGCAAGTTTTCCGAAGCCCGGCTTCTCTATAGCCCGGCTTCTCTATAGCGATGCTCCCTCCGAGTTGGAGTCAGCCGTCTATCTCTTCATTTTTTCTATTTTGAGAATGCCTACCTCTTCATTAAAACAAGAAATGGAGATAGCATTTAGATGTCTTGACAGTTCATTGTCCAAAATCAACCATCGACATAACACCTTATCTCGCTACAAACTGTGTAGCGGAAAAAATAAATCGTCAACTTTTGAAAACCTGAGAAAAGTGGAAATGTTTTACAAGATTGAAAGCTTCAAACCACTATACACCTACCAAAAAAAACCACAACACAGAAGAAAACAAGAAAAAAAAAAACGGAAAAAAGTGTGATGTCCGTAAGAAACAAAAAAAGCTTTCTGTTTCAAGTGTTTAAAATCGACATCAATATCAACCGTGCGTGTATGTTCAGTGTTATCGAACTTGTAAAGTTGAGAGCGAGACTTTTCCCACAGCCTTCATACTTTGTGATCTTTAAAGCATACAAAGTGGACAAGCTTATTTCCATTGGGATAAACTGCAAACACGCTGGTTCCTATCTTTTTTCTGCAAATCGAGCACATACTGTCGCCACTAATCTTCACCAAACTCTTCCTTCCGCTATAAAGTACTTCTTTCACCTGCTTTGCAGCATAAATAATCATGAATAACACTAACGAACTGGACTTTACAAATCTCAAATCATACAATTTGAAAGTGTATTGATATACAAAGGTACCTGTAGGTTTTCGCTCTCTCTGAGGCTCCTTACGACTGAAAAATTCCTGTAACCTTCGCTGGATTTTCTCAAAAGAGGTCCAAGAAAAGGAAGTAGATTCTGCAGTGTGCCCAAACAGAAGCATAATGAGAGAGAAAGCATTTCAACACTCATAGGAGAAGATTTCGTCAAACCCTTGAGCAGTCCTCGAGGTACAAAAAATAAGCATGCATCTTGTACATCTTATCTAACTAGCACCTTTTTTTCTTTTCAAGAGTATATAACTAGCATTCTGTGTGAAGAGGTACTAACCTTCAGCTTAGTTTCCCTAGGAAGCATTCTTATAGCCTGAGCTCCATTTATTCGATCCCATCTTTGGCCTAACAAATCAAGGACCTTATCGAGCATAATGGTAGAAGTTCCTTCTTCATTGGCATCATCAGTATCACCGTCACTCTTTCCACTATCAGTACCACTTTGGCTGATGCGTGTCTCCTCAGCACCCTCGATTTCCACAATCTTCTTTGACAGTCGACCTTTATTTTTCACAGCTCCAGGAGCAACCTTGGGGATCGCAGAACTCCGGGAGGATGTCAAGCTACTAATTCTCTTTTCGAAGTTTTTTGTTGTCCTCTGAGGATTCAGGTATATTTGTAGTAGAATGAGGTAAATGTTACCATGAGATTTCCCTGAGTGTTGAGGTCCAGATTCATATATACGATCACAGTAGGCCAGAGCCAATTCAGGAACATTAAGCTATAAAGGAAGAAACACGCTAAAATTAGGAAAACTGAATTATGCGCACAGGAAAAAGTGGGAAAAAAATGGAAACAGAAATTTTATGGCCTGATAACTTTTTCATGGAAAATATAAGTATGCATCAAGTTATTTTTTGGCATGCATTAAAATGTATCAGCATCTAAGTTCTAGGATCTACAAGGTCATTAGTAGTACATAACACAAGAACCAGCTGTCATTGTCACTATTGAATACTCCAAACCCAGGATGATACTAATCCATGCATAGCAACCATTAAAGCCAAAGGGAAATGATGATCATCGGCAAGTGTTAGTGATTTGATTAAACAAATATCCAGAGCTCATGATTAAGTAGTTCATTAAGTAATAATGAACATTAACCATCTAAAAACCTTAGGAATATCACCTGATTCTAACTCTTTAAGAAATGATTCTGGAAAGATGTCAGAAATATAGGCAAAGAAAACACTTTCCCACCAATACCTAGCAAAAGGCATGATAACTATGTATAGTAAATCAGGTGCATGGTTTATTGGAAGATGATGGCTCAACTTAATGACTCTGTAGTAGAGTACCTTGTGAACGTATATTGAAAGAGCAAGCTCATGTAGGTTCATCTTTCCTAACAAAATCGCGCGTTCTTCATACAAGGCATCTGAGGGAAGACGCTTCAACAAAATCTCAGGGTTGTACCCAGAGATACCTTCCAAAGCAGACAACAGCTTCTTCCTAGTGGGAGAATAAGTTCTCTCATCCCACTTTTGTTGAGAAGTAAGATCTTTGTAACAATCAAGCACTTCTGACAGGTATATTTGCACCTGACAAGATTTATTTAGTGAGCAGAAATACTTTAGATGATTAGTTTTATACTGAATACACCAAAAACCTCTCGCAGTTTCAGTAGTTTGTTTGACCAAACTCCTTAATTTATGGCGCCATCTTAATATTATGAAAAAGACAACCATAATTAAACTCAACTTCTCAATTCACACGAGAGAAGTGTACCAACCGTCTGCAATAGTCCACTAACTACAAATGATGGAAGACATTTGATAATTGGACCATCAGCAGAGCTTACTGGCCACTTATCTTCTACGGATTCAAAAGAAGCATAGATATCCATACCATTTCGTTCTGGAGATTCCCTGACACACTGCTCTCATTCATAGCAAGCATAAGTTCTAAATATGTAGTCTGCAAATTTGGAGCATGCTGTTTTAGGTAAGAGTTCACTAAATCTGCTGGAATATTTCCAGACAGGAAGAGCTGAATTGTTTGTGAGGGACAGCTTTCCAGGACAACCATAGAGTATTCCAGGACAAGCATCGGATCAGTGCCGCAGAGAGGCTGAAAAAGAAAAAACGAACTCAGAAAGATTAACAGAAAAGGTCATCAATGTCCTTTGCTAAGACTCATAACACTGAAATATCTGCAGCCACACACATGCTACAGTAGATTTAAATACATATCACCTTTCTTTCCTTCTATAGTATAAATCTTGAAAGAAAATTTATATTCCTATTACTTCTTAGAGAGGCTTCCTAAGGTACTCTCCCATGAAATTGCAATTGACATTGTCTGAAACTCATATAAAATTACATCAAACAAATTATGATCAACAAACTATAATAGTTCTCTAGAAATGTGGTCAATTAGTGCTTAGCAAGACAACTTGAACCAAACATCTAAATGCAATTGCATATCAGTGTCGTCTTGGTATTGGAACGTCGACATTGTCAGAGTACAGGAGATGAAGACATGTGTACTCAAATAGCCTAGCATGGAAACCGATATAAAGAAAATGCGAATAGGAGCCTCCATACATGAAACTATTCTCTACACCAGCAAGTATATTATGCAACTGTGTAATTATTAACAATAAAATGAAGTAGAACTTATTCCATGAATCGCCTTGTTTTATCAATATCTCTTCATATATAAAATTTACAGGAGAAAAAAATCTATAAAGTGAAGTGAACTAATCATGAATCACTTTATTCTATTAATAACTCTTCATAAATAAAATCTAGATTGTCTTGCCTAAGTTATACATACATGTTATATCAAGCCATATACAGCATGTGATGACTATTAAGACAGTAAGACTTACCTTGAGATAATCAATAATCTGTTCAGGCTTGAACTTCGGGATGAGCTCAGCTGGTGGGTTATCTGAGTTTGAATCTTCCACCAATTTGTGAAGAAGCTTTAGTGCTTCATGATGCATGCCGTTGCATTTATAAAGTTCTAGCAAACAGGTATGCTGATTCTTTTCCTTCAAAAATTCCTCACACATTTTTAAATCACAATAATTAAGACCCTTAAGTAGTTCCAAAGCAGCTGGAGTTTGTCCTGTCAATAGAAGAGCTTGGAGTAAAGCCGTGTCAAGTATGGCTGCAGTGTCCCTAGCAACTGAGCTGATCGATACATTGACTCGAGCCTAAAAGATGCAAACAGGTAAATGTCATCAAGTTAAGCTTCAGAGTAAGAAATACCCTTAATTTAGTTCAACATCAGGTTAATTAATATAAATTGAACAATTGAGAAAGTATTGGATTGAAGACATGCATGAACCATTCAAAATGATATATTTTCCACACACTGCATAATCAATACATCTAGAAACAACCATAAAGAATAAGATTGGCAAACTCCTTACCTTGCCTGCTTTCCTCTGCCGACTGCTACCATAAGAAATAAAATTATGTCCTACTGCATCTGAAACAGCCTCCTCAGTTCCTTCTGCAGCAGCTTTGTCAACAATTCCAAATCTCTTCCGCTGCAAGAATTTAATTAGAGCCATCAGAGTATTATGGCTCATTTTCCTGGATTCGAGATCTGTTCTTTCCTCAGAATCCAGACCATGAAGAGGAAGTGAAGATTCCATGTCATCTGACAAGCCGGAGGAACCTCTGGATAGAATTGGAGCGTCCCCATCAACATCCATATATTGCTCTGGGTCAGGCACAACAGATGATTTGGGAAGAATGATAGATGGATACAGAGAAAGCACATAATTGATTTCCACTTGCGATGCTAAAAAATGATCCATTGCCTCCTCATAGTTTCCATTCTCAAATAAATAGTGAGCATATCTGAATAAATATGATTAGACATAAGTTTTAAACATGTGACAAAAAGCAGTATATGCAGCACATAACTTGAACTTTCAATTAATAGATCTCTTGTTAACTCATTAGATCTAACTTCATCCTAACAGTCAAGATATCAACATTCTAACGAAGACCAAACCAAGACTTCAAAAATATATCGGTGAACTCATGCTTTCTACCATGTAGCTTAAAATCATGCGACCATTCAAGATAAAATCCATTAATACAATAGGCATCTAGAATCTTTATTTGAAAGGAAACTAATTATGCACTAAAAATATATATTCTTTTATTCAGTATGTATTGATATGCTTCCAAACATACATGTATCTATATTAGATCAGAATACTTTCAGTACTAGTGGACCAAGTAGTTATTAAACTGCAGAGAAAGCACATGAACTTCGGCAGAAAGAATATACTCCCTCCATTTCGTTTAACTTGGCTCAAAACTTTTTGGCTTGTGCTGGCACGGTTTTCCACGCTTCTTGATAATGGGTTTAAAAATGGATTTTTGAAGAATTATTTTTTTTACGGGATACTACGACAGTCGTAGTATCCCGTAAAAAAAATAATTCTTCAAAAATCCATTTTTAAACCCATTATCAAGAAGCGTGGAAAACCGTGCCAGAAAAGCCACTATTCAAATGAGCCAAGTTAAGCGAAATGGAGGGAGTATATTACAACAGTATGGACCTAAATGAGATAGTGTGTGGAAGCAAGAGCAGGCTAGAATCAAAACAAAGAGCTGGCTCATTTCTAGCACCTTTTGCACTTAGGTTTTCAATCTAAGAACTTTTCACCGAGAATCCATAAGGATAGAAAAAATACGTTTAAACATAGATCAACATATACCTAATATGAATCGACTGCTCCTTTGCAGCTCGGAGGTTTGAATCTTCTGGAGGAAGTAACTTGCACAAAGCCAGTGCTTCCTCAAAGTCACCTGAAGCTGTTAGTTGTACAATCTGGGAGAAAGAAAGAAAGAAGTCATCAACGAAGTGACTTGATTTCCGCTTTTAGTTTAACCTTTTATATTAAACAATAAATATATAAATAAAAAGAAAATTGAGCTTTCTCAAGAAATTATCAACTTTATGTTTTCGCATTTCCTAAAAGTACTTTGACGATGCTTTATCCAGTATCATAAGATATTTGAAGATAAAATGAAAGCTGAATAAGCGAAAACGAGATCTAATTCTTTTAATTCTTGTAAGATCAGGAAGAGAATCACTGCATATCTCTAGTAGCACTCAAATTATGCTCAAACAACCTTGCTTCATTAGTAGCTTCAGAAGACACATCACCTCAGAGTCTCGGACGATAGAAATTGCAGTAAGCACAAATACACATATGAACTATCAGGTTCTAAGACATAAAGATGAAGCAATTGATGAGCTTAATAGCCACGAGTCATGGGTGAACTCACTAATGCTCGAGTTGGCCAAGGTTGTTCAGAAAGTAAATACCTGTGCCCCTATAGGAACAGGAAACAAGCCATAAACAGAACTCTCCAATGCAATAACTATAACATGGGTGCTCTGAAGAATACGACAGACATTGCGGAGAACAACTGTCTGGATCAGTGGATAAGGATCGCGAAGGGACCGTATCTGCATATCCAAAACATCAAGAATTTAGGAGTGCGCAAATTTCAGAAGCTATTAATCTAATTAATCTATTGGAAAAATGGATTAGAAGTGTATAGTCATTCATAGCAAAGATACCTCAACATGTCTCGGTAGAAGACCTACTGCATACGGCTTCTCAACAGCAACTGCTGCAGGAGCCTCTGACCAGCAAATCATGCCTTCCTGAAGAAGTTTTCCATTTTGGTCGACAAAAACTCCAATATTATCCTGAAAAAAATTGAAGGAACTAATTTTTCTTATGTTCTGAAGAAGGATACCCAAGAGCATTATTATGTGAAGACGTGCATGAAATAGTGTAAGTTTTCATGCTAAAAGAAAAAGCAATCTAATTGACTAAAACGTATAGAAGAATGTGTAAAGTTCATTCATGGATCTAATCAAAGATGAAATGATATAAAATCTGCAGTAGCAAAAGGTCTCTATCCATGTGTTAAAACTAGACTAATCTTGTGTTCTAATTTTATGAATTCCCAGCCAATTTTGTAATAAAGAATAGAATCTAATTATTACGATGTATGTTAAGGATGAGAACCCTTTAAATTGTCTTTTGATCAAATTCCTAGCATATAAACCTTAGGTTGTGTTTAACTTGACGTAAAAGAAAGTATAAGGAAGTATAAGAGTCTATTTAACACCTTCACTTTGATGTAAAAAAATGTCGCCAGGCCGTATAAAGTTCGGGCAAACCCTTATCCTATACCATGGTATAATATAATACCTAAGAAAATGGTGTCATGATTGTATACCACTTTTGTAAAAAGACTTCCCTAGCCAACATATTCACAAACAAAAATAAGGGCAAAATTAGACATTCCATATTTTATCCATCCATTTCCTACAAAGTGAACATAAAACAATTGTATAAATCAATTATTACTCAAAGTAAACATGATATATAAATTATGGATCCCTCTGCTTGTTATAAACTTATACTATATCATATTATCCCCCTCTATTCATCTAACATAGATGTATAAAAGTAAACACGCCCTAACACGATAGAGTGTGCTATATCTGGCTAGCAAATTGCAGCCAACAAGAAAAGCAAATATGAAGAGAACATTTTTATTAAAATTTGTTACGCCATTTACCCTCAAATAAACAAACATATAAGAAATATTCCTAGTGCACTGTCATAGGTTACATCATATGCAGTCGTGATAAATTCACCTATCCTTCCTATGACAGTGTTGTATTTCTACCAATAAGTTCCTCTGGTAGACCTTCAGCTTTGACTATCAAATAGAGTAACCAGTCAGCAAGCTCACACAACAAGTTGAATCCTCTAGTGTAACAGACATGAATTAAACACCTAAACCA
Source organism: Mentha longifolia (assembly GCA_001642375.2). Classification (NCBI taxonomy): domain Eukaryota; kingdom Viridiplantae; phylum Streptophyta; class Magnoliopsida; order Lamiales; family Lamiaceae; genus Mentha; species Mentha longifolia. Next base: position 6,778,916 of record CM038113.1, on the reverse strand, counting down.
CTGATTAAAATAGAACATACCTTCCCTAGAAGAAGCTCCCCTGATGGAAGAGACACAACCAAAGGCGGAGCAGTCCTTCCTGAGGGGAACACCTCTGATAATGCACCATTTGTTGAGTTTAATATTACATACTCCCTCCGATACCCCAAACATATATTCTCACCACACCATGACATTGATTTGACTGCATCAGGAACGCCAAATTCCTTTACCTCTACAAAACCCCGTCCGCCTGAACAAGGAATGACACTAGTGAAACCATTGTTCTGTCAAGAAGAGATATCAAGTTGAAAAGGCATAGCACGAGTCCTGATGAAAATGTAAACATGACCTTGGGGAAAACATGATAAATGGAAATAAAAATAAAGTTAATAATGCAATCGTAGGCTACGCATAGATATGGGACAGCATAAGCCAATCATGTACTAACATCCAAGACTATAGAAAAAACCAATGCTCGAGAAATCATGATTCTGGCAAGAGAATTACAAACTTCAAGTAACTAAAGTGGAAAGGGAATTAAAGGTCGGGAGATTAGATTATAAAAAAGATCAAATTTTCTTCTGTTGATTTATGTAGTGAACGTCATGCACACATGACAAAACCTTATCACAATTCTAGCCCTACTTGGAGGCCTTGATATCATGTGCAAGAATACAAATTTTTTCGCATCAGAAATTGAAGACTAAGAACAAAAAAACCCATTACACCAAAACTTAAAAGCGACCATCTTCACAATGGATACATTATAGCTCTAAGAATCCAATAAAGCTTCCATCTTCACCAAGCTGAATGCCGTACAATAACGCGATTATTTTACCGTCATGTCTGAAGATGCAAACCCTCTTCTGCCGCGCAAAGCACAGAAATCCACGCCTCTCATCCCAGGAGTACGCGTTGGCGCCCTTGGCTTTTGTGATCACGGCCAGAGTCTCGAAATTGGGGAGGCGATGAAAGGCGATCGACTCGGAGAGCGAGAGGAGGAGCTCCCGCGACTTGAGGACCTCCATCGCCAGCATCGGCTTCTTAGAAAAGCCATTGATCGTCCGCTCGAGGACATAAGGCTCCTTCTTCAGCTCTGGGTACTGAGAATCGGAGGAAGGCGTGGGAGATCGGGGGTCGCCGGCGGAGGACTCAGGGCAGTAAACGCGGAGCGATCCGTCGGAGCAGGATAGAAGGAGGTTCTGTCCGTAGGATTCGACGGCGTCGATTTTGGCGGCGGTGCTGTGGAGGAGCTGGAAGGAATCGTAGGCGCTATGCACCATCTTTTATTTGGATTTTGATAGAAAAGAACAAAGTTTGCAGGAAGGGAATGCAGAACTCAGAGTAACACGACGTCGTTGGCCATCATTTGGACTGTTCTATTCACCGCTAAAACTAAAACATATAACCGAAATTCGTTGAATTGTTAATCTAAAAATCGATTTGATTAATCAAATTATTCAACCATTGGTTGGAATAATAAGTTCTTCTTATAATTCATACTATATTTATAACATGCAAACAAATACATTCTCGTGTATAATTTATAAAAAAGAAACACACTTGAAAATAGATATGACTTATTAAACTTTATCGAGAACTTCGTATGGACGTGGTCGAGTCGTTTTGGGTTGGGGCATTTTGGGTCTATTGGGCCAAATGAATAAATTCAATATATATGATTTTTGAGTAGTTTATTTTTTTACACTACTAGCAAATAAAGGTGACAAAATATCAAGTCAAATCAACCCGTCCTAAGCCCAACGTGTTTTTATTCAAATAAGTCCGAACTATTTTTGACAGTCTTACGAGCGTAAAAGTTTATAATTATTAAGTGGAGTGGACCGGTTCACCCTCAAGGTGTCCATTATGGGCCGGCACACACTCACCCCAATTGCTCATAATGGCTAGGCGGATGGCTATCTCTTGAAATATGTTCCATCTGATTCTATTTTCAAACCCTAACTTATGTCAGGTCCAAGCCCACGAACACACACACACACAAAACTCAAATAGTCCTTATTAGGTCATTTTTTTCTTAAAAAGTCTAGCTCAAGTCCGGTCCGCTATAGCAATTGGCCTACGCTGAGCTATACCTATAAACTCAATGGACTTGGGCTAGTCTAATATTTTGCATTATAATAAAATAATTTAATTAAAAATGATTAGGACTATAAACTCAATGAGTTCCGGCTAGTCTAATATTTTGCATTATAATAATATAATTTAATTAAAAATGATCATTTCATTCCTTGTTGATATCAACCATAAAAATTGAATTACTTGGTTCATTCATTTTCTATCGTTATTTGTCATTCCATTACTAAATTCATTCAATTCTAGCTAAATTGCGTAAGAATGGAATGATAAACGATAGTTGCAATATGACACGGTAGCTTTGTGAAGAGACAATTTGGACTTCCTCCTAAGTCCAATAATGAACAACGTGGTTTCCATGATGTGATATAATTACGTCTTTTAAATCAAAGAATGATGCATTGTTCTTAATTTTTGTGATAATCACTTTCTATATTTCAAAATTATTTATTTATCATAAAATAATTAATGCTTAATATCAATCAACTTTAGGATGATATTAGGAAATATGGTCAACAAACAATCCTTTGAGGGATTGGATATTTATTAATAGGAAAACAAAAATCAGAATAAAAGAAAGTAAAAACTATAAATCCAGAGGTCGTTAAGCAAACGATTATTCTGTTCCTTAGGCATCGACTTATATATCTCAAAATATATAAATCTGAAACATTATTAAAGTTGCATTAAATAAATATTAGCATCTTCGTCTCATTTTGACCTCAACTACCAACATCATAAGTAGGTAAGCTGCTCTAACAAGAATCCATGGATATCAATATTTTTACATTATATATCTAGATAATTGAAATCCTATATTCCCAAGACGACAAAGGTCTAAATTTCTATGATTTAAGAAATCGAGTGACAATAACGAAACACGAAGAAATTGAAAGAAATAATTGTTCCTCATATTAGTTGGCCTACTTTTTTCTACACGAGAGGAGATTTATAGTTGCTAGTTGAATATCATCCCCAAATATTTTACAAGAGGTAATTCACATTACTAACTAATAATTTTTGTTTTGAAATTGACTTAATTACACTACAAATTACTATAAGAAGATTAATCTTCTCTTAACTAGAAATAACTTGAGTAAATTCTGAATCCCTAGACTCTGCAAACTATATGACGATAATTTGAGAAAAGATAAGCGAAAACATTAACCTGAATTTGTATCATCCTTAAATTTGAAAATTTGAGACTAATTTTTGGTCTTACAAGAATATGGTCTCCTCTTTCTATCTGTAGCGTGCATTTTCTGACAGGAAAGAGAATTACGTAGAGAACTTACCGTTTCTTTTGGAGACCAGACCAATTTAATAAAAAAAATATTACCCCCCGTCTACGATCTGTTGGCTAAGTTGATTTTTTTTTTTTTAATTTGTGATGATAGATTTTAAATTGTATTTTTGGAGTTTATTTTTTTTTACAAGGTACTACGAGTGTTTTAGTATACTATAAAAAAAATAAACTCCAAAAATACAATTTAAAATCTATCATCACAAAATTCCAAAATCATCTATAAATTATTTTTGGCCAACAGATCGTGGACGGAGGGAGTAATATTTATTATTTGGTCTCTCATCAAATTAATAAATATCAGATATGATATATACATATTATAATAACATTTATATTTAAATATATTTGTCCCACAATTATTAAATATAAATCTAACAATTACCCCTGAAAGAAATTACTCTACCGATTAATTTATCCTAAGAGGAAGACAATCTTACTTCTAATATTATTAGTGGTGTAGTGGAGAGTAGGCATATTGTGGTTTACCAAAACTCAAATACAGATTATCTGATTGTTTATACATCTTAGTTATGCAGTCAAATCAACAATTATTTAAGGATAATTAATTTCGTGCAAGAAAAAAAGAAAACTGATTCACACACTCATATATATACATGTGTTGCTCATGATCAACGGAGAGAGAGAGAGAGAAAGAGAAATCAAGAAAATGGTGAACTTGGTAGCAGCTCAAAAGCCACTGATACACGGGCTGATGAAGATGGCCGGCGTCATCCCTCATACCGTCGAAATCGAGGCCGGTACCGTTATGAACATCTGGGTCCCTCGGCACTCCCTCAAGAAACCTAAGACCGCCACCGCCAAACCGGCCGTAGTGCTCGTCCACGGCTTCGCCGGCGAGGGCATCGTCACCTGGCAATTTCAGGTACAATTTGGTATTTTCATTGCATGCATATACATAGGATGAGAATCATGAGATCCTTTGTCCTCATTACAGCATATCAACTGAACCGTGTATTAAAATTATTTTTTTTAAAACTTTTTTCAAGAATATGATTTAGTTTAATATTATACTAATTAATAATAGTTTATTAATTCAATTAGGATATATAATTATTTTTAATAATTTCTCATTATTTTTTAACTAATAAAATTAAAATTAAAATTAAATATTAAAAATATAATCCCTCCGTCCACAATTTGATGGTCAAGTTGATTTTTTTTAACTTTTTTTGAAAGTTTGTGATGATAGATTTTAAATTTTATTTTTTGGAGTTTATTTTTTTTCACAAGATACTATGAGTGTTATAGTACCTGTAAACAAAACTCCAAAATTATCTATAAATTATTTTTGGCCAACAAATCATGGATGGAGATAGTAATTAATAAAACCAGGTAAATCCTAGTCAATTAGTAATTAATGTAAAACTAGATTGGGAAATTGAAGAAAATAATTGAATGAAAAATGGAGAAAAATCGATTTTAGTATACGGACATGCAATGATGAAAAATAATTTGGTTGGTAATGGTAGGTGGCGTCGCTGACGAGCAAGTACTCAGTATACATACCGGACCTCCTCTTCTTCGGCGGGTCAGTCACCGACAGTCCGGACAGATCGCCGGCGTTCCAGGCGGAGTGCCTGGTGAAGGGGCTGAGGAAGCTGGGAATCGAGAGGTGCACGGTGGTGGGTTTCAGCTACGGCGGCATGGTGGCCTTCAAGATGGCGGAGTCCCACCCGGAGCTGGTGGAGGCGATGGTGATATCAGGGTCCATTCTGGCGATGACGGATTCCATAAGCAAGGCCACGCTAGAGGAGCTCGGCTTCTCGTCGTCGTCGGAGCTTCTTCTGCCATCGTCTGTGAAGGGATGTAAGGCTCTTCTCAAAGTTGCCGCATACAAGAAGCTCTGGTTCCCCGACCGCCTCCATAAAGACTTTCTCGAGGTCTCTAACTTTGTCCTGCTATATTAGTCTCGTTTTTATTATTTTATACCTTACGAGTATAAGAATAGAATTAACCATTTTGATGGTGGTGGTGAGGAGCAGGTGATGTTTAGTAACAGAAAGGAAAGGGGTGAGTTACTGGAAGGCCTTGTGGTTAGCACTAAAGAAACAAACATCCCCAATTTCTCCCAGGCAATTAATATTAATTAATTCTAATTAATTAAAAGGAATTGAATGTGTAATTAGTTTGGTAATCATATTAATTCTCTAATATATCAATACAGAGAATACATCTGCTATGGGGAGAGGAGGATCAAATATTTAAGCTGGAACTAGCTCAAAAAATGAAAGAGTAAGCTCTCTTCTCTTTCAGTAGGTAATTTCATACTCGTACCTAAAACTTTGTAGGTTTTGATAAACTAGAACTATTGAACAAGTTGCTAAAATATGAGATGAAATTGTCTTGAATAGTGTTTAAAAAATCCCCGTCTAGGGCTGCCTATGAGCTAGGTGGCACCTCACTGCCTCATTAATTCTTATTCCACCTAGGCTTTAAGGAGTACCTTCTCGGTCTCTAGCCATGAATTAATCGGGCCCTAAATGGGTTGGACAAGCTCTATACGTAATTTGAACGTTGGACAAATTTAGTTGTACTAAATATAATTAGATTGCATATATTTTAATAATCATGGATATTATGTTGAAATCTATGAATTTCATATTTAAAGTTGTGAAAAATTGTTGTAAACTAGTATAAAATTAACGTGAAAAGTATGAAGTTTATGAAATTTGACTGATAATTATCATATTATGTGCTTTTATCATGAATTTTGTATGTCTATATAGTTTGTGCATGAGAACATGATGTAAAAAGTTAAAATTAACATTAGTTTGATCCTACCGTCTGGCCACTAGTCCCCCTCTACAGCCCGACTTGCACCTAACGATTTTTAGAACATTGGCAAAATGCAGGCAGCTAGGAGACAATGCGACATTTGAAGGCATAAAGAAAGCAGGCCACCTAGTTCACCTTGAACGACCGTGCGTCTACAATAACTGTCTTAAGCAGTTTCTCGCTTCCTTCCACGCATATCAACCTACAAAACGAAGCTAGGCAGACTCAAAATTGAGCAATCACATATAATACTCTCTTTATTTATTAATACTTCTTAATTGATGTTATATATATGCATCTATGTATTTTGTTCATTCATATTCTTTTCATCACAATTCACAATACACTAGCATAAATTTCTAAATTATGTTTTTGTTTTTTTTTTAATAAAAAAATTCAATGAAAGTCCAAGTTATTAAATAGCATAAATTTGCAAAACACTAGCATAATAAAAACCAAAATACCATTTAAAAAATCTAACAAAAATGTTTTTTTTTTCATTCCTACATCAATTTTCTATTGCTTTACTGATCAACTTTTTGGTAAGGGAGAAAAAGTTTACCCACCTTGTTACATGAACATACAAGAAGTACCCACTTTGGTAAAGTCACGGCCATTTAGTTAGAACATGGAAAAGGATTCCACAAAGAAAAGGCATGGGAATGATCCTCCATATTATGCTACATATCTTATACGAGCATCATCCATGAGCACTACTCTCGTTCAGTCCACATTATATGCACCAATGATTTTAAGAAAAAAAAAAACAAAAAAAAACACGTATATATACATCAATTTCAATCAGTTTGATGGCAGTCGGATTAAAAAAAAAAACTGGAAATCAGATGTCATGCCTGTTCGACCTCCGATTTGGTTTTTAAAACATTGCCACATTGGTGCATATACATAACCTAGCTTGCTCCTTTTAATAACACTACAATTTGCAGATGAACCAGATAAAATAAGTCTACAATACCTTCTGCACGCACGACAAAAAAGAAAATCATAAGTACTTAATTGCAATAGAATACCAAATAATTTATCCACTTATACGTTTTAGTGCACTTGAAAAAATAGAGCCGTGAATAATGAAACAACCAGCTAACAACTAAAACACTAGCAGTAGCAGATGATTCAATTCTGGGTTTTCGATAAGTAGTTTCCCAGATCGATATCAGTTTTTGTGCTATCCTAGCTTCCATCAACTCTAGAAAAAGTTTATACATTAAGAGTTGTTAAAGCTGGGTATTCTCACTTAAGCTGACACAGCAGGATATTATAGCTAACAAAAGTAACATTCAGAATACTGAAACTTCTGTGCCAAGATTCTTGAAAATTTCTTCTCCGTTCAAGCTGTGGAATATTTCAACCCGTAGAGGAAGCAAAGAAATTTCTCAATCATTAAGTCAGCAGCAGACTGCACTTCGTAATCATTGGTTCCAAATACATGCCCTGAAGTAAGAGAAGAAAACATGCACAATTTGCTTAACGCCAGTGATCTAATAATCAGAATACAAAAGCACGGTGGAACCGGTAAGTCCAGGAAAGTATGCAAGTAAACTTTATGTCTTCAAAAAAGTTGGCATAAATCCGCAGCATTAAGCAAACACAAGTTACAATAAAGAGAAATTTAGAGAGTACGACTGCAGATATTCAGAGAAGCAAAAGATTTGGAACATGGCTGAGTGTAACGAATCATTTCAAACAAATGAATTATTACCCTTACACAAATCATTCACACCATCTTCTTACAGTGGATGCGTAAATATATACATACAGATTTTTATATATTAAAGGTGTGAAACACCCCTTCTTCAACATTGAATAACAACAAATCACCATAATGACCACCTTCAAAGTTTAAGTCAAATAGCACAGGCATACCAAGATTAGATAGACACAAATTGGAATGATAAAAGTACCTCTCCAGTTATAAACTTTCTTTAGCCCATAATCATATCGCCCCATTCTAAAGGTAGTGACAAGAGCTACAACAAAATGCAAACTAATTCTAGTAGTCAAATGGGTGAAAGGAAAATATGAGGTATATTCTTCTAAAGAGTATTTCCCATGAATTTCCTTTTTCATGGTAATAATTGAGACATTTCCTAAAAGACATAGAACTACTATCCCTTGCATCACAGGAATGTAAAACAACAGACATTGTTTATTCATTTATAAACAACCTAGTTTGTTTTGGACAGTCATTTTTATTACTACAATATTTCTAGTACATCACCTTTCCGCAGTTACTCATTTCAGCATACAGTTCAGCCATTTCATTCCCAAGCCTTTTTATTACTACAATATTTCAATTAATCACACTATTAAGTCCAATTAGTATAAACACAAAAGAAAAATAAAAGAAAGAAAAACAAAAACTCCACACAAGATCCTCATGTAATAGTAATCTTCAAACTTCTTTAGCAAGTACAATAATTTTTCTTTGTCAAGAGTGGTTTTACATCAACCTTGCAAAACTGCAAAATTAACAGCAATAAAATATACAAACACTTAATATAAGATAATGAAAGGCACAAAAGTTTATTCTCGCACAGGAACATTCAGCCTTGTGTTTAACTACTATGCGTGAATATTCAATTTAAACATTTATTTTATGTTAATCATAACTATTTTACAGTATACTCCGTACTAAAGAGTGTGTTGAATATTCATCTCAAGCCCTTTGCACTTTTTCAAAAAATATCATGACCTCCAAAAAAATTACAATTAGTACCTGACATTCGACTTTGATAATCTATCACCATAGCTTACTTTTAATGCCGAAAGTTTTACGGAGAGTCGAAAGGAAATAACTTAGTTCAAATTAAATTAATAAAACAAGGTGGAAAATATTATCCCACCTAATAACAAGAGGAAAGTCGTACTGTGATTTAAAATAAAAAAATAAAACATGAGTTAAATTTAATTCCTAATCTTAAATTCTCATCTCAACAGACATTCTCTCACAACACTTTCCCCAATCTACAACCCATTCCATTCACTATAAACTAGCAAGTTCACGCCTGCAACCACAGTTCACAATCTTTCTTCCGACTCTCTTTTGTCATCCTTCCTATTTTTTTGGTTTCTCCAATGCTGTGCTAGTCTCTTCATTTGGTGAATGTGAATGACCACCTAACCTAAACTTAATAACGTAACTAAATGTTAGGTAAATAGACCTTATTAGTCGGGAGTCTGGTTGAAACCCTGGACCCTGGAAACCCAAACACCGTGAACTTAAAATCCTGAATAACCAGAAACCCAACATCCTTGCTCAGAATGTCATGCCTACTCCGCCCCACTCCCAACGCCCAACACCCAACAACAACAGATGGGTAGCATATATATTTGAGTAACATGCCTTAGCAACTGTATCTAACAAAGTTGCGGACTGGCGGTAGTCCACTTTGAGAGATGTTTTGTTTCAGAACAATCGCATTCTTTTTCATCAAAACATAGTACACTTATTTTACGTTTATTCTTGCATTTTCTTTTGAGCGGAGATGAAAGTTTGCTAGACTTTCCATTCGCTGGATTTTCAGTATTTCACAAAAAGAATCTATCAGTAGAAATACTTGATCATCTATCCTACTATATTCACTAACTCTGACAAAAAATGAATTGACAAAACATCTAAAATCAAGGTGGCTTTTACTATGATCAATAAAACCACGTTGAGAAAGCATCTACAATTGAAAATGCCTTCTACAGCATTTCAGATAATTTATCCTAACAGATACTACACCAGAAAATAGCCAATTTTGCCCCAATATAAAGGCTTTCTGTCAATTTTATCCCCAATGAGTATCTGATAAGAGTAAAGAGTCCATGCCCAATAAATACAAATCTGTTTCAATTATATCCCAAGCTCAAACTCCCGCACCAGAAAACACATGTGGCAATTGGAGAGACACGTGACATCCTGCGTGGAAATCTATCTTTAGAAAGCTCCACATCCGGTTACAGGTGTTTCAGCCCCTCTTTTAAAAAAATACTCCCTCTGTCCCACAAATTTAGTCCTGGACGAACGAGCAGGGAAGAAAACAAATTTTTAATGATAAAATCCAAAAGGTAAAGTTGTATTTTAAGGGCATTTTAGTCAAATTTAAAGTAGGAAAGAGAAATTGTAGATAAAGTAGAGTAAACTTTGGTGGCACAATGACATATTGTGTAGTTAGTAGAATTTCGAGAATGTTTGTTTTGGGTGGTGGGTTTGTTAGTTTTCATTTAAGGTATAAGACTAAATTTGTGGGACGGACAGATTTAGTACGTGGGACTAAATTTGTGGGATGGAGCCATGGAGGGAGTAGTAGATAAAACTGGATTAAAAATCGTTTGATCGTATGCAAGTATTACTTATTAATTTTTTATTTCAGGAAAAAAAATTGAAACGTCTGTAACCTAACATGAATTTTTTATTTAAAAAAAAAGGTCATGAAGGGTGTCATGTCAGTGATGTCACTCCAATTGCCACCGTGTTTGAACTCTAAACTAAACTGAAATGAATTTATATTTATTGGGTAATGACTATGAGATTGTCATTAGGAATTGACAGGGAGAAAATTGGCTATCTACCCGGAACTCTCACAAATTTCATCCTCCATTAATCCAATCTGGCTACCCAAATATAATCTCCTAAAACAAAGTTGATAGATGAACTGGAACCAAACACAGCGAACAACTGTGCTATATGGAAAGGAAACCTTCAAAAGATCAATATATAGATAGATATAAAATTAGTTAGCCACTTCATCTAAATTCAGCTACCAAACAAGATCACGACACCATGTATTTATACACAAATATGGTAAGCAGTACCTTTCAACGGCTACAAGACTTGTTCTGCACAAGTTATTACACGTGTAAAACCAGTGTATGCATGTTACGTAATAGGCCCTAGATTAATAATGCTGCTCATGAAAACTTTGTAAATGATTCTAAAACAGGTAAGGTATCAATAAACTGCATTACCATGGAGCTATGATCAGATGCCAGAGTAATTGGCAAGAGCATTCAATAAGTCTATACCAAGAACTGAATGTTTAAACTTCTAATAAGATGTACAATAATTTTAACTTCAAAAGAGTTGACTCGCCACAATAGTAGTTCATCGAGAGGTTAACACTCAAGTGATACAACCAATGAATAAAAGCAAACACTTCCAAAACAATCTACAGAAGAGGTGAACTAACATTATTTAAGAAAGAACCAAATGATAACAACCAAAGCCCAAATGAGCGTTGTGATCGAACTTCCTGGAAACATAAAACGATTAAATGACCTAGAGTCCAACGTACTAGAGCAAAAAACTCAATCGCTGCTTCCTGCTTCTTTAACTACTAGTAATCAAGCCCTTTTACATGTCAAACCTTTAATCATCCTACCGGAGCAATTGAAGCCAATAATTGTTAAAGATTTCTACTAAGCCAATGACTTCCAAGTTTGATAAGTTAATATGAGACAGAATTAGACTTATCTTGAGTAGCAACCGAAAACTCATAGCATGATATACAGAAGAAGTTCATTATGGAGGAGGAAATCTGAAGTAACAAGCAGTAATTAACACCATTAAAATCAAAGGAATATAGAGAGATATGCAAATAGGAAATTCCATAAAACAGAGACGAAATCTCCTCGAACAGTCCAATCAATTTCCCCATCAAACTCAATCATACAGAACTCAATCATACTCCCACATCCCATACTTATAACTTAGATGAAGAACGATATGTGAGTGCCACAGGATAGGATATCTAGTGCTTATATTATACACATTTTCTTAGATATGCCAAGACCCTTCAACCAGAAAACAAAAGGTCCAAACTAAACAGAGCCTCAAGTTCCCTCAGCTGAAACTCGCCATTTAGCTCCACAACTTTACATAATTTAACGTATGAGATAAGATAAAGCAACGCATGTAATGTACAAAATATGTACAGACACGAAAAGTAAGTAAGTACCCGATATTGCCAATGCCATTAACAGGTTCCACAAATTGCAGCTGATGCTGATGTTGATGCTGATGCCCATCCTGGTGTGGCTCTATCTGCTGTAGTGGCTGCACACCACTACCATCAAGTGGCACCATAGAAACTCCAGATGTGGATCCCTTCCCTTCGATGAACCGCCACATGTACCATGCCCCAACTGACCTATAAGGCTTCCACTTCTCACACAGCTGCTCCATCTGTGAAGGCCGAGGCAACTCCTCCAATCCATATAAGTATTGTACTCCTTTTCTAACCCCTAAATCGCTTACTGGCAAAACATCCGGTCTGTGAAGTGAGAATATCATAAACATGTGGACTGACCAAGAACCTATCCCCTTCACCATGGAAAGCATCGTGAACAATGACCGGTCGTCCATTTTCACCACTGTATCATCCGATAAAATACCCGATTTATATTTATTTGCCAGATCGTATAAATAGCTAGCTTTGCGCCCAGAAACCCCAATTTGCTTAAGCTGTTGGGAGGATAGAGCAAGGACAGAATCAGGGCAAATGGCCTCCTCTCCGCCGCAGAGTGATACGAAACGTGTATAAATAGAAGTGCCAGCTTTGTAGGCCAGCTGCTGATAAAGAATGCTCTTGGTGAGAGCGAGGAACGGGGGGTGGTGGGACTCAAATTGCGGCGGCGGATGGGTGTCGATCAGTGGGCCCAACAAAGAATCAGCCGCACGGAGGTGGCGGATGGCTAATTCAATTTCACCGTCGGCCGATAACGGTTTGATGACTCGGGGGAGAACTCTAGAAGCTTGGGAAGCGCTGCGCCGCCGGTTCTTGGCGGAAGCGGGCGTAGCGGAGGTAACAGCCACGGATGTAGCGGCAGCCGAGACCGCGTTGATCGCTGAAGACGACGAAGCGCAGAGGGATGAGTCATCGGTGGCGGGCTTCTCGGCGGCGGCGGTCTGAGCTGAAAGTTTACGGATTTTTTGAGGTCGGATTGGAATTTTCGACGGATTGTGGGGAGTATTGTGGGAGATCTCGGAGGCGACGGCGTGGGAAGCCTCAGCTACAGAGGTGTCGGGAGGATGGGGGATTTGAAAATTGGGGTCGAGATTCGGCGGCGATTTGTGCGGTGATGGGTGGGAGTTAGAATCTTGTTGAGGATTGGGGGTTTCGATTTGGGATTCTGGTTTAGGGAGTGTTTCAATTTGGGTGTGGGTCTGCTCACCCATGAGAAACAATTACAGCTGCGAGCAGCGAGGACAGGCGGTGGATGGATGGGCGGCGGCGGCGAAGGTGGCGGTGGAGGTGGCTGAATGGGAGAGGAAGGCGAAAGACGGAAACTTGGAATTATTTGGGGGAGATCGCGGTAAATTTCCAGTTTTTAGTTTTTTAAAAGGGACGAAGTACTGAAGTAGGATGTCAATAGTTCAGGAAAAAAAAAAAAAAGAAGGATTGGGCCCAAATAAATTCAGCCCGAAAAAGAAATACTCCCATCTCACTAATATGAAAATAATTAGACCCAATTAGTAGTGTGGTTAAGGCATTTAATGGCCTAATTAAGATTTTTTATTTCATTAGTGTTTTTAGGTTTGGAAGTATAAATTTTATTCCAAATTTATATTTTTCAAAATTAAATAAAATAATTTAATAATTATAATTAACAAAGTATTATTATTATTATTATTATTTTAATATCCGTGCTCACTCTACCGGGCTCAAGTAGAGTGAGACGGAGAAAGTAGTACCATAAAGTTCGAAAAGATTAAACCGAAAAGCTTGTGAGTTGGCTCGATAGATTGTTCATGTATCAAAATTTATGTGACATTTTTTTACTAATGAATGCCTCTTATTACAAACCAAAAGTCCATTACCAATTGTACACACAAGGTATATTTTTTGCATTAAATGACAAATGACAAATGACAAATGTTATCAAGATGAACACATACAAAGTTCTAAAAAAAAAAAAAACTAAAATCAACGAGATAGCACAAAATAGGATTAAGGTAGGAGTGTTTAAGTTGCTACGTTTCTTTTCGGCGCGGGAATTAAGGTAGGAGTGTTTAAGATTTTAAGTGGTTTGGTAATTGTGGAGGGTATTGAATTAGGATTATAATTAAAATATTTATTTTAAAAATAAATTAAAAATATGAAAATCACAAAATATTTTTTATTTTTAATTTCACAGAAAAAAAAAATAATTATTATTTTTTTTTCGATTTTTTTTTTTCTGGATGTTTTAAGCAATAAAATGAAACCTAGGTTTTATAGAATTAAGATTTCTATTTATCCTTATTCATTATTCGTTGTTTCTTAAGCAAAAAAACAGAAATGCAAACACATGAAATAAAATGCTCTTCTCATTAACTTCAATTAAAAAAAACTTGAGAAATGTCAAGTCAGTAAAGTGGAAAATGGGCGCCCTTAACCCAAAAATTTGGGGCAAAATTACACAAACTGAAAAAAATAAAATTCCCCCCAAAATAAAAGTACAAAAGGCTTTTACTAACACCCCCACCCATTCTACACTTCATTATTTAGCTGGAGCCTTAAATATCTGCAGGAGTACTTCAGGAAACTTGCAGCAGCAGGAAAATTCATCACCAATGGGCAAGCACAAGGAGCTTTCGACTGATGACAGAAATAAAGTGGTCCAGCAACTGCTTCAGAGCTGCAAGAATGGCAAACCAGCTCGAGGAGCTATAAATGAAGCTGCAGCAGAGTTCTGCATCAACAGATGCACTGTTTCAAGGTATTAGAAAGCTGCAAGATCACAAATGCAGAGTAATAATGTCATCAACTCAGTTTCAGGTAAGAAAACTAAAGCTAAGAGAATTATGAAACCTCTAGATTATGAAAAGTTTAAGGCAATACCTAAGTCAGAAAGAACCTCTCAGCTCAAGATTTCTGTGAGAATGGGAGTGAGCAAAACTACAGTGCAAAGATGGTACAAAATGCATCTTTTAGTAGCTCACACTTCTGCACTTCACCCTCAACTCACTCAAGATAACAAGTTCTTGAGAGTTAGGTTCAGTTTAGAAGCTTTAGAGCTTGATAGGATTATAAACAGGATCAGATTCTCAAACATGCAGAATATAGTGCATATTGATGAGAAGTGGTTCTACATCACAAAGGGTAGCCACAGATACTACCTTGCACCAGATGAAGAGGTGTCATACAGAACTTGTCAAAACAAGAAGTTCATAGGAAAAATTATGTTTGTTTGTGCTGTATCAAGACCTCTCCTTGCTGAGAATGGAGAGGTCTTGTTTAATGGCAAAATAGGAATTTGGCCATTAATGGAATTAGTTATTGCTAAGAGAAGGTCTAAACACAGAGCCAAAGGTGCAAGGTACAACAAACCTATAGACTCAATTAACAGAGAAGTCATGAAACAAACACTGATTGAAAATGTGTGTTTTTCCTACTGTTTTTCATGCATAAACTCTATTAATAATCCAGTTAAATATATTGAACAACTCTAAAAAACATGATATAGCATTCAATACAAATTACTGCTTTATTAATTGAGTGTTATGATCTGAGAACATGGAAAAATGCAAGCCTGCAATCATTATTCATCATGCTTCTATGATTATGTCATTTTAGGTTAGATTTGATCTCAGAAATATAATTTCATCATTGATCATGTAACATGCAATAGATTATCCCAGTAATAAGACATAAATGGCCCTCAGCAGCAAGCAAAGACATAAGGATTCAGCAAGATAATGCAAAGCCACATGTAAAAGGAGATGATCCAGATTTCCTAACTACAGCCACACAGGGAGGCTTTAACATGAAGTTGATGCAGCAGCCACCAAACAGTCCAGACACAAATGTGTTGGACTTGGGCTTTTTCAATGCTATTCAAAGTTTACAGTTTGAAAGTGCATGCAACACACTAGAAGAATTAGTGAATGTGGTAATCAAAGCCTTCTACAACATATCCCCAACAACACTGAATAAGGTATTCTTATCACTTCAAGGTGTGATGATTGAAATATTAAAGCAAAGGGACACAACAACTTCAAACTACCACACATGGGCAAAGATGCACTCATAAGAGCTGGAGAACTACCAACACACCTTGAAGTTTCAAAGCAAGAAGTCACAGAAGCACTCACATTTCTGCTTGAAGCAGGACAGATAAATGGCATCATAGAAATGGGACACAGACTGGGTGTGGAAGCAACATTTGGAATATTGGATCTTTTTGGCAGCCTGCAGATTTAAGGTTTCTGATAGGGACAATTTTTTGTGTAGTTTTTGTGCAGGACTTAAAATTCTTTTTGGGGACATTGTATGCACTAGGTAGTCAAAAAAGGTGTGAACTTAAACCTTTTTTGAATTTGTAGTGCATTTATTTTTTGTTATATGTGGATGGCAGTAGCATATTAATGATATTTCTAATTCAGTTTAGAATCAATTATTCAATATCAAACATAGGAATGATTCAATATGAAACCAACAAGGGGCAGATTGTAATCCATCAACTAGAACCGATAAGAGGCAGTTTCTTATTTAACCAACAATTGCAGGGCATCTAACCAGCAACAAATCCAATCAAAAATAAGCATAATCACTGCATCCACATTCAGTAAGAACAATTTCTAATCCATCAGCTATAACCAAACATCAATGGCATCCAATCAACCATAGGGACCATCAAAATAAGCACAAATACAACATCCACAGCCAGTAAGAACATAGTATAATCCATCAGCCAAAAACCAAGAACAAAAACCAATCAGAGCATCGAGAATATTCAGGGGACTCAGAAAATATACCAATCAAGAAACTCATCGGTTTCCTGCCCTCATTTCGGCCTCCATCTCATTCATCTCCCTGTCAACTTCGGCCACGCATTCATCCCAAGTATCTCCGACACAACTGAAGGGACATGCAGGAGGAGGACTCGGGAGCTGCATGCATCCGCCGTCGATCTCTTGGACTCCGGCTACCTCCACGCCACCAGCAGGCCCAACGGGAGCAGCGCAGGAGATGACCTCGGACGGCAGATCTACGGTCGCCACCATCTACCCTACCACTCCGCTCCATCATCGCGGCGAGGGGGCGGCGATCTACAGCAGGTCGCGACCCAATGGCCGCCGACGGTTTCGCCGCTCTCGGAAATGGGTGGTATCGCTCCGGAGATCGGAGATTTCCGTACGGCGGGGGCAAGATCGGCTCACCCGTCGGCCACTGAGGCCAATTTCGGGGCGAGATAGGCTCACCGTTCGGATAGATCCAGTCGGGATGCCCGATCTCGGAAGTTCCGACAGTTACAGGAACTAGGGTTTTTTGGGAGAGATGGATTCTCTGTTTTGAGGATGAAAGGCTTCTAGGTTTAGGAGAGATCCAACCGTCGTCGGCCATTGGAGGAGTGTAGAGATCGAATTAGGGTTTGAGTGAGAGAGATGAAGAGTTGCAGAGAAGAGATCGAGGTGCAGAGAGATGAAGAGTGAAGTGTTCTTGCAAAATTAGGGTTTCGATCAGTAAATGGAGTGGGTTTGGGTCAATTTTGGGTTGTTGGAATGAAGTAAATTGGGTTGGGTAGGTGGTAAATTAATGGAGTGGGTTGAGTTGGGTTGATTTATTTAATGTTAATTAAGTGTAATAAGGGCCCAATTACTTAAGCCTAATTTTTTACTAATTGTGCACTTAAATTGCTAATTATTGCCAATATAGGAAACGTAGCAACTTGAAGGGACCGTCCCAAAAAGGAAAGTGCTGCAACTTGAAAAAACCAGAAAGAGTATATAACACAAAGGATATAAACCTAAGCTCTTTAGGAGTGTCCCAATAGTAATGTTGTATACATGTGGGTTGCGGTCTAAATAATTACGGGTTTAAATCTCGTCAATGCTTCTATGGATCCAAAATGATCATAATCAATGATTAGAAACTGAAAGCTTGTATTTAAGACCTTTGGCAGAAATTGAAAAAAAAACAAAACAAAAAAAAAATCATAAAAGAGAACGTAATATATGAAAGCATGCTTAAAGTTAATCATGCATGTTGGCTTCATACAAGATTTAATGATTGAGTAAAGTTAATCATGCATGTCAGAGTTGTGGATTAATTAGATTTTTACGTGTTAATTATAAAAAAAATACAAAGAGAAAATAAGACTATTTGTGTTAGATATACGCACATATATAGGATTATTATTCGACCAGATCCACAGTTAAAATGATTAGTGAAACGTGGCGACAAGCCACCACCATGTTCGCCGCCATGCTTGCTCCGCCTAGCATTCAAACACCTTTGCATGAAGACTCCACTCTTCTTCTTTCCATTTCAAAATCAAGAGACTGTCATTCGCAGTCGGAGAAAGAAGCTATAGCCGTGATCGAAAATGAGCTATGATCAGGTGTCCGAGGATGGGCTGCGCAAGCCCCTACTGCACACCGGCAGCTGGTACAAGATGTCAGGCCTCCGCCAGTCCAGCGTCCTCAGCTCCTCCGCCCAGATCCTTCGCGAGTCCATCTCCGTCTATTTCTGCGTCCTAATCGTAGCCCTAGGCCCCATCCAATTCGGTTATACCGTAATTCATCCATCACTCTACTTCCATTTTTTTAATTTACAGTTTATTCTTCACAATTCTAATTTATATTCGGTTGATTGTATGGAAAACTGTATTTCATCTGCTTCTGAGTATAATATTGTTTGCCCTAATGTGGCAGTGTGGATACTCTAATCCTACGCAGTCTGAGATCATTAGCGATCTAGGCCTCACTATTTCTGAGGTATAATCATATGATTTACTAGCTGATTATTTTGAATCAATTCATGCTTATAATTTGTGAATGACATGCCCTCTTTTCTTTGCTTAAACTGTTTGGGAAGTTTTCTGTATTTGGTTCGTTAGCAAATATCGGAGCCATGGTTGGTGCAATAGCAAGTGGCCAGATTGCAGAATATATCGGGAGAAAAGGGGTATGGCCTTGTCGTGGTAGTTTCTTTGCAAGTTTTTCTGCAATTGATTGGTTTTTTGGTACCTCAAAATGCAGTCTCTGATGATTGCTTCGGTTCCCAATATCATTGGTTGGCTTGCTATTTCATTTGCAAAAGTGAGTATAGTATTTAACTTCAGCATTTCATAGTGGGAGTTTGCAAAATTTATTAGAGTATCGATTGTGTAAATGTTATAGGATTCGTCTTTCTTATTTATGGGAAGACTGCTGGCAGGGTTTGGCGTGGGCATAATCTCCTACACGGTAACTTCAGTTGAATAGTGCAGAATCATGAATTGTAGATATATTGTTGAAGTCGATGATAGTTTGGCGTTTCTCGTGTTTCTAATGTGCAAGGTGCCAGTATATATAGCGGAGATAGCGCCTAAAAACCTGAGAGGAAGCCTTGGATCTGTAAACCAGGTTGACATACTTCTTCATTTAGTATCAACCTTTTACCTTTGCTGTTGGAGTAACTTTAATCCAACTAGCTACTCTCTTATAGCTTTCAGTAACTATCGGAATAATGCTGGTATATCTGTCGGGCCTTTTCGTACCGTGGAGAGTTCTTGCTGTTTTAGGTGAGTTGTAATACGTGTAAGAGCACTGTATTGTATTGTATTGTATTGTTTGTGGATATAGCCAACTCACTAAATGAAAAAAATTCCTTCTGGTGCCCATGGAGCTTTTATGATTACTTCACGATGAATTATGTAGTTTATCATGTCTAGTACTTTTTTTTTCTTGGAAACACTCTCCTGTGTCTCACTCGGTACCATTTCTGACTAAACTTATTGAACATATCTCGTGAGAATGATACCAGCCATAGTGAAAGGGCAGGTTATGAGTTATGCATTGTGCAATATGCAAAACATCTGTGAAACAACTTCCTATTATGTTATGTCCCAATTCCCAAATCTGCTTGAGCCTTGCATTTTAACTATTAGGGAGATCACTTCTCTTTTTGAGAATAAGGAAATCACGTCTTAATAAGCAGTAATTTGATAATTTCATCTTCAGGAATTCTGCCATGCACAATCTTGATACCTGGTCTGTTTTTCATCCCCGAATCACCTCGTTGGTTGGTATGAGATACAAGCTTGAGTCCTAATCATGCTACTGCTTCATGTAAACTCATTCAATTGTGTAAAAAAAACATCTAGGCTAAAATGGGCCTACTTGAAGATTCTGAAACTTCTCTACAAGTTTTACGGGGATTTGAAACGGATATCACAGACGAGCTAAATGAGATTAAGGTATCCGAGTCTTTTTTTGCATTTGTTCACAAGAGAGTATTTCGTGTACTTTTATTCATTCACTTTGTTTTGTCCAGAGATCTGTGGCTTCATCAACTCAGAGAACTGCCATTCGGTTCTCAGAGCTGAAGAGAAGACGCTATTGGTATCCCTTGATGGTACTCTGGTTTATCTTCAACATATTTCTTTCCTTAGAAATTTCAAATTTGTGTTTCTGTGGCTGATCAATCATCTGGCTGTCCTATAGGTAGGAATTGGACTTCTTGTACTCCAGCAACTAAGTGGTATTAATGGCGTTCTTTTCTATTCCAGTAGCATATTTCAATCTGCGGGTGAGGCTCAAAATATAAATCCATATTGAAAGAATAGTATTGCGTGCTTGTTTTGAGGCATAATTCTTTTATAGAGTAGAAAACAAATTTATCAGTATCTCTCGTATCCAGAACTGTTTACACATCTTTTCTAGGACGCTGCCTATGATGAATAAATCTTGATGAACTTTCAATTTGGATGAAAATTAATCATATCATGATGTTGTAATCCATCCTTCAGAGTCTGAACCAAAGATCTCATCATATTGAAACAGGAATTTCATCTGGTAAAGCAGCAACATGTGGGATTGGGGCTATTCAGGTATATGGAATAATAAGATATGCTTTACAAGGAGATGAAAAATCAAGCTCAATGCCCTGTCATTTGTGAAGGTCATTGTTACTGGAATATCCGCAACTTTGGTTGACAAAGCGGGCCGCAGGATTCTTCTTATAGTACGCCTACTGTTTATTTTAGTTTTGGTTATGCTTTTCAATAACTATAAATATGTAAACAGTTTGCATTTGTATGTGCAGGTGTCCTCATCGATAATGACTGCCAGCAGCCTCCTTGTTGCAACAATGTTCTATTTACAGGTCTGTATTTTTCTGCGACGCAATTTATTATTTTCTATACATCATATGTATTACTTATTCCAGTTCAATATATTTGATATACTACTTGATAATGAATTCATCAGTATCCTGACCTTTTTAAATAAATTATTATGTGCTGAAAACAGGAGATTTTACCCGATAAGTCCCGTTATATCATGCAAGTAATGGCATTGATTGGACTTTTGGTATGTCAAAGATGTAATATCCTTTGGACATTCTGATGGCATTTCTGCTAACTAACTAGGATCTTTGTTTCCTTTTTCAGGTTATGGTGATTGGTTTTTCTATAGGACTTGGAGCTGTACCGTGGGTTATAATGTCCGAGGTATGAAAATGGACACTACTGATATTCATGGTAAATTAAACAAAGAGAAGTAGTTTTGTAGAACCCCTGGTTTTTTGAGACACAACGAAGTTGGTACTGCCTTAT
Organism: Mentha longifolia; assembly: GCA_001642375.2. Taxonomy (NCBI): domain Eukaryota; kingdom Viridiplantae; phylum Streptophyta; class Magnoliopsida; order Lamiales; family Lamiaceae; genus Mentha; species Mentha longifolia. The sequence continues at coordinate 6,757,207 of CM038113.1, read as the reverse complement.
ATAACTGCTGGACGACTTAAGTAAGTGAAAACTTCTAAACATTAAGCATTATAATGCTGCTCTATGTAATAGAACATCTTCAGCTGCGGTTTTCTTGATCTGGAATAGCTCAAAGGTCTACTTTTCTTTAGGGTAGCTCATAAAACTATTTTTCGGTAACAAATTCCGTTGATATAGTAAGAAGTAATATACTAATGTGTACCAGTCTTTTTTGTTGTAAAGTGAGGTGAGGGAAGTTCAGGAGGATTAACTTTGCATGCTAATCACGTTTCATTTCTTATACGTTTCCTTTTTCTGTTCTTATTTTAGATCCCATTTACCACCTTTCATTTCTACTGTACATAGTAAAGCCAACTGCAAAAGTACGAATGTAGATGCTCTCAGTTAGCTGATGATGGAAATTTTCAAGCTCAACTATTCTGCAACACTTGTATAAAAAGAAAGACGGTGTTTCTCTTGAATACATTACAAATTCTACAATGTTTATTTGTAACATAATTCTTATCCAAATTTGTTTAGATGTTATAAGTGTTGTATGCTCCGGGTTCCGCTATAGTAACTATTAACAAAATGTCACGAGTAGTTTGCTTCATCGATGCAGATTCTTCCTGTAAGCATTAAAAGCCTTGGTGGCAGTGTAGCAACATTAGCAAATTGGTTGACGGCATCAGTGGTTACAATGACGGCTAACTTACTCTTAACTTGGAGCAGTGGAGGTATTCTCTCTCTCTATCTCTATATATATGTGTGTGTGTGTGTGCGCGCACGTGTCTAAGCACACCGTTTTGTGACAATTGGACAGGGACATTCGTCATTTACGCCTCCTTATCAGCCTTTGCTGTGGCATTTGTGGCCTTGTGGGTGCCTGAAACCAAAGGAAGAACACTTGAAGAAATTCAAGGTTTCTTTAACTGATAATGTTTACGAATACTGCCGATCGGATCCCGTCTGTTTGTTTTTTGGATATGCGAGCTATGCAAGATAGGTTAGGAATCTCGCAATTCCTACTTTAGTCCCCTCTCATTTTTGTAAAGTGCAGATAGTTCCATCAAAATTATTTCACACTTTTCATAATATGTGAACGATTGATATTTTTAATTTGAAACAAAAGGTCATGATTCTCCAGAACACAAAGTCGTCAGTTATACGAATAGCTTCATTTTGTAGCTTCATTTCAACCGTTGCAGTTAGATTAATTGAACAGTAATACTCCATATATAGAGTAGTTTTACTGTTAAATACTTTATTTTCACCATTTGAACAATATTAAATTACAAATATTTAATTAAGCAATAATTTAACTAAATTTTATTAATATAATTTGATTTATAATCTATTGTATTAGCATAATTTATTTATTATTAGAGTGGATACAATGGAACCATTTGCTCTAGACATACCAAAATATGAAATTTAAATGAATTTATTGAAAAAGAATTCAGAGAGAATATTTTAACTGAAAAAAAAAATATTACAATTACAACTTTAACTCAAATTTTTTTTTACAATTTTAACTTGCTGCTAAAGTCTTCTTTCATCCAACATATATAGGTAATGGTGTTGAATCGGTTCCCATTTTTTGAGAAAATCGGTATCGAACCGGATATCGAGAACCGAATATCAGTTTTTCCTTTATTCGCCGGAACCCAAAAATTTATTTAATTCGGTGTTGGACAGGCCTTTATATAGGCGAGGAAGAAAACGAAGAAGGAACAAAGAGTCTTGCGACAGAAAAACTAATAAAAACGTGGAAACTGAGAACGACTTTACAATACCGCCTACTTCATGCACCAAGCTCGCACATTGTCAACGGTCAACACCCCACGCTACCCAGCGCGCTCCTTAATCTCAATCATTATTAAGTACATCATAATTAATACTCCCTCCTGCCCCCTTCTACTTGAGCCCGGTAGAATGAGTACGGATATTAAGATAGTAATCATACTTTATCAATTATAATTATTAAATTATTTTATTAAATTTTGAAAAATAGAAAATTGGAATAAATTCATATTTCCAAACTTAAAAACACTATAATGAAATAAAAATTCTTAATTATGCTATTAAAAGTCTCTTAATTACACTACTAATTGGGCCTAATTATTTTTATTTTAGAAAATGACTCAAGTAGAGTGGGACGACCCAAAATGAAAATTGGCTCAAGTAGAAGGGACAGAGAGGAGTATTTCTCAATACGTTTCCCTAATTTTGTTCTTCTTCTCAGTCAACAAAAATCCCTTCTTTTCTCTGCAATAATCCGAAAGAAATGGCGACTTTAGATAGTAATTCAACGATATCTCATCCCAATTCGTATGGCGCGGTGGTATTAGGCGGCACCTTCGATCGCCTGCACGATGGCCACTGCCAATTCCTTAAGGCCTGTGAGTATGCAACTCTTAATAGTGAAATAATCAATGCAGTGATCGAATTGGATTGTTTATGTATAGATTTTGGCAGGCTGCAGCAATGGTCGCTAGGGATCGAATTGTGATTGGTGTTTGCGATGGCCCTATGCTCATTAATAAGCAGGTTACTCGCATTATTATACAATGTTTTTTTCTCTGCGCTGAATTTTTCAATGCTTGGAAATCTCTGTCGATGATTGAACGAAGTTTGTAGTTTGGTAATGCATTAGGAGATTCATATTATATAGGATGTTTGTTTGTAGGATTGAGTTGAATTTATTTGTATATGAAGCATGCTTGGGCAGAACAGATCCATGGCAAAATCTCTTGAATTGGGGACACACACAAATAATAAGTTGATTATTGTGCCTGAAGCATGATAGTTCAAATCATATAACGAAGTTCTAACAACAATCATTAGGGAATGTAGAATCACATGGCTCAGCTTATCTGAGCTAATACAGAGTAAAAGTAAACTTGCAACCCTTTGTTACACATTTCCTCTTCCCACAGTAGCGGTGCTAGAAGGAATCGGATTTAGTTCAAAAGTCACATTTAGGATATGAAACAGTTCGTATGAAGTCTAACTATTCATTTGAGTTTTGGGAAGAGACGAATCAGTTGGCTGAGAAAATTGCATTAGCATCACTTTTTGTAATTGCAACCTAGAAATGCAGTTAATGATCGTCATTTTAGTAGGCATGTTTTACAAATAAGACTTCAAGGTAGATAGAAATATAATGGCAGTCAGTAGTATGATCTATCTAATTTCATACACATTTTCAAATATCCAGTGTGCTAGCTTTTCTCATCATATCATCCAACAGTACTTCATTTTGCTTGAAAATTGGAAATGGTTTATGAACATTTGGACTTTCTTTTTGCAGTTTTCGGATCTGATTGAGCCAATTGAAAAAAGAATGAAAAGTGTTGAAGATTTCATAAAGGTAGCTAGTAAATGTATAAAGTTTCTTTATTCTATCGTGAATTTATAATTATCTCCTGTAGAAGTACTTTCTAGGGGTCTGGTAGTTTGACTGCACTCATTATGATGTCTAGTGGTTCCTGATTTTAGTTTCTAGTTTCTCCACCTGAAAGTTTAAAACTTTACCATCTAGTTTTATGAGAATTGTCAAGATATATGAAGGGGCAATGATGATATGTGGAACCTGGCAAAATTATGGTTTTTGATGTACTGCTTTATTGTCTTTTCATTTCTTATTAAGAACTGGTGGTGGTTTTAAATTTTGTTATCTTGAAGATAACTCTTTCTTCCACTTCTGCAAATTTGCTCTTCAGTCTGTGAAATCGGAGCTGGTGGTGCAAGTAGAACCAATTGTAGATCCTTATGGTCCTTCTATAGTTGATGAAAATTTGGAGGCTATTATTGTCAGGTCATTGCGTTTTCTGTGTACTGTACCTCTGTTATAATCTGCATATTTTCTTTGATTATTATACGAATGCAAATCCACCTGGCTTGTCTCTGGTCCTTGATCTTTTTCCATTTTCTCTAATTGCAGGGCTTAGATATCCTACCACAACTATCAGTTAATTCCAAACCTTCTTATTTTAGGTCATATCTATGTTTAAGTTACATTCCGTCAAATATGCTTAAGGTTGAATAGTTTGGACTTCTCTGTTGAGCTTGTGGCTTTAAAAATATGGAGATGCTGCTATGTAAAAATTGATAGCAAAAGAACACGAGGAGTTTTAACTTTCAAGAATTCACGGGAAAGATATTTGAACAGCTTAATGTGACTGCAAATGTAGGAACTCTAGTAGAGTAATAACAGGCCACTATAATGATTGAAATGTATGAATATTTACAAACTATGTATCTCATTGTCTAGTTTTTAATTTGCACTTCACCTTCCGATTTCTGCTAACAAAGTTTCTATCATTCTTACCAATGATTTACAATAGCTAACATAAACTGCTTGATGACAGTAAAGAAACGTATCCTGGAGGACTATCTGTTAATAAGATAAGGGCTGAGAGAGGTCTTACACAGCTGAAGGTTTTGCTCCATCTTCTCAGCGTGAGCTATTTTTCTTGTCATATCATGTAAAAACTCAAATATCTGTAACTTCTGCAGATTGAGGTTGTTGATTTAGTCTCTGTAGAATCCACCGGTGAAAAAATGAGTTCCACAGCATTAAGAAGAACTGAAGCTGAGAAACTGAGGAAGTTTCAGTTCGAAGGTCAGATGTAATCCCTGGCTATCATGTTTCAAAATCTTCAGTTTTCTTCTTTCTTCTCCTTACAATTCTCTTTATAAATTTTCAGATGGGAAGAGGTAGTCAATAGTACTTCGATACCCGGAAATATATCTTGACATGATGTACTTACTTTGTATGAAATTGTTCGTGCCACCAAATTCTAGATAGAAAATTATCCCATTTGATGAAATTATCATGTCCATTCATGTATCATGCACAGTTGGAGAGTCCACAATATGTGATAGAGGCCTGGAGCTGGACGTGGTTATGCTTGTTCACAGTTTTACACACTACACATTAATTAAATGAACTAAAGATTTACTTTAGATTTTTGGATTAATTTTCGTAATCTGGTCATAGAAGTTCTGATTTCTTTGTTTAATAGACCGGACATCGATATTGTGCTGTCAAGAAGGCCGTTCTCTTAGTTGGACTAATTCAGTCGTCTTTCTATTCTCACTATAATAATATATTTTATACTCACTATTCTTAGTTGCAGAGGAATGGTTTTCGGGGACTGAGTATAAAAAAGCACATGCTCGACTGAACACACCTTAGAAAATATTTTTTGTTTGTTGTAGAAAGGAGAATAGTGAGGGCTTCTAGTTAGTACTACTTCTGTTTTTCTCGAAGTGACTCACTTTTCACTTTGAGATGTTTTTTTAAAGTGACTCATTTCTTTTTATAGACCAACAAAGTCACATGGTGACCCAATTAACCTAATTAAATGATTCAATCTACACTAATTATTAATAGCGGTACCACCTTTAACCTCTAATCTCTTCATTTCTTAATAAGCGTGTCTAAAAAAAGTGAGTCACTTTAAGAAAAACGGACGGAGAAGTTACCATCAAACTCGCAAATGATGCTTTATCTTCTTTATAAAACCTAAACTCGGTATACAGGTATTCCAACTTTGTTCTAGCGATTTTACATAGATACCAAATATTTGGATTTGTGCTCCTAAATCATATACTTATCGGAAAAAAAAATATTGTACGTGACTATTTTATTTTTTTATTTTTTTTAAAGTGACTATTTTATTATTTTACTCTTTATGCATCGATGGTGACTTAATTACTTCATCAACTTTTACCGCAACCCTCCAATATAACTTCTCGTGGTAAAAAATACTTTATGCGTTTTTTTTTTGAAGAGACTTACTTTTATATTTTAAACCTTACATATTGAATATAAGTGAGCCACTTCAGAAGAAATAATCAATAAGTCCTATATACTGAAATTGATTTGTCTTTTTTTTACTTAATCCTATAATTTGATTAGCGTCCACCAATTCAATTAGGGCTTATTATTTATTTTTTAATATTTCGTTTTAATTTTATTAGTTACAAATGAAGAAAAAAATGCTAAAAGGATAATTATATATTCTGGAAATAATGAAATGAGCTAACTAAAATAAAAATGTGATAGAAGTAGTATAAAAATTGAAGAAAAAAAAAATGAATTAAAGAAAAAATCGATTTTAGTATCCAAATTCAGATAAATAGCGCAACTGGCAGGTGAACGCAACCGACTAAGGCGGGATTTGATAATTCAACGGCTATGAGGAAGGAATTCAAATAATTCGAACTCCATGGTTTTAATTTCACCGTTTCCTTCTCCATTCATAAATCGTCCGTTCGTTCACTGTGTTATTCCTCTCTCTCTCTCTCTCTCTCACATACACAGACACACACGGCGAAAGAAGAATAAGAAGAAGAAGAAGAATAGAAGCAGGGGCGGAGCCACAGTGGTGGCAGTGGGTGCAGAGGACCCCCCTGTGGTTCCTGAAAAATTAGCTATATATACATAGTTATATTGAATCTTATACATATGCGTAGATATGTTTAATAAGTAAAGATTGGTGGATTGGATTGAAGCACTGTCTATCACTGAAAACATGCGGGTTCGATCCTTGAACTCCACATTTTTAATTATCCTTGTTGTAACTATTCATCTCTCTTTATCCATTATTTTTTATTTTTTATTTTTATTTTCTCCTTCTAGTTATTTCTCTTATAATTAAACATCATTTTAATTTTTACCTTAAACATCTTGTATTTATTCATCTCCCCCTCTTCATGAATTCTTTTATTTACTTTAACAAAAAATAGAATTTAAACTTATTAATTTTTAGCTCCTTCATGAATGCCTTTTTAGACTTATTTAACATCGTCATGATGTAATTTTAACATTATTATGATTCCGTTAAAAACGACATCTACATATGTTTAAATTTATTTTAAAATCTTGTTATGTATCTATAAAATTATGATAAATTGGAAGTCGACCCTCCCAATTTTATCTCAGTTCAGTCGTCGTGCCATTCCGCTCCCGTCACTGCTACTCCACCAGCCGGTCTTCACCGCCACTGTGACCCCCCTGGGTCGGAAGTCTGACTCCGCCTCTGAATAGAAGAGTAATCCTTCAAAAAGTTGGAGGTTTGATCACGACCAGTTTTCTTCATATGAAATAGTCATTTCGATAAATCCGAACAGTTTCTTTGTGTAATCTTTCTCTGTTCGGTTATTTCATGTTTTCTGCATAAGCATATTCAGAGATTTTCCATTTCGTTTCAGGTTGATTTTGATTTCAAGAAAACTATCTTTTGTTTTCCAATTTAGGGTAAGGCATTATATCTCTAACTTCAATACCCTTCAAAGTTTATTGATATGAAAACATTTCAAGAAACACAATGAAACTTTTTTTATTTTATTGGTGCAGTCGAAATTGTACTCAAGATGAATGATCTCATGACCAAATCCTTCTTAAGTTATGTGGAGTTGAAGAAGCAGCAATCCCCGATCGATCTTGATCTTGATCCTGAAAAAGACTTAGAAAAGGGGCAAAGAAAAGAAGAAAACCTAGCCCAATTCTTCAACCAAGTTGAAGAAATCAAGAACCATATGCAAGAGATCACCAACCTCTTACTCGATCTTCAATCCCTCAATGAAGAAAGTAAGTCCGTTTACAGCGCCAAAATCCTCCGCGGCTTGAGGGACAGAATGGATTCAGACATGGCTGCTGTCCTAAGGAAAACCAAGACCGTCAAGACAAGGCTGGATGCACTCGAGAGATCCAACGTGGCAAACCGGAGGGCCTCAGCAGCATATGCAGAGGGGAGTGCAGTTGATCGAACGAGGGTCTCGACTACGAACGGACTGAGAGTGAAGCTAGGGGAGATCATGAATGGGTTCCAAGCTCTGAGGGAAAAGATCATGGCTGATTACAAAGACGGGCTGAGGAGGAGGTACTACAACGCGACAGGGCAGCATCCGAGCGAAGAAGTGATTGAGAAGATGGTGGTGAGCAATGGGAAGATCAGTGTTTTTGAGGAGAGGGAAGAGGAGCAGAATTTGGAGGGGAGAGAGAGACATGAGGCTGTGATGGATATATGGAGGAGTTTGAACAAGCTGCATCAGATGTTTCTTGATATGGCTGTGATAGTGGAGGCTCAAGGACACAAGGTTGATGATATAGAGAGTAATATGGCAACTGCAGCAAGTTTTGTGAGTGGTGGAACTAATAGTCTGTACTATGCAAAGCAGATGAAGAAGGAGAGTAGGAAGTGGGTGTGTTGGGTTTTTGGAGTTGGGTTTATCATAATATTGGTTTGCTTTGTCGCAATGCTCACTAATTAGAGAAGTTTGAATTGTAAATCCTTTCTTGATAAGTTTTGATTCTGGTTTGCTTTGCTTAGTGAAAATTAGTGCACAAGGTTGTGTCATTTGTCTTTGAAATGCTCCAGTAAAATATTCCCTATGTCTCTAATATATACGTTAAATTTAGATCGATATGGGTTGTGTTGCAAGTGGAAGATGCGTTCCACTTATCCGCTTATGTCACTGAGAGTATTTTCTATTTTGAGAAATAACACATATATGCGAATCGTCTAAAAAATGAAATTTTCACACATATATCAGTGAGGGCAAATTAAATGTTACTCCAACATAGCACATTTATAGTGGTGGCACTGAGGGTTATGAAAAATTATTAGCATATGGTGTCTCACTAATGAAGCAATAATTTTGAAATTGAGGAGCAAATGAAAATGTAACTTGAACTATGTCAAGGCACTCTAGGTGCTCCTTCAAATACATATATATGCACGGAAAATGTTTGATACAACATTCGAGATATATACTGACTTATTCGCCATATGTGTTGCAACACTAGGTGCTCTCGTGGTCGCTTAGAAACGACTTATTCGCCAAACGTCTCTTTTAGATATCAGTAGAAGTTCAAACGATGCTCAAGAGTTGCGATGCAGTCCAAGATTCACCAGGCTTTAGCTGGACCTGTCCGAGCTGAGGCATCGAAAATAGAAAAGCAAATGTCAAGTGGTTAGAAACCTCTATTGATTGGAAGCGAATAATGCAAGTATACTAGGACAGTTTAATCACATAATTATTCTTCGCTACGTAAAAACAAAAGCTATTCCTTCGTAGAACCAACTTCTGCCGGTTAAGTAACAGTGAGAATGCATGAAGTGGGTTCTCTGTATTAAAGCTTCAAAAGAAACAAAGAATTCAAGAGACAGTATGTGATGTTATCGATTGAAACAGAGCTGAGGTCTCTCGTACCTTGGCATTTTCAACGCATACAAAATCTTTGTAACACGCTTCCATGGTCAGGTGCGGGTTCCACAAGACAGCATCAGACCAACTGTTACCAAAAAATTGACGATGAAGGCAGTGCAGTCATAACGATGAAATAAACTAATTGGGAAAAGCATCTTTATTACTTAGTATTCTTAATGGTAATCACATCACCCAAACCATTATCCAGCTGTAGCTCCGTAGGTGCTTCAAGATAAACGCAATCTACAAACCCGGGAAATGTGACAACCTCCCTAAGACAGCAAAGAGAAGGTTAGGAAAAAAAAAAAGATATTGGGACAAATGGGACAAAGAGTGCTCTAGCAACTAGGGAAACGCATCTTACCATATTAATTTTATAAGGATTGTTTATATGGGAAATAATCCTATAGGCACTATATTTCGCGATGTTCATATTCTATGGGAAAGAAAGCATTAGCAGGATTCCAGTAGGGAGGGCCAGATATGAGAAGTTGTAAGTCTACTATTATTTACATGATGCCACATTTACTGATGTTTATTTTCATACAGATACTCCAAAATGCATCAGCACCATACAATTCTACGATCATTACAATCAATTATTTATTCAGATCATGTCGGGTAAATACCTTTCCTCCTTACCCTCCACTGGGTTTTTTGGATCAGGATCTTTATTCAACGTTTTGCAGCCTTTCAGACCTTTAACGGATGCCCCTGTTACCGAAGCCTGCAGTATAAGAAAATGAGCAATGACTAGAGACAAAATTGTGGCAGAAACCCCAACTAATTATTATTTTATTTACATGTTTTCTACAATAATCAATAAAATCAGTGCTAATTTAGATAATGAATCCCAATACAATTTTATTAAGTACTAATACTTTATTAAAAAAATCTTCCTAAACCATCGAATGACCAATCTATACAATAAAGATAATACGGATGATTCTTACACTGAAGTATGCATGCAGGGCGGTGGTAAATGAAAAAGGCTTTTCATCAGTATTTATTACTTTTAACTCCGTTGAGAGGGTACTTTTGTCAAGAGTAACCTGTAAAGAGTGACCAGAAGAATTAAGATGAGTTGAAGCATACTGAGTTGTTAAGAAATATAAATATATAGGAGGTAAGCAGAAAGTTGCAAATGGACATGGTTAAATGTCAAAAAAAGTCACTAACTTATCCGTTAAAGCACAATTTATAAAGAGTTCCAATGAAGACCTTACTTTTTTATTTGTAGCAAGAGAATGGCCAAAAATTTTCAGCAGAAGGTAAAGATGATGTGGCGTGATCATTTTTGAGATCCAACAGTCTATTTTCTTTGAGTTACCAACAAGCAATGAGGAAAAGGCCATGGTACTTCATAATTGTCAGAAATTTTTTGGACCTGAATATTTTGCTACAAATCGAAAAGTGAGGTCATCCTTGAAAAGTTTTATAAGTCTCGTCTTAAACCATAATAATGGAAACACAGTTGGTGAATTTTTGGCAATTAAACTAAATAAAAATTGTAACAAAAGCATCTTAGTAAACTTTTGTAACCTTATATAGAGCTTGGAAACTGTAATCCCACATAGAACGGCTGTATGGACCATCTTTCAGCTCCAGAGTTACAGAAGGATTTCCTTCCAAGGTTTCAGAACTAACAACAGACCAATTCATATTTCTTGCAAATCCATGCTGCGAATCACGTAAAAAAACTTAAGCTAGAGTAGTTCAACACTGAAACAAGAGAGATAAACCAAGAACGAGAACTTTCTAAGGCAGAAATGTTTGTAAGGCAGGACTAAGCTCCTTTTGAACTTGGACTGTCAATAGTTATCAGCTCAGTAGTCCCATATATTGGAGCTTCAGTGAATTCTTGGACTTTACTCAATTAAGTAAGCAGAGGAGGAAAACTAATTCAGGAGTGAAGTAAAAAGAAGAAAATTACCTGCTGAATTGCGCCAGGTCCAAATTGTGGAAAACAGTGCGGAATTCCTCCACTATGTCCAAATAAGGTAGAAAAGCATACTTTAACTAGTTAATCTGAGATTTATGATTGAAAGGAGAACAAGTATCATAAATCCTACAACAATGAAAACCATCCTATTGGACAAATGGCAAGAACACGGCATCTGAAAATTTCAGATAAGGAATCATTCCATTTGAAAATTTTCAAATTTTTGAGTTGTCATTACCTGATGGGCTTCTGCCCAGTGAACACGGCATCTGGCCGAACAAAGAGGAGGTCCTTATTTGTTACTTTCCATGATGTGACGCAACCTCCATAGAGATACAGCTCCGCCTCACTGAAAAATAATTTGTACAGAAATCACTAATACTAGCAAATTCTAGAGTGTGGGGCATCTTCAGAGCTGGACTTGGGAGTGACTCAAACATCAAGCTTTATTACAATGAAATCCATGAATGCAGTCAGAAAGATGCATTTCAACTCCACATTCATTTGAAGGTTTTACTGTAGTTCCAGAACAACTGCATGGTAAGCAAATCCAATAATTCGTAAAATGGCTAGATTACACTTATTTGACCAATCCCTTATGCTGTCACGACATGACTAATTATTGAAACCTAGCTTACTTTCGTGAATAAGAGTTGATTACTAAAATTTATCCATCTTCGTCCAATTGTTTACTTTCCATGTTTTCAAATGAGTGGATAGCCTAAGGCCCATGATTGTTTTGTTTTGGTTCATGGATGAAGGATACATATAAACCAGATAAAGAAACGGGATATGATTTATACTTCTTTCATAATGCACCCAAGTATACAAATGATAGATTAGTAACTTTATCATATCTAATCATCTATCCACTAAACTGTTATAATTCCGATGAAGTAAGGTAGGCGACAAAGAAAAAGTATCTATGGTGAACATCATAACTGTATAAAGGACAAGCCTTCAAGAGGTTAACCCGGACCAAGGCCGGAAACTTGTATACTGAACTACATTTCGATTCAACCAACACATAGTAGCTGGATACTTCACCTCTAACTTTAACCGACCGAACTCTACAAGCATTTGTAAGCAGTGGCAGAACCAGGGTATCTGGTGCAGTCATATCTCTATACATAGTCATATTTTGTACAGTGTTCTAAAAGAAGGCCCTAGAAGGCGTCTAGGCGCTAGAAGGTGCCGGGCCGTCCCGATTAATGGCAAGACGGTTTTCTCTAGGCGGCGGCAAATTAATCGGCATCTAGGCAGGTGCCTAGGTGGTCCTAGGCATGTCTAGGCACTCCTAGGAGGGTTTAGATGGGCTAGTTGGGGTTTGAAGGACTGGAGATTAAATTATAGTTGAAAAATTATGGATTTTATATTTTAACTTATGGATATTATATTTAAATATATGAAAAATTTAACACAGACTTTGATTTTATACTAATCCGCCTAGGCCGTTTAGGCACCACCTAGACTCCCGCCTAGGCCGCCTAGACGTTAATCGCTCCCCCACCGCCCTACTGGCGTCTAATGACTTTTAGAACACTAATTTTGTATAAAAACCTTATCTATGTTAGCAAATTATGGAGGCAAACATCAAAATTACAAACTTATATCTAAATAAATACAAAATATTATTGACTGGTAAGGTAAAAAACACTCAGATAAAACTACTGGCGAAATTGCAAGTAGGACTAAAATCTAACAAAAACAATCACATTTTCGAGTAAGGAAGGAAGGAAGGAACGGAATTCTATGAAATTGGGGGAGGAAGCCTAGAAATTACCTTCCGTGAACAGAAGTCAAAGTAACATTAGGCAAATCACCCAACCCCTTACCAACTTTAACATTTTCTACCTTCGAGCTCGCAGACGCCATTGCTACACCAGAAAATCTGCAAATAAAAAAAATAAAAATTGAAAATTAGAAGACCCTTGTTTTCTTCTCTCTTTTCTTTTTATTTTGTTATTTGATGAAAAGGAAAAATGAAGAAAAGACAATGAAATTGCAAAGGTCAATCGATGGATGCAATGAGGATGCGATATAAACTGACCGGCTGACTCGGCGAGGAGAGATGGCGGAGAGTGACCATATCATCGGCTGCGCCACCATCTTCGCTTAGACTGTTTCTTGTTTCCTCAGATTTCCTTTACTTCTATTGTACAATTGGTTTGACAGTGCATGAAATTGGCGGCGAGTATTGAATGATACCATCAAGCATCATCTCTTAAGCCAACCATTCAATATTTTGTTTACTCAAAAAAAAAAAAAAAAAAAAAAAAAAACCATTATAAATTTATAACATGCCAAATATTGAAATTTCATTATAAATTTTTAAAATTTTAAATTATGAACGATTTTTATAAACATGACATTCATGGTACATGAATTGTTGTTATTATATTTGTCGGCTATCAAAATCTGCAATTGCAAGTCACTTGACTATCACTCATGGATAACAACGTAAAGTTAATTATGGGTAAATTTGGTTTCTTATCTCACATGTGAACTTTCAAAAAAGTCTCACATGGTTAAATATTGACTCTTGTTGATTGTTATGGCTTACGAAACAATAGTAGAAAATATTCTCTTCATTTAAACTTGAAAGGAATGCATATTTGACAGAATTATTGACAATTTAGGAATGAACACAAATATTTAGTTGTATGTGTACTGTGTACATCATTTAAGTTATCAAAATTTTCATCCGAGCTTCATGTCGTGTTTGAGCTAAATTATTCTTTGCAGTCAAACTCATTGATGTAAATATCAATAAATAACCAACTCGACTACATTAATTGTCAGAGCGAGTCTTGCTCTATCATTATGGTAAGATCTATCACAGCATACGTAATGGTGACTAAATCACCATAGTCGTATGCGTTTTTGAGGTAGGCGCCTAGCCTTATGCCGCTGCAACCCTCAGATGGGCGGAGCCCATAGTCGCGATCACGACTATATCATGCGCCTATATCAGTTTAGTTAGCATGCTTTGATTTGTTCATTTTTTCTTTCTTTTCTTTTTTTTCTTTTCTTTTTTTTTATTTAAATCTTCTTTTCACCTTACGAAAAAAAAAAAAAAAAACTAGGCTACCACATTTGTCAATTTTAAGCTCCGCCCAACCATTTCACATGCGTGGCTGCAGATGCTATTAGAAAAGTTTAAATGGGTGTAAAACATCAATTAATAATTGACTCGAGCCAAAAAAATATATTGTACGATTGTAGTGGACTAATGAAGTACTAATATTTTTTTGCTGGGATTGTTATCCATTAAAAATATATCAAAACATTGAAAAATAAAGATATATTATTGGTGATAATTTAATTTAGGTGTTACGAATCTTTAAATATGTGATATTTTTTAAAATAAATAAATAAGATATATAAATTTATGATACAATATACTATACCTCCTAAAAAAAACAATAAGTTAATTTTCCCCTAATAATCAATTTTGTAAAAAGAAAATATATAATTAATTTCTCTATCCCCAAATTTGTGTCCCAATAGTGTCCCCAAATTCAATTTTTACTATTTTCATGCATTTTTTTTAATAAATTTATTTTATAATGATTTAGTTTAATTTAATGATTATTTTCAAGGGTTCCCCCATCCCCATTAGGTTTTATAACTATTTTTCTAGCATTTTATTTCACTTTTATTAGTATATTAGATTTGAAAAATTCAAAACTAAAGTATATAATTTCAAAAAAAAAACCAATTTTTTCTTATAATTGTCTATTATGATTTACTATATTATAGTGTTTTTATTTTTATAAAAAATAATACTATAAAATTAGTAGAAATTGAATTATAGGACATTATTGAGATACCATTTTGAAGATAGAGGATTCATCCCCACAATTTTGGTTTTAAAAATCAAAACAAATTCAATCATTATTACCAATAAAAGCATGTAATTAATGAAACAGACTTTACTTTTGGCTTTTCTATTCCAAAAACGGAAACACAGAATATTACTCTTTTCGGCATGAAATTTTTCAAACAAATTCAAACTGCCAAACTCCTCTCGCTCAACGGTAAACAAAAACCAAAGCCTTCCGTATCCTATAAATACACGCACATTTCAATTTGAAATTTCATTTATGTTTGTGCTTGCTACTGTGTTCTCTAATTGGTTCGAGTTATTCGTGAATCATGATCGATTTTTTTGCTTGTTTAATTCGTCTCTCTCTTCTTTTTTTTCCTTTCTGAATTTCTGTTGTTTTTTCATACCTGTTAGTGTTGAATCTCCGCTTTTATCTTAATGGGTTGAGATCAATTTGATCTGCGTAGATGATTATGTGCGATGGTTTTCCCTTACCTTCTTCGTCTTTGTTTCTAATTGGAATTGATTGCGCTGATTCTTCTCTCTGTTTGCTCTTCTTTAGTTTGTCTTTGCTTCGTTCTTCGATTCTTTCTACACTTTTCCGTGCCTCAGTTGGATTTTTTGTGATTGCCTTATTTGCTCTTCTGTTTCGGTGTGGTTCGATGTCGATGATTCTCTTCGATAGTTGCTAATTTTTCAGTATGCGCTTTTTTTCTATGCAGAATGAATGATGATGCTTCAACAGTTCTTGGGTGAGTGAGGTGTTTAAATTGAAAGTATTTTGTAGAGTTATTTTTGTTCTCCTATTCTTTTTTACTTTTATTTCGCTATGCCTTCCGATTTTTTTACAACCGATGTGGGACATTGATTTTGTTTTTGTTTTAGAATTTGATTTTTGGGTGATGTTTATTTCCTGCTCTTCTTTAGTTTGTCTTTCTTTCGTTGCGTCTGAATTTGTTTATAGATTGGCTCATGCTTTTTAGTTTGTCGTATTATTTCTCTGTGGAATGTTGATATGCTCAAACAGTTTTTGAGTGAGATGCTTAACTTGTGAGTCTTTCCTACTGCACTCTGTCTTTTATTTTTCAGTTCGATTTTGTGATTATGATTCTTTGTAGTTCCTCATTGTGTTATTTGAATGGGTATCAGATAAATTCATGTATACACTGCTTTGCAATTTTTTTCTTTGGAATTTGATTCTGGGGTGATGATTATTTTCCTATTCACCAATGTGTATTCTTGGTCTTGCAGTGTGAAATAGTTATCAGTTTGGGTTTTGAGTATTCTCATCTTGGCTTCATTCATATATTTTTCCTGATGTTGATTTCATGAGAAAGCTTCTCATTGTGTATGAGCTCTCTTTTCTTATCTGTGGTATCTAAATTTAATTATAGGTAAATGAATTGTGTCTGCTCTTCTTTACCTTGTGCTTGTTTCTAATTGAATAATGTGCCAATTCTATGTATATGTGGTGTTCGAATAGCAGTAGCAAAATATGTGCTTTACTTTTGTTCTATTTCACTTCTGTTTGGTTGCTGTTTCTTAAACCTATTTCACGATGATGATTGTTCTGCAGTTCTTGCTTGATTCCCCCCTATTTATCTCTTCTTTATATCCTTGTTTCTCTACAGTTTATCTCATTCTTTATGTTTTGAATCTTTTTGTGCTTTGCCTTAATCTTTACTAAGTGTCTGTAACATTATTTGGTAAACAATGATTGTTATGCAGCAGTTTAGTGTTATAATTGAATTGTTTGTGTTTCTTCCTTCCGATGTTTGTGCTTGCTAGTGTTCACTCTCTTAATAGTTTGATTTTTTTTTATGGTTTTGTTTCTAACTGGACTTGATTACAATATCCATATGTGATTCATTTCTTCTCACTCCATGTCTGAAATTTATGCTTCTTTTTTAGTGTGTCTTTGTTTCATTGTGGTTTGCTTTTATTTATTCTTGTACGGAGTACATTTCTTCATGTCTCTGTGATGTTGATGTTTCAGTTGGAATTTTTTTTAACTAATTTGTGTTTGCCTTATTTAATTGTACTCTTATGTATTGTTTGCATATTGCTCTTTGGATACTGTTATTTCGTTAGGTGTTTATGTTTGCTAGTGTTTTCTCTGTGCTTCTCTGAATAGTTTGAGTTTTTAGTGATCAACTTTTTGATGATCCTTGGGTAATTCATCTCTCCTTTAGCTAAAATTTTGTTGGTTTTTGTTTAGTGTTGAATCTCCAATTTTGTTGCAATGGATTGAGATCAATTTGATCTGTGTCGATGATTCTTTGTGCTGGCTTTTCCTTACCTTCTGTTTCGTTTCCTGTGGTTTGGTCATTGTTTCGAATTGGAATTGGCGGTGCTGATTCTTCCCTGTGATGTTAGAATTGAATTCTTCCCTGTGATGTTAGAATTGAATTCTTCCCTGTGATGTTAGAATTGAAGTATTTGTTGAGACTTTGCTCTTCTTTTTATACGTTTGTTCAGTTTCTCTGCCAACTCAGTTTGGTGAGGATGATTCTTCTTCGATTCCTTGCTTAATGTTTTGCTGAATTTATACCAATCTTCTTTAGTTCGTCTTTGATTCGTTTTTTTGATTCTTCTACATTTTGCCATGCTCTGTGATGATGAACTGATGTTTCACTTTTGACATTTTGTATTAATTTATGATTGCCTTATATACTGTTCTGTTTCTTTATCTTTTGTCTCGTGTTTCTTTAATGTTTATTTTTTGTTCTCTTCTTTGTTTTATCTACTATTTCTTTTTTCAGTTCTTCATGTTTGATTGTTGGTCTTTGTGACATGTTTCTCTACTGTGTGCTTCTAGCTTGCTCTTCAACATAATTTGATGGTGTTTGAATTGAATTGCCTGTGTTTCCTCATTTGATGTTTATGCTTGCTAATGTTACTTTTTGCCTTTTATTCTCAATAGTTTGAGTTTTGTTTTTGTGGTTCTTTACTGCGTGTGATTCATTTCTACATCTTTTTTGTATTCAATTAGTTTTTTTAGTTAGTTGTGGTTTTGTTTTATTTTTATTTTGTGCTAATGATTTCTGTCAATGTGGTGTGATTTTTTTATTTGACTGTCCAAACTCTTGAGCATTTTCTTTAGATTTTGTTTACTGCCTTTACGCTATTTTTATTTCTCCATGCCTTTTTTTATTTTGTATTATGTGGTTTGTGGTTTCAACAGACAATCTTTTTATGCTTTGCTTTGCATCATCATCATCATCATCAATTCATCTCATCATCCATCATCCATCATTCATTCATTCATCATCATCATCATCATCATCATCATCATCATAATAATAATAATAATAATAAACAAAAAGCCATAAGAAGAATAACGATTAAAATAATAAAAACAATAATATCAAATAAATAATATAAAAATAACTTATAAAACAACAACAATAATGATAATGAAAATACAAAAAGCAAAAAAAAAAAAAAAAAAGAAAAAAAAAAGAGTTACAGGTTTTAGTTGAAGCAATTAGTCTGGAGAAAAGTTGCATGATTAAAAAGTGGAGTGGGTTACTTCTCTTTACTGAGTAAGTATCATGGTTGGACTTTGGTATTCTTCAATCTTAAGTTTGTACTCGTATATTTTATTATTTATATCTTTCTCACTTTATGTTTCCGTGAGGATTTGATGTTTCATTTGGAGTGTAGAGAGCATTAAGACTGGGCAGATTTTTTATCATTCAAGAGAAAGATTTCACCAACTATGAATGGCTAATGGGGGTGTTATCAGATAAGATTTTTCATGTTAAAAATGTTATGGAGGTATGGTAATATTAGTCTCTACTGTAATCACTTCTGTTTCTGACAAAATTTACTTTGTACAGTAAATTATCTTTATGAGTCTAACGTAATATTAGTTTCCGAGTGACTTCTCTATGATTAGAAGTTTCATATGGAGAGTAGAGCATCCAAGAGATAGATTTCACCACTTACTATTTGCTAATCGGGATGTTATGTAAACATGTACGATTTTCATGTCAATTTTTTGTTAAAGATGTTTATGGTTCTTTTGGAATTTCAGTATGATTACAGAGTTGCCTAACAAATGTTGTTGAGAAATTTGACAGGGAATGAGGATTGGATCAACAAGCAGGCGACCTTGAGAAAATACAAGATACGCTACTTTTATATACTACAATATCTATTATAGAAGTATAATAAGTTCACATATATTCTGAAATCAGTATGACTAACAATGTAACTTCCTAAGATTTACAGGTTTAGTTGAAGCAATGGGTCTCGAGAAAAGTTGCATGATCAAGTTGCCAGGTATTATGGTTGGACTTCCATCGTAATTTTGTATGTTTTATTATTTTTCCTCACTTTCATTTGGAGTATAGATAGCATTCAGAATATTGGACAGATCTTTATCATTCGAGAGAAAGATTTTACCAACTACGAAGGGCTAATGGGGATGTTATGCTATCAGGTAAGATTTTTCATGTTAAAAATGCTGATGATTTTGTTTTTCGTATGTACCTTTATAAGCTACAATTTCACAAGCAATGAGGACTGCATTAACATCCTATCCTATAATTCGTGCAAGAGAAAAGGTAAGTTGTCACATCTCCCTGAATAACTTCAGCGAATTCATTTGATGTTTATTCTTCACCTTTTTTACTATTCACTTTATTCTTTATAGCTTATCTTTTTATGTTCAATTTAGTTTAAGTTTATAATCCCTGATATTCAAATTTAGTTCGCAGGTAAATAAATTGTGTCTACTCTTTATCTATTGATTTTGTGTGTTTGAATTGAAGTTGCTAGATTTGGTGCCATATCAGTCCGTGATACTTATTTGGTCACATCTGATCTAAATTTTTTCAGTTCTTCATTTGATGCATGTTGTATGTGCTTCATCTTCTTTACATATATAGTATTCTTTCTTTTTGGCTTATGATGAGGATTGCTTACAGTTTTTTGCCTAGGGTATATGAATTTTATTTTTCATGCTTTTGTTTTTCTCTACTTTGTGATATGTTTGTTTGTTGTGTGCTTCTTGCTCTTTAATATAATTTGGTGGTGTTTGAATTCAATTGTTTGTGTTTCCTTGTTTGATGTGCTTGTTAGTGTCCCTTTCTGCCTTTTTCTTGATGATTTGAGTTTGTTTTTGTGATTCTTTCCTGTGTGTGATTCATTCCTCATCCTCGGATTTTTTTTCTTCAATTAGTGTTTTAGTTACTTGTGGTTTTATTTTATTTTTGTTTCGTACTATTGATTTATATCGATGTGGTGTGATTTTATTATTTCACTGGCCCTTGTTCTTGAACATTTTCTTTAGATCTTGTTTACTGTTTTTACGCTATTTTTATTTCTCCATGCCTTCTTTTTTATTTATATTCCGTGGTTATGGTTTTGTTTTGTTTCAACAGACAATCTCTTAATGCTTGCATCATCATCATCATCTCATCTTCATCATTCATCATCATCTTCATCATCATCATACATCATCATGCATCATCCATCATTCGCCATCCATCATCCATCGTCATCATCATCACCATCATCATTTGTATAATAATAATAATAATAATAATACAAAAACAAAAACAATAAGAAAATAATACAACAATACTTTAACAATAAAAGAAACAATAATAATTAATAATTAATAACAACGCAAAAGCAAAACCAAAAGCAAGAAGAATAACACATAACAATGAAAATAATACAACTTTAATAAATAAAAAATAAAATAAATAATAATAATAATAATAATGACTTTTTTAATGCCTTATTGTTTCTACTCAGACTTACTGATGATATTTTCCCGTGTGTAATTCATCTTTTTGGTCGTTTGATTTTTGTCATACTTGAATTGAATTGTTTGTATCTCCTTATTTTAATATTTATGCTTGCTAGTGTATTCTCTACCTTAATGATTTGATTTATTCTGTTTTAGTGGTTTATGCTTTCTACTTGGACTTGATGGCAATGGGTCGTCTTTCCTACGTGTGATTCATTTCTCCGTAGTTCAATTTTGTTTTTTAGTTCAATGTGGTGAGAATGATTCTTCTGCAGTTCTTGTCCTTACTTTTTTAAGTTTTTGTATCTATATCCTTCTCACTTTTGTATCCTCATGGACATCTATCTGGCACAAATAATTCTTCTATATGGAGGTATGGTAAACACCTTGAAATCACTTCTGTTTCTGACAAAATTTACTTTGTACAGCAAACTATCTTTATGAGTCTCTAATGTAATCACTTCTGTTTCTGACAAAATTACTTTGTACAGCAAACTATCTTTATGAGTCTCTAGTGTAATATTAGCTTCCGAGTGACTTCTCTAGGATTAGAAGTTTCATATGGAGTATAGAGCATCCAAGAGATAGATTTCACCACTTGCTATTTGCTAATGGGGATGTTATGTAAACATGTAAGATTTTCATGTCAATTTTTTTTTTAAAGATGTTTATGGTTCTTTTGGAATTTTTCAGTATGATTAGAGAGTTAGAGTTGCCTGACAAATGTTGTTGGCAGGGAATTTAACTTGGCAGGGAATGAGGATTGGATCAATAGAAAATACAAGATACGACACTTTTATATACTACAATATCTATTATAGAAGTATAAATTCACATATATTTACAGGTTTAGTTGAAGCAATCGGTCTGGAGAAAAGTTGCATGATCAAGTTGCCAGGTATTATGGTTGGACTTTGGTATGCTTCCATCTTAACTTTTTGTATGTTTTATTATCTACATCCTTCTTCTCACTTTCATGTGGAGTTGTAGATAACATTCAGATTAGGCAGATCTTTATGCTTCAAGAAAAAGATTTTACCAGGTAATGGGGATGTTATGTTATCAGGTAAGATTTTTCATGTTAAAAATGTTGGTGATATTTACCGTATGTATCTTTATAAGCTACAATTTTGCAAGCAATGAGGACTGCATCAACATCCTATCCCATAATTCGTGCAAGAGAAAAGGTAAGTTGTCACATCTCCCTGAATAATTTCAGCGAATTCACTTGATGTTAATTCTTTGCCTTTTTTGCTATTTACTTTATTCTATAAAGCTAATATTTTTATGTTCGTTCATTTGGTTTAAGTTGATAATTCTTTGGTATTCAACTTTAGTTCCCTGGTAAATAGATTGCGTCTACTCCTCTTTGTGTTTTTGAATTGAAGTTGCTAGATTTGGTGTCGTAGTAGGTCGGTGATACTCTTTGATGCATGTTATATATGCTTTTCATCTTCTTTACATATTCAGTATTCTTACCTTTTGGTTTATGATGATTATCGTCTGCAGTTCATGCCTCTATGATATATGAATTTTATTTTTGTATGAAGTTACAAATGCATGCCTCTGGTGTTATGTTTTTCCTAGTGCTTCTTTGCGGTATGTGAACTGAAGTTACCGTTTGGTTGTTGTTTGAATTTATTTTAATGTTTATTTTTGTTCTCCTGTTATCTGTTTTATCTACTATTTATTTCTTCAGTTCTTCATGTTTGATTGTTGGTTGGTCTACTTTGTAACATGTTTCTCTACTGTGTGATTCTAGCTTGCTCTTCAATATAATTTGACGGTGTTTGAATTGAATTGTTTGTGTTTCCTCATTTGATGTTTATGCTTGCTAGTCTTACTTTCTGCCCTTGTTTTTTTTTAGTTTGAGTTTTGTTTTATTTTATTTTGTGCTAATGATTTCGATCAATGCGGTGTGATTTTTTTATTTGACTGGCCAAACTCTTGAGCATTTTCTTTAGATTTTGTATACTGCCTTTACACTATTTTTATTTCTACATGCCTTCATTTTTTATATTATGTGGTTTATGGTTTCAACATTACCATCCATCATCATCATTCATCACTCATCATCATCATCATCATTCATCACTCATCACTCATCACTCATCATCATCATCATTCATCATTCATCATTCATCATCATCATCATCATCATCATCATCATCATCATCATCATAATAATAATAATAATAATAATAATAATAATAACAAAAAACAATAATATCAATAAATAATATAAATATAACTTATAAAACAACAACAATAATAATGAAAATAAAAAAAAAAAAAAAATAAAAATAAAAAATAAAAATTACAATAATATAATAATAATACACTAAACCATAAACCATAAATAATCCTAAAATCCTAAACCCGACACCTCAAAACCCTAAACTCCAAAACCCGAAACCCTTAACACTAAATAATTCTAAACCTTAAAAGGTTCTATATAACCCCTAACCCTCAACAACCATAAACCCTAAAAACCCTCAACAATAACCCTAAAAACCCTAACTAAAAACCCTAAAGATACCTTAAACCCTAACCCTATATAACCATAAACCCTAAACCCTTAAAATACCCTAAACCATAATACCCTAGCCCCTAACCCTAAATAACCCTAAACCCTCAACCATAACCTTGAAGATACATTAAATTCTAAACCCAAAACCCTAAAACCCTAAACCATAAGATACCCAAACCCCATAAAAATAAATCCTAAAGCACATCCCTAAACCTAAACCCTAAAAAATCTCCTAAAAAACACCCCAAGGAAACCCTAAAAGACCCCATGAAACCCCCCCCTCCCCCCCATAAAATCCTTAAAAAAAATCCTCTAATATGCCCCCGAAAAAACCCTAAAAAATCCCATGCATGAACCCCCCACCCCAAGAAACCCTAAAATACCCCAAGAACCCCTCCCCCTTAAAAGAATCTTAAAAAACCATTTATTAAAAGAAGTTACTATTAAAAATAGCCTGTAATCGTTATTAATAGATTGATTAGTTGATTACAAATTCTTAAAAGACAAAAAAATAGTACACCATTTATTTAAAAAGTTCAAAAAGTTAATACTCCCTCCGTCTTCCATTTATTGACCCAAAACTTTTTGACTCGCGTTTCTATCGAAACCTAGGACGTCCTAGGTTTCGATGGAAACGCGTGTCAAAAAGTTTTGGATCAATAAATGGAGGACGGAAAGGAGTATTAAAGATAACATAAAATAAAAGTTACTATTTTCGAATTGTAGGAGTTACTATAAACGTAGCCCACAATTGTTATTATTAGATATATTAGTTGAATAGAGATTCTTAAAATAATTTCACGATATACTCCCTCCGTCTCACTTTTTTTAGAGCCATTTTTTTTTGTGGCATAGAAATTAAGATAAGAGTGATTAGTAGTGGGTTAAAGATGTGTTTAGAGGTTATATTCATTTTTTAGAAATGAGGTGGACACAATTAGGATTTAGTGGGTTGGGTAGAATATTAGGGATTAATTAGTATGTTAATTAATTGAATTAGATTCCTTAATTTTTGAACTAATTTTGTTGAAAAAAATCTATTTTAGGTAATGGCTATATATAAATGAGACGGAGTACCATTTATTAAAAAAATAAAAAAATAATATTAAAGATAACATAAATATAAAAGTCACTGGACTATTTTTGGATTGTAGGAGTTACTATATCTCGTAGTCGTTATTATTAGGCAGATTTTACTTTCATGGACTACTGGGCCATTATTCTTTTGCTTGGTTGCTTATGAGATTACAATTGGTGGGTTAAAAATTGACATGGTATGAGTCTGATTTAGGGGTGTTTTAGCTAAGTTTATTTGAAAAAGCTTATAAGATGTAAAAATAAATTGGGGTGATAGAGCTTATTTTTAAGGAATTTATAAGCTCTTGTAGCTTATTTTTTTGAGATTATAATTGAACTCTTGAGGAGCTTATTTTGCCAAACACATTTTCAAAGGTTATAAGTTATTAAACAACTTATAAGTTGTTTTAAAAAGCTTATAAGCTTAGAGAAACAACTTGTACTACTAATTTTCATGATTCGTAATTTGGCTCATTATTCTGGAACATAATTTAATTTAAGAGGTGTTACGGTCACATACCCACGTTCATATAAGAAAATTAAGTTATGCCCACCCCTTTTAATTTACACACTAAATACTCAATCTTTTAAATTAGGACAATATTACCCTCATATAAGCTATTTTAATTAATTCCTAGAATTTTCTCTCAGCTCAGCTCACAGATTACGTGGTTCTCTTAGCTCAGATTTGCAATTTTCTGGGGTTGTGTAGACTGAGTCGGTGGCTGACCCGACGGCAAGTAAGGCGGCGACGGCGGTGTTGACGGATATGGTGACCCCTAGGAAAAACAACAGACACTGCATTTTTTATACTAATATGGTGATCAGAAACGATCAACATTTCATCTCGAACTCCAAATGACTGCCGTACGTGCTCCAAAAACCAAAGCCATAATGAATCATTCTCCTTATCCCCAACACCAAAAGCAAGAATGACAATGTTCTCATTAGAATTCTTTGTGGTTGCAATAAACTTCACACCTTGGAATTTGCCTTCAAATCGTAGCATCGATGACAATTACAGGGCGGCAGAAACGAAATGCCCTTAGAGCGAGAAATAGCAGTACATAAATGAATCTTCCGATGTCTGTAAATCAATAATCGAATCAGGATTCATCTACTGTAACATATAGAGATACCTGGGCAGCAACTGAGAAAATAACATCACATTATCAACATCAAACTATATACGCCATGCAGTACGAAATACGCAAAAATGTACCACGTACCGGTACAAAATGAAAATTAAACAAAAGAGTACCTCTTTATGAACAGATTGCAACAGTTTAATGACAGATAATGAAGTTTGTACCATGCATAACAATTAACCCAAACATATATGCTAACTAAAAGAAAAATCTCACCTCAAATGACTCGTCTGGATTCCCATAGAAATTGTGAAGAGCAATGTTTCTACCGGACAACGTGGTTGTATACTTCACGTTCACACCAAATTCTCATAATAATTGACCCTGTATGTCCTTCGGCCTAACAACATAACCATCTTCAGTTAAAGACGTACCAACATGAGCAGCTAACGCCTTACTCCTAACTTGAGGTCCAGCAGAATTTTTCAAATCTATCACACAAGTGTGAGGATGAAATACCAAATGATCTAGCTCGCAAGAAAAAATCGCACGAATCAGCAAATTTGCAAACAAGACGATATCTCTTCTTGTCGGAACGCTTTGTAAAAAACTCAAAAAAATTCTTCATATGATACAAACAAACAGTTGATACTAAAGAATCATTGTCCAAGAAAGTAGACTCATTTCCAATATGTCCAACAGGAATAATCTCAGAAGGTATATCAAGATCATGAAATATATTGGACTCTTCGATAGCTAACAATGGTTCATAGTGCATCCTATGTTGGAGATTTTTTTATGTACTACCAGTGGAAGTATTTGATAAAGCGACCATACTCGTCTCTATCCCAACAACAACGTCGTTCAGAGAGTACGCAGATGCAACAAAATTCAATCGAATAAGAACCGGGGGAGATAACTACTTCCTTATCTCATCAACAATGACTTAAACAGTAGGTAAATTCCCAATTTCTAATATGTAAGACCACTTAAACTAATTCGTTATCTTCATTCTCCCACTTTCACCAGGACACGCATGAACTAGTGCATTTATTTCAAACACATGTGTATACCTATTCTCTTTTGTACGAACTTCAATCATACACAATAATTCTTCAAATGTAATACCACCCGCAGGGATAGGGATATATTCTTTTCTTCCACCCTCGTATGTGATATCATTCCAAACTCCACCATGAAAAATAATGAAGTACTGCAAACATAAAATAAAAAAGATACATCAGGAAAGAATAAAACGATTCGTACCAGAAAAATTATACAGGTACGAAAGGTTAAAAATCGTACAATGAAGACTAACACGGTATGATGTTATAGAACTTGTACCGGACTAACTCAAATAAACAAATGAAATTCAAAAATCGTGAACAGTTACCTCCATGGTAATAGAACACGGAAACCTTCCTCCACAAAAGTCCTACACTGAAACCTTCGCCGGAATCGCTGCAAAAACATAACCCAAAGTTGAAATATAAACAACAAAATAAAAACATCAAATTTGAAAGCAAAATAACATAAATCCCAGGAAGCAGAAAAAAGCACAATGAAAACAAAATTGAATGAAAATCACATAAATCAAATCGGAAATAACATAGTGCCTGAAAATAACATAAAACTCCTTGAATTCAACCCACAAAATCGAACAATAACAAATGATAAAAACGATTCTCTGCCGTTGGAACCAACTCCGTGGAAAACCCGCTGCCGCCTTACCTACAGTCGAGTCCGTCAACGCCGCCGTCGCCGCCTTACTTGCCGTCGGGTCAGCCACCGACTCAGTCTACACAACCCCAGAAAATCGCAAATTTGAGCTGAGAGAGAAACCCAACGTAAATTTGTGAGCTGAGCTGAGGGCAAATTCTAGGAATTAATTAAAATAGCTTATATGAGGGGTAATATTGTCCTAATTTAAAAGATTGGGTATTTAGTGTGTAAATTAACAGGGATGTGCATAACTTGATTTTCTTATATGAAAGTTGGTATTTGACCCTAATACCTCAAATAATAAATCATCACTTTGTTATCTATCTTTCTCTTTAGTGAGCCGTGTAACTTAATTTTAAAAAATCCCTACTATCTATTTATATTTTTATTAGTGATTCGTATCATGAAAATTGCTAGAAATGCTCCCCTACCCACCGTTGGCACACTTAATGTGCCCACTGCTTATGCGGCAGTGTCACGTCAGTAATATTTTCCATTTAGAGTTTGATTTGTTTTAATAGAGTTTAGTTTTTTTTAATATGGTTTAATTTCCTTATTGCCACTGTCATCCATTGACACATTAAGGATACCCACAGTGGGCATTGAAGCATTCCTCTAAAAATTGCATGATACCTTTTGTGGACGGAGAGAGTCCCATAGGTATACAATGGAAGGAGTAAATAACTTGAAATAAATAATTTAAAATAGAGACCGTTTTTTTGAATCTTAAAAAAAAAATAGAAAAATCAATCCCACGCAAAGAAATGCAGAAGAAACATAAACCAATCGCTACCGCGTATCCCTGTCCACACTCGAAGCGAAACATTTATCCTCAATAAAATGACAGTAGCGCAGAACCTGAAAATTTCTACTTCAAAATGCCGTTATTAACTTCTCCAACTGTTTTCTGCTTTCCGGTAAATTCTTCAAACCTTCACTTCATTTCTTCTTTTCTTTTCTATATTTTCAAGTCTTATAAGAACATATTTTTCTTCTTTTCTTTTCTACTTATCTTTTTAAGTCATTGATTCTCCATTATTTTAGAGTTGATTTCTTGTGATTAAAACTCATGTAGGTGTTTAGAATTGAGAAACAGAAAAAGGTATGCAATGGATTTTCAAGAAATGTTGCTGCTGCTGGGATTGGGAAGGGCGCCTATTCCTCGGAGTTCGAAACGCCGTTTCCGAGTGATTATGATGAACTACTTATGCAAGTAAGTGATACCATTAACCAAATCAAAGTTTTATTATCTTAATTAAGTCAAGTTATTAGTTTAATCTACTAACTTCTGGTCTTTTTAATTATCTCTATGCATGTACTACAAAACAATTTGAATTGCAAAATCAAAATGTTTATCATAACTTACTCGTTTTGCTCTGATTTTTACGAATTTAGATCAATCATTAATATGTTATTATGGATAGACGATGCTTTAGTTTAAAAAAAATAAAATTGCATTAAAGTATTAAACATTATACATTTAACTAAATTGCACCGGAAATTATGAGTCTCATCTGTAATTTTTTTAATATAAGCAGGGTGATTTTGCAAGTTTTTGCCAACCGTTAATAGGAAACAAAGAGAAAAATTCTCCCAAGCTATATGCTATATCTCTTAATCAACTTATATTAAGACCATAATGGGATGTGATCTAATGAGAACTATTTGAACGTAGGAGTATGCTTTTTCATGTATGTAATCATGTTTGTTTGTACATGTAATGATGCTTTTAAGACCATATTTTTTTATATAATCATGACAAATCTTTACTCTATGATTCTCTTCATTAAGTTAATGTTTGGTTCAGTTTTTTCTAGGTTTGAAAAGGGAATCAATCAATCGATTTCATTACTTGATGTTTAATTTGAATAATGAGTTATCCATTACCTTTAATTGATAGTAACTTAATCCACCAACTCGTTACTCTTAAATATAGAGGAGAAACAGAATCCATTCCGCTCTGATTGATTCATTTCCATTATTGAACCAAATATTCAGTAAAGATAACAGTTATTGTTATCATTCTCTCTTAACTTATTCTATTCCCTTTCCATTTTCATACTGAACTAAACAAGTACTAAAATTTTAGGGCTGTAATGATTTAACAGGCTAAACAAGCCACCGAAATGGCGCTACAGAACAACAAGCAGCTGATGGTAAGTTAATGTTGGTCTTTTCTATTATATTATATTCCGTACTATATACTATGCTTCTTCCGTTTATAATAGTAAGAGCAAAAAATAAGAAACATACAAAATTCTCAGAGTTTGTGAGCAACAAGTTTCTGCCACAGGAAATAGAATTTCCTACCTCTGGTCTGGACTCTGTGCCAGGTAACCTTACCTTTGTATGGCAATGTTTTCTCATTTTGGCTTGAAATTTTTTATGTTCTAATTTCTTCATAGTAACAGGTGATGGTGAAGGTGGTATAGAAATGACAGGGAGCTTGCAACTGATCCGTGAATATTGTGACCTTGTCGTCAGTCTGGAGAAAACCACACGGACTAGAGTTGTATGTTTCATCATTCTTGCATTATATAAATCAGTTTATGTCAGTAGAGTTCATATTGCATTTTTGTTCCATAGTTGGCTGAAACTCTAGCCAATATATCCTGCAGTTCTTGCCTGAGGCAAATGAAGTCGCGTTTGCCAGAAAATCAGTATTTGGAGGATCTTCTCTAAAATTGGACTACTTGACAAAACCATCATTCTTTGAAGATTTTGGTTTTGTGTCGAAGGTTAAAATGGCCGACCGAGTGAAGCCAGAAGACGAACTCTTTATAGTCGGCTATCCATATTTCAATGTTAATGGTACCATGTACTTCTTTTTAAATCTACCCTGCTTGGTTAAAGTCCTCTTTTCTCCTACATACATCTTGTTTGATTTTTCTTATGGTTGGTGATCAGAGATGCTGGTGGTGGAAGAACTGTACAAAGAGGCTGTGGTTAATACGTCTAGGAACCTAATTATTTTTAATGGGGAGCTAGATAGGATAAGATCAGGCTGTATCCTTTGGTGGTTACATTATTGCACATATAGATTGTGATAGACGTTCAGTACTCGTTTGGTTCAAGCAGGGGAATGGTAACATAAACTGTTACTTTTACTGAGTGTTTGAAATCTAGCAAAGTATATATGGCGTAGACTAGATATCTTATATTTATGTGAAGTGAGAAGACCCTAACAAGTGTAAGATTATCCGGCATTCTTCTATCCAAAGCTGGCTGCACTTACTCAATCACTTTTTCCCAAGATGGAGACTGTGTATTATATTCACAACTTCAAAGGCCGAAACGGAGGTGTGCTCTTCAGGTTCGGTTTCTCTCATCTTCATGGATAGATTTTAGATCTTCTATTGCATTTCCGTATTGCATTTAAACAGTGCTCCTCTCTCTCTCACTCTGCAGGTGCTACCCAGGACAATGGAAGGTTCTGAGGAAAGTGAGAAAGGGATATATTTGTGTGCATCAACAGGAAGTGATGCCATCACTCAAGGAAGTTGCATTGGAAATTCTTCCTTCAGCATGATCCTTGCGTGTGCATATGTAATTAATTGTATTCTACTTAAGAAGAATGTTATTGACAATTAGCCCAGCAATTTTTCCATATTTTTTTCATTCATTTGGAGTATTTAATTATTATATAAAGCTAATGTATTGATGAAGGTTATAATATTCTTAAATTAATCATTAACTTGAATGAAATATTCAACATTTTAATGCAAGAATCAACACACATTTAAATCTGACAATAAATTTATCGGCCTTTTTATTGTATTCAATCTAAAACTCATAAATTAGTACAGAGTGGACAATCAAAGGGAGAACTACAACCAGGAAATGGAGAATGATGAATTCCCAGCAATCGAATTTACAAAAACCACACCTCCAACACCAACCTCATATCCCAAATTGTGAAGGAAAAAAAACAAAGAGAAGGTTGTGAGGTATTGAAGTTGAAAAAAGATTACAAAATTGTATGCCTGCTTACATTATCTTTGCTGATAAATTTGCCGAAAAGGTATCTCCAATCTGGTAAATCAACCATGAACCCGAGTTGGCTAGCAGAAACGGAAGTAGAATCAGGCTGTGTTGCTTCTGGGAATGAGCCAAATGAATTAATCGGAGAGGGGCTTTGCCTTGCGTAAATGACCCATACTATTTACAAGATCCTTTCTGGTGCAGACAGGGAACATATTGATACGCATTAACCCCTTGAGTCTCCACAGGATGTAGGGAAAACTTAGTTGATCTCGAGAAGTGAAGCGAACAACTTCATTAAACCAAAGACACATGAACAAGTTTGTCACTGGAGTGTGCTCCCTCACGATTATGGAAGCCTCTGCTAAGGCTGCAGGCATCGAATGGTAGCATTATCCATACTGTGTTTAGACATTAGATGCAAGGCGTTTTATCTCTAACAAAGCATATTGGAAACAGTAAAAGCCGATGAAGGATGTATAGAAAAAAGAAAGGGGATGATTGCATTATAATACACTTTTGAGTTTTTTTATTGGATTTGCACATGAACTTCAAATGTCACACCGATAACATAAACTTTCACTTTTTGCAATTTTCACACGAGTTTCATTTTTGGCCAAGTTGATGCTCTTGTGGCACTAATGTGGCAGCAGAAAATTACAGCCACATCAGCGTCAATTTTGCGAAAGATAGAAATCATGTGAATTGCTAAGACTGTAAAGTTTATGTTATTGGTGCATATTTTTATGTTCATGTGCAAAACCAAAAAATATCCCTAAGTTGGTGTACCTTACAGCAACTATCCCATACAAAATGTGATAACTGACAGCTGAAAAACAAGAAATACAACGGGAGCATCTATAAGTTAATCTTTGCAGAGACAACATAAGATTTACTCCTTTGACAGGCAAAATCATAACATCGCCTGTTTGCTGTCACCTCTTAGCAGAAACAATCATGTTTTTGAAAGATAAATTGACATTTATACACAATGTGCGTACGTAAATTCATTAGTAAGAGTCTCAGTAGTGAAATTGATTTCATCATGTTTTGAAACTATTACGGTATTACCCATAATAAGTACAGTTATGGAATATATGAGATCCAGAAACATAATACCTTTCTTCCCATTGAACCTCTTATCCTCTGGAAGACCATCACGGCGATACTGTGTCAACTGGACCTCAACCTCCTCTGGAGTTGCCTTATTTTTCTTGACAACAGCCTTTGCCTCATCATACACACTACTACGGGCACCATGTTCTGAAATTGCAAGTTCGTGATTTGAACGCCAAAGCAAGGCTTCCAATACGCCCAAAGGGTCCCTTCGAAACTGAGACTTGGAATCAACCCAAATGGAATATCTAGCATTTGGGAAAAGGCGATGGGGAAGCATCTGAATAAAGATACAATAAAAACTCAAAAAAAAGGTACAAATTTCCACCAGTCTGAAATTTAAAAACCAGCACGTAAAATCAACAGCTCTATTCTATATGGGCAAGATTTACCCATTTGATATATAAATAGTGCAATTACACATGTAGAATGACAAAGGAGGCATTTATCTTATGAACCTAAGAAATACATGACAATTATAAATTAATATTTTCTGGTTTTTTTCCTTTGATAATAACAGTACCACATAATGGTGGAGGTAGCGGTGATCTTGAAAGTAACCTTGAAAACAAGGCAAAAACAAAATATGCATTCAAGCAAAGTTTGCAGCATGCGCCCATGATATTCCAGAATCCAGACCTCTCAATATGTTAATAATAGTTTATTTCAGAACTTATTGCTCCTCTGCCACTACCTTCATCATAGATTAACCTCCGAACCCCTAATCTAGTTTCCATTTTTACAATTAACAGGCCAAATCAAAGAGCATTTAAGATGTTAGCAAGAGGACACTAATGTTACTGATACTTAAAACCTAGATCAAAGGGTCGAAGAGTTCAAAGTTATGTTGATATGCAATAAAAGAATTTGCAATACAGACATGCATATTATTAGTCTATATAGTTAACGGACAGCAAAAGAGGCAATTATATGGACATGCCAATCATAAGCTACTTGTATTCTGGTATTATATACAACAATGATTTGCATAAACTTGAAGGAGAGGAACCTAAGACTTCCATACCTTTGGTATTTTGCCGTTCAATCTTTGGTCTCTGAAGGGTAAATCCCTCACAATTATGATGCGCCATTTCCCAATAAAATGGCTTTCATCAACTCTGTTCCCCTCTGCTACCTGAGTTGCAAGAGTAATTTCATCCCAGAAAGCAACATAGCAAACCTACACCCATTTGTGACAATAATATTAATTCTGACCGTACTGCGAGTCACATATCATACAGTCTCTTTCTGTATATAGGATGAAAACCTTCTTAAGTGAGGTCTCTGACATTTGTATAGGTTGATAAAGATCATCTCCACCACCAAATGCACAGGTAGAGACCACCACTTTGCAAGTCTTCATGTAAACTTTGTCTTCATCAGAAATCCTAAATCCTCCATGTTCACTGTAGAATCCACAGTGGACCTTAGCCCTTTCAGTCACCTATCATATAATAAGATTTTTAATGAATTAATTGCACTAAAGTGGGACAGGATTCGGTAGCATATACTCCTTTCCAAAACATAATCTTAATGTCTCACCAGCTTAAGATGCATACAGGTCCTCTTTTACATAATAATGCTATTACTTGATTTTTTTAGTCTGTCTGAAAACAGAGGGGCAAGGTAAAACTTATTACCTTAAACTCTTGGTCTCTCTGCTCAATAGTTTGGTTTCCTGTGAATAAATTAAATCTTGAACCCTCCAAATATACCATAGATAAGTTAAACTTCCCTTCTATACTGGCTCCATTAGTCTCGGTGGCATACACCAACTCCTTTAGTGGAGTACGAGACTCCCCAAGATCGGGAATTTCCAAAAGCTCAAGTTCTTCAGGAGGTAGGAGCTTCAAACATCCTGACATAATCCAGAAAGAGAGTCGTGTGATAAACAAACTGTGCTAGGGATTATTATCATCCAAATAGTATTCAAATAAGGTTTTCATGCAAATTACTTCTTCTAGGGGCACAACAAATGTCAGTGAAACACAAAAGAGAACAAACGTTCCCAGTGCATCATAGTACTAAAATCCCGTTCCAAATCTTACACCCCATGATTTTGGTAATGGTACAAACCATCATCTCTGCTTAAATTCCAAACTAAGTATAGCTTTTAAGCCTCCAAATAACTGTTCTATGATCTACTTTTAGCACTTAACTGCAGAAAGCTTCTTAATTTCAACAATGTGGCTAGATTTATGCAATCACTTCGAAACAATAACCATAACAAAGCATTTTTGCACACTAATAGTCAGTCACAACACCTCAACTGCGAACAAGCTAATAACAGTAATCACCGACACAAGACACACAACACAAACTACGGAGCTCAATGTGCAACAATTTTGCCCAAAAGGAAGCGATAATTAGCTGCAGATCAAAGATGAAAAACACGACTTACGCTCTCTTACGCCCCCAACAACCCTCGTGGTAGGATCTACCTTGTTCAAGTTCCCTTGCGGCTTAGCTTTAGTACTCTGAGTAGCGACGTGATCCAACTCCCTGGCCTGCGTCGGACTCCGCATCTCCCCGCCGCCGATTTTGAAGGCCTCGTAAATCAGAAGGCAGGCGGCGGGGAAGAGAAGCAGCGCCGGCCACCACTTGAGAAGTTTGGCGACGACTCTTCGGGTGCAATCGGGCCTGTTCCTCGTGCCCGGCTTCTTGCGCTTCCGGCGGACCCGAGGCCGCATACGAGTGAAGGGGTCTTCGGGGTCGTCGTCGGAGACGGATATTGCGACGCCGTTGTTCGACATTGTTGCCGTCGTTGATTAGAATTGAGGGGTGAAGAAAAGCGTAGGAAAGGAACCCTTCATTACTAAACAACCTTTATACTGTAATTTTAGAACTAGAAAAGATCAAGTCGCACCTGCAACTATTTTTCTAGTTTTAGTAATTTGATTTTTAGGACGTAGAATTGGAAATTGAAAATGATGGAAAATAACGATAAGTAAATGATGGAAAATATTGTTCCCTACTTGTTTTGTTAGGGACACACTTGGGTCAGTCGGACGCACCGTGCGGCCGGGCTAAAATAATAATATTTTATTTATATAGATTGACAATTTTCTGTATAAAGATTGACACTTTTAAAAATTATCATTTTATTCGTAAAATAATTATGTTAAAGATTGACACTTTTATTCATATAGATTGACACTTTTCTGTATAAATATTGACACTTTGGGCCCGGCCGCACGGTGCCTCCGGCTGACACAAGTTTTTGTCGTTTT
This sequence comes from Mentha longifolia, assembly GCA_001642375.2. Classification (NCBI taxonomy): domain Eukaryota; kingdom Viridiplantae; phylum Streptophyta; class Magnoliopsida; order Lamiales; family Lamiaceae; genus Mentha; species Mentha longifolia. The sequence continues at coordinate 6,721,724 of CM038113.1, read as the reverse complement.
GTTATGTGTTTTCTGAAGTTAAAAAAATGGAAAAATATTATCTTTATTTGAATAAAGGATTGTTGCGGAAAATTTTTCTTTTCGAAAAAAATTATTCATCAAACATAACATGAAAAAGGATAAAATATGAGAATTTTTTTCCTTCCTTTTCGCTCAAAGAGTACAAGGGCATCTTCATATATTAGCAAATTTATCAAGTCATGTAATTTAATGACTTAAATTTCCTTTCTAACAACCATCTGAAAACTTAACAACTATCTGGAGCAATCTGTGTAGATGTCGGGTTGGTACGATAATAACACGGACCTAATAAGTTTTGATGTTACTAATAACTTGAACATAATGAGTTCTTTCACTGCAAGGTCATTGCTTTCCGACTTCTACGCTAATGGCAGCTCTGGACGCCTCTGTAGGCATGTGCAACAAGACTTGATAGGTTTTCGAGCTGTCGTGACAGCCTCCTTAATTCTTTATGAATTTTGTGAGGGCTGTCCAAATGTGAAGCTCAGAGAGCTTAGACTATCATATCGGCACGTAATGGTGTTCAACATCAAAATTATTAAAAAATAAAAAGAGGATTATGTTTGGATGAGTGTTCGGACACCTCTATGAACAAAACAGGTGTTTCCCATTTGCACATTATGATTTTTGATGGACCATGACATGGTGACTCATTGTCCATAAATATTTTTAGATTTAGATAATGTTTATTTTTATATTAATAATAAGAAAATAAAAATAGACAAAATTTATAACTTCATTTTTTATAAATAGAGACTAAAAAATAATTTTCACTTTAGATTTCCTCTTCTCACAACAATCTTTTTTTATAATTTAAAAAAATAAAAATATATATTGGTGTTTGGGTGTTCATTGATAAATACCAAATAAGATTTTGAATTGTATCGAAGAGAGAGAAATAATTCAATATTGAAAGTAGGTTTGGGTGTTTGGGGGTTTGTTATACTTAGCTTGCTTCCAAGAGATCAAAGTGGCTCGTGAAGAAGACTATCGTGACTTCATTACTAATTGAATAACCAAAATCTTGCTTGATGCTTCAGTTTTTGGATTACCCTAAGAAAATATTCAAATACGATTATTACAGATATTTTGCAACTTGCGTAAGGATTTGATCATGTTTTGAATATGTATGGTTTGCAAGACATCAAAATCATCTTTTGCTCATTATTTAGCTTCTTGTGCTAGAAATTCTAACCTTTTTTATGGTGGTAACAAATCTATTTTCTAAGGCTTATCGTTGGATATTCATCTAAACCTTGAAAGAAATGAATTTTTCTTGATTCTATAAAAAAAATCATTAATTAATTCACAGTCGTGGTTGTTTTCAAATTGCTCCTCGGGCAAGAAAGGTTTGAGGAGGGCCCACTCCATAACTCGTCCCAAATTACCAAAATGTCCATGCCTATTGACGTGCTCACGTATCATTGGGTGAGAAATAGAGAAAAGGGTTTAACAAATCTATGAAACTTTCATGCTACTCCCTTAAACCCTTCCTCCCAAATTCCTCTCACCATCAATTCAATGTCACTCTTTTTGGTGTTATGATTAAATTCATTTTACAGTTGATTGCTTCTCGTGTAGGATTGATTCATTGATTGATTGATTTCTGCAATGTCTGCTTCGCGCCTCTCGTCGCTCGCTATGGCGGCCGCCGTGGCGGCGTCATACACCGCCGCCAATAATCATGCTTACGCTGATTCGCCGTTCCGTTTTTCTCCATTTTCGTCTTCGACGCCTCCCGCTTCTTCGTCGGAGCCGGAGGCTCCTCCTAGAGACAGTTCAGGTCAGGGTGAGGATCCTACAGCTGCACCCGCCGTTGAAGTCTCTAAGCGCGGGTTTGACCCAGAAGCGTTGGAGAGAGGCGCCAAGGCGCTTAGGGAAATTAATAACTCTGCTCATGCCAAACAGGTTATTTCTTAATTTGTTTTGTTTTTTTCGTTCTTCCTTGAGTTGCCTTCTCGTTATTTTCCCTAATGAACAGTTTGTAATTTGGAAAATTTTGATGTCTCTCGCGCTGAAGGTTTTCGAGGTTATGAGGAAGCAGGAACAGACCCGGCTGGCGGAGTTGGAGGCGGAGAAGGCTAATTTTGAGGCTATCCAAGCTCATGCTGATATTGTAAGTACTAGTATGTTATTCGAATTGATTAAGATCTGCTTCTTATTTCTTATCTCCGTGTTGAATTCTGAGAACTCTTCTCTATTTGGAAAGAGGCCACTGTCCACCCCATCGCCTAGAGGCTAGAGCTATGAATATATTTTTCATCTGAAATTTTGATATTTGTGAACTCTCAATTGCAATTTAGTGTCTTTACCTATGAAAATAAAATATGAAAGCTTAATTTGAACTTGAAGTTGAGCTGTCTGAAGAAAGTTTCAATTTCCTTTTTAAAATTAGGATCTAGAGTGCGTTATTGAAAATCACTAAATGAGAAATTCTGAAATTGTAATTTCATATCTCATGGATGGCACTCAGCTCAACTTTTTTATTTTTATTTTGTTGTTATTTTCTGTTGGAGTTCTGAGAATAATGGAATTAGTGACTTCATATGATCATGTCTATACACTTTCATTTTTGTTTGTATACTCTTCTATTCTCTCTCAGCCAAATAAGCATTGTATCGCCTCATTGTTCTCATTTTGTTTAGCATAATCTTGGACATGTTTTAGCCTTAGCTTCTCATGGATTTTTTGTCATGGGCATTGACTTCTACATCAAGGGAAGTACATCACATGGCTTATACTTTCTTTTTTGGTTGCTAAGTTAGTAGGGCTTTTGTAGGATATTTCAAAAAAGATGAGTTTCATCTTGCCAAATGCATGCAGTTGTAATGAAATAATGAATGATTGCTCATTGTTCAAACCTCTCATTGAACATAATATTGGCAAAATGTGGGGCATAGCTCCATGTAAAAACTTTATGTACCATGATTAACCAGAATTGTGGCATGCATTTGGTCTGGAACCTTGTTAATCTGACCCAATGTACCTGATTGTGGAGCTAAATTTTTTGGCTTATCTAGTATGTCTTTACCTGAATGGAGACCTGCATCTGCAGGAAAAGCAAAGAAAGTGGGCTGAAGACCAGAGGAATCTATATCAACAGCAGGCGCAGGGTAAGGCACAAATGATGAGATACGAAGATGAATTGACTCGCAAAAGAATGCAGGTATGAACATTCTCGCTTTTGTACGATGATCCTTTGATTTGAATAAAATGGAGATTTGTGAAATTTAAAGGTGCGTTTTAGACATTTTAGTCAATGTCATTGTCAATGTGGACATCTATAGGTATATGTAACTGTGGCCATAAACTCATTCACATTGCCAACCCATAAATGCACGCTCAATGTAATATGAGTAGAGAACTAGAGATGAACATGAGTTTTTTTTGGCAATAATGAACCTAGTTTGACTTATTATCTCCCATAATCTCAGACTGACCATGAAGCTCAAAGGCGCCATAATGTGGAGTTGGTTCAGATGCAAGAGGAGTCATCCTTAAGAAAAGAGCAGGCAAGACGTGCTACTGAAGAAAAGATACAAGCTCAGAAAAGACAGACTAGAGAAGGAGAGAGCTGAAATTGAGCGTGAAACAATAAGAGTGAAGGCTATGGCTGAAGCAGAAGGACGTGCTCACGAAGCAAAATTGACTGAAGATCATAATAGAAGGATGCTTCTGGAGAGAATAAATGGTGAAAGAGACAAGTGGCTTGCTGCAATAAACACAACTTTCAGTCATATTGAAGGTTTGAATCTACCTTATTATCTGGATTGCAGTTTTTCTCCGTGATTTTTCTCTTTAGATGTTTCCACTTGTTACACTCTCTTATGGAGAATTCAAATTTCCCTTAAAGCTACATCACTTCTTACTGTACAGTTTTCTTGGTTGTATCTGTTATTTGCCTCGCTATGCATTTTACCATATCTTATATAGACTAAGATATTCTTTTGATGTTTTTCTTCCATGAATGTGTAAAATGTTTCTGCCAGTTAATCTTCAGTGAACAGATATACAGAATCTGCAAAAGAATGATCTTTTACATAGCAATGAAGAATGATTTTTGTCCAAAGATTCTTAGATAAGTATGTTCTACGTGAACTTTTGTCTGTTTATGGTATGGTTGTTTAGATACTGGAAGTTAGTTTGTTTAACAACGGCATTGTTTCATAATTCATTAAGCGGATGACAATGGGTCGACAAATTTTGGATCTTCTCAAGCAAGTGTACTGTGCATAACCAGCTGAAATGATGCCGTTCTGTACGTGCAGTTGCTTTCTGTTCATATAATGCATACAGCTCTGGTTACTGGTTGAATGCATTGTCGTTCTATCTACCAGTGAGTTGATGCCAGCATGTGAAATAGGCTGCCATGTAGGTTACAATTTTGCTGGAAGCCTTTTCTGCAATTGTTCCTACTTCTATGTTATAAAGTGAAAATATAAAACATAGAAGTTAAGCGTCAAAGTCATACTTTCGTATTCTTGACGTTGCTCACATAGTCACTATTAAGCTTGGTGCTGATTATTGTGAAGCTGGAGCTTAGTTTGTTTAATGGAACAAGTCTCACCAAAACAAGGTCAAATGAGCTTTCACTAGGTCAGACTCATAATAAGCCTGGTTTCATTTCAAACGTTAGTGGTAATACCTCTGTGCAGATAGATTAGGCTATACAAGCTTATATCATTCTTATCTTTCTTTTTTCCAAAAAGATGTTTGGTCTTTTTCCTAGAGCAGTCACATTACTTGCATTAACTGCTGGGAACAATCCTGCACCAGCTAATTATGAGGATACTCTTAAGCATGTTAGTGGTTACCTTGCTTGTACTATTTGGTTGCTAAAGATAGAAGATTTCTTATTATGCAGGGGGCTTTAGGGTTTTGTTGACAGACAGAAGTAGGTTGGTCATGACTGTTGGAGGAGCTACTGCCTTAGCTGCTGGAGTTTATACAACTAGGTTTGTTCAGCGATTCCTTTCTGTTTTGTATTTCATTTATAAACAGATGATCGTTCTTTTACTGGATGGTTATGCACTCATGCTGAACATTTACCAATGTTTGTGCATGTGCATGCATTCTTCAATCATTCGCTCATTAAATCTGGAAAACCTGTATGTTTTTTTATGTGAAATTTGTATGGAGTATAGCATGGTTCAGATATAGTCAGCAATCAGCATCTAGTTTCTCTGCTACACAGGCCTAATTAGCAGGTCCTGTGTTTTACAAACGAAGCAGTACTCTTAACCTTTATCATGTTTAAATTTTTATATATTACATTTAATATTAGGGTTATGCATAATCAGTACTCTTAACCTTTATCATGTTTAAATTTTATATATATATTACAATTAAATTTTGGGTTATGCTTAAATTTTATATATATAATCAGTTCTAATACTTTTCACGGTGAAGTGACACATCTCATCTCAATACTTTTTTGCCGACAGGGAAGGAGCGAGAGTAATGTGGGGATATGTTAATAGGATTCTTGGTCAACCATCTCTAATTCGAGAATCATCTCTGGCAAAATACCCATGGTCTGGAGTAGGTTCTCGAGTAGCCAATAAGGTTCTAAGCTATAGTACTGCAGCTGGGGCAGCAGCTGCTCAAAGTAAATCTGCTCTTGGGGATGTCATCTTGCATCCTTCACTGCAGAAAAGAATACAGCACCTTGCACGGGCTACATCAAACACGAAAATCCATCAGGCACCATTTCGGAACATGCTCTTTTATGGGCCTCCTGGTACTGGGAAAACAATGGTTGCAAGGGAAATAGCTAGAAAATCGGTACAGTATTTTTCCCTAGCTTTCAAATGATCATCCAATGTTTCTGCCCTCTTAGAGATATTATGAAATGTTACATATCTCAAACCTGTAAAACCCTAATTAGCAAACGCCATTTGCTCGCTATCAATGCCTATCCCTGAATTTCCTTATCTTTTCTGTACGGAGAGGGAATGGGACAGAGCATTGTTATATTATTTAAGAGGATCTTCTACTTCACGAACTATAAATATTTTTGTTATCTGTTATTACTGCTCTTTATTTGCTGAATGAACTCTTAAGCTGCTGAGACTTTTAATTTTCTGAGAATGACACTAAGTTGATGCTAGGTGGAACCAGCTTCATCTCCATTCTAGTTAGTTCTTATTTAAAAATTTGATTTAATTCCTCAGGGCTTGGATTATGCCATGATGACTGGAGGAGATGTTGCACCCTTGGGTCCCCAAGCTGTTACCAAAATCCACGAGATATTCGATTGGGCCAAAAAGTCAAAGAGGGGTTTACTCCTGTTTATTGACGAGGCTGATGCTTTCCTTTGCCAGTAAGTAATTTGTTGACCACATGAAGTAGATATATCTATCTAATTGTTAAGAAACTGCCTTCATTTTTAAGATTGTGCAAATTCCCGATGCTATTGGTAGGCTGGAATACTGAATTCTATATCTGATTTCTTAAGCAACTGCATTAGTTTCCATCTGCATTAGTTTCTATATCTGATATAGAAACTGCATTAGTTTCTATATCTTCTTTGAGCTAAAGTTCTTTAAATTTCGTTCTTTGTAGGCGTAATAGCACACACATGAGTGAAGCTCAACGTAGTGCCCTGAATGCCTTGCTCTTTCGAACTGGAGACCAGTCTCGAGATATTGTTCTTGTTCTTGCCACAAACAGGCCAGGGGATCTCGATAGTGCTATCACAGATCGCATTGATGAAGTTATTGAGTTCCCACTTCCACAGGAGGACGAGCGCTTCAAATTGTTAAAGCTTTACTTAACAAAGTACCTATGTGGTGAAGGTGATAAAGAGTCGAGATGGGGCAATTTCATCAAGAATTCACCCCAAAAGATAACCGTAAAAGATATATCAGACGATGTACTACGAGAAGCTGCAAGAAAAACGGAAGGCTTCTCAGGCCGTGAGATTGCAAAACTGATGGCAGGCGTTCAAGCAGCTGTTTATGGAAGGCCCGACTGCGTTCTCGATTCCGCCCTCTTCCATGAGATTGTGGACTATAAAGTGGCGGAGCATCACCAACGGATTAAACTTGCAGCTGACGCTTGAATTTTTTGTTTTTATCAAGTTTTGGATGTCTTTTTGTTACCTTGTGGAAGCAAAGAATTCTTTTCATGTGGTAAGTTTTCTACTTACTGTTACGATTAGTTGATACTACCTTGTTTTCGAGATGAATCATTCATTGAAGAGCGCATGATAGTTGATTTTTTCTATTCATGCACTTTTGAGTTGTAAGCATATTAAAATGTTCTTTCTATAAAAGCTTACTAATTTTGACTTGTAAACGATGGCTTGTAGTACTGATTTTCAGTGTCTCACCTTTTCTTTTTCAATGATGCCATGCTTTTTATTTTCGGCGAATTGGTGTACAAAGTTATAACTTTTTTATAATATCATTACTTTCACAAATTACATAAAAATCAAATCTTGATTTGTTCTCTTTATTTAGTTCTTTGAAATTTAAGGAAGAAAGAACAAACTGAAGGTTTGATTTTTACGTAATCTGTGAATATAATGTTATTAATAATTTTTGAGGTTTTCGAATAAAGATCAATGAAAAAACAAGAAAAAATTAAGATAAAATAGTCAAGAAAACCTCCTAAGACATCAGCAAATAATCTCAATGCCTTAAAGTTCACATATAATTCATGTTGATTTGATACAAGTATAGCCCGGTTCTACAATTTCCCTACCATGCTTAAACATTCTTTCAAAAAATTGTCAAGTTGAGAAGCATACAGATCAGGAAACGTCCGATAGTGATCCACATGAGGAGATGAACCAAAGTTAAAAGAGAACACCTGTTTCCCGCTCCGCCTCTGCTCCTCCATAAACGACTCGACTCTTTGAAATGGGATCACCTTATCTCCATTACTATACAGATAAAGCTGAGGACATGGAGGCTGATTCTTCAAGAGGATGGATATAATCTTTCTCAACCTCCTGTTACACAAAAACGAAACTCACTCTTCAATCTTGACCTTTTTTCAGTGTATTCACTACTCAAGAGATACAACGTTTAGGCTAACCATGTTTAGATTTCTGCTATCTTGGAAAAGAACAAAACTCGTATTGAGATTGAACGAACTCTTACTGGTTTACAATAGGCAAATTAAGAAGATAGGAGAAGAGCATCTCAAATGCAGCTAATAGCCAGGTTTCGATAAAAATCGGTTCCTTCTCTTCTATGTGTGATTCCTTCTTTCCATTTCGTGGTTGAGTTCCTCCACCGGTTTTTGGGGAAGAATAAGTAGCGGAACTGCTTTTCTTTAGCAAAGCTGTGGAAAATCCAGCAGCCCAAACCTGAGTTGAAGAATATTTTACCAGACATAATTTTTTGCAAGACCAGTCAATAAATAAGGTATCAAAAGATAAGATGTCAAAGGCTTCAATAACAAGTTTAGTGCATAAGCCAAGCTAAAGTAAACATCCCCTACTAAAATCTTGCATTATTATGACGATAGTTGCAAGGGATCTTTGCACAAAGAACCAGCCTTAGATTTCATCCTTCGCCAATATGGGAGCACTAAAATTTACTACTATAATTTAGCAATATGTAAACTTGAAAAACAGGAAATAAAAAATAAGGTATGGTTAGCAACTAAATTCCATCTATTTCCCCTTTGACAAAAATGGAACAATCTCAAGCATTTCTTAGATCGTGTTGCATGTCGAATGAAAGTATACATTCGTGCATATTCACAAGTAATCCAAAACAATTGTTTAACCAGATGTTCATAAGCATTTCCTCAAAACCTAAAAGGGATGATACTCCTTCAATATACAAGCTCCAAGTTTTACTCAGAGATTTACCAAGAAGATAGAAAATATCTCGTCCAAAGAGGGTTCAGCAGTTACGAATTCCCATAGCAATTCCACCAACCTAAGGAAAGAAGTTTAGCATTAATGGAGAATATCTAGCTTCTGCTCCAGATAACACACTCTAATGGCTAAGGCTGAAAGCAAAGTCGGCTCACTGCGAAAAGTTATGACTCTAAAATCTAAGAGCTATCAACTGAAAACTGTTAAAGAAAACGATCAGTAGTGTCATTCAACAGCCACCAATCAGTAAATATCTCAGACACCACATTTCAAGAAAATAAAACAGACAGCAGAAACTCAACCACCAAAACAAGCTTAGCACAAACCTTAGGATCTATATCAGGATCTCCTCCTGAATCCACTACACATCCTTTAATTCTCTCCAACAAATCCTCCCTACCCTTCAAATTATCAAGAATTGCACCATACCTACGAACAAAAAAAAAATCATAAATCCGAAACAAAGAAATATTCATAATTCATACACCAATTCAATAAAAAGAGTCCACCTACGCTAGCCAGCCAGTGTTGCTGAAGGTATGGAAGATCAAGAAGCGATCGCGGTCGCCATGATCGGACAGCCACGCGGCGAGCTCGTTGGCTAGCTTCCGCACCCTCTCCTCCAGCTTCTTCCCCAAATCGAACGACAGCACATCCATAACAGAAGCAACAAAGGTAACAGCATGAATGCCCTTGGCATTATACATCTCAACGTACCGCCGCAGGTGTTTGGGCTTCGCCCCCAGCCACCCCAGCATCACCACCGCAACCTCGGAATCCTTATTCACTCCACTGATCCTATTTATTCGATCGATGGCTGTAGGGCCAGGGGCAAAATTCCAGCGGAATGAGGAATCGTCCGGGCCGAAAAGGAGGCGATCGAAGTAGGTACCGGAGATGGAGAAAGGGGACGGCGAGAAAATGGGGAATGAATTGAAAGATGGGGAGTTGAGAGAATGGTGATTGTGGGAGAGGAGTGAGACAGTACAGAATCGCGGTGGGGAAGGGAGGTGTTGGCGTGAAGGACGAGGGAGGTGGAAAGGGAGGAGTGAATTGGGAGGACGGCGGTAGGAGGAATGGAGAAGGCGGAGGGAAGCCGCCATTGCTGGAAACGGTAAAGCTCCCTTGAAATTATTTCAACATCGTGGGAGAGACAAATAACACTTCCTATTTTACTCCGACTGATAAATTAGATAAATTATTTTCTTTTCATTTTTTTAAGATTTTTTTTTTAAAAAAAAACTTTTAAAAGGATGATCAATAATTGTTTTTTATTTCCTCAAGGATTAAGATAACTCAAATCCCCAACTTTTTAGTTGGAATGAAACGTCTTACCAACTGAGATATGTTTCGTTGTCAAATAATTAACTCTATAAATATTACACTTTATATCTCCTTAAATCTATGTGTCCAAAAAAAGATTAAGAGAAAGTATTAAAGTTTAAAAAATAACGTTAATGAAAGGTTAAGTGTTGGCACCACCCTAACGTTTTAAGAATTGTCATCTTGTATATGTAGCCAAAATATTTATGATCGTTAAATGTGATTTTTGCAGTTGATGGACAATAATTGCATATATGATAATTGTGAATAGTAAAAGATGCGATTTATCAAATTTTTGACTGCTGAATAGTTGTCAGACAATAATGGAATTGTTGTTGGACTATCAATGTATTTAGCGAGAAATGTGTTTGATAAGCTCCACTTTTTATTACATAATTCAATATGAGATAGAACATAGCACACTTAAAAAATATGAACTCCAAACTACATAAATAGGCATAACACACTTCAAAATACAAGAGCTCCAAACTACAGAACTAGACATAGCACACTTCAAAATACAAAACACACCTGGACACTTCAACATATTACTTCCACCCACACTTAGATTTAACTTCGGCTACCATCATATTAAAATTGTATAGTTCTGCCTCGGACATGCCACTGGTATCCTTGCTGCAATACTCCAAATGTTGAAGCCTAAGTTGTTCTTCTTGGAGGCTCATTTGTCTAGCCATAGCTTCCTACAGATGCTTCCACTTCTCTTCATTTTCAATAGATGTGATTTATCTTTTTGTTTAGCTAGTCGTTTAGTTCTCTGTTGTCCCATCGGCCGCATTCGGGGTCTAGTATCAGTAGAAGACGAACTATCTGATTCAGAATTCTTAATTTTTTTTTTAGGATTCTGGGGCATATGCTTAGGAGTTTCTCGCATTTTTGGATGACATTCCATATATGCAAGAACTTGAAGTCCTTTTTGTTTGGAGCACCTTCTCTCCATACTTTTTGGCCGCCTCCAAAACATCATTATCATCTTGTCCGCTGGCTCGATTACTCCACAAAATATTGTAGATACATGCCCACTTAGTTATACCTGGATTGATTTTTTACCTGCGTATAACTTGGGCAATAGTGCCTTTTGGCATGTTTTGATTGTAGTATGCAGCAATTTTCTCCCAAAACTTTCTCTTTTGTTGATTGCCAATAATTGAGTCAGTGAAGATGTTGTACCACGATTTTACAAGATGAACATCCTCATCAGGAGTCCAAATGGCTTTTGTATCCTTTGTATTTTGAGCGAGTATATATAGAGGAAAGTGTTACAAGTTAAAAGAAAACAAAACAAGAACAACAATAATTCACATATCGTCAAAACAAAAGAAAAAAAAAATAGATAACGAAAATAGAAAAAAAAAAAAAAAAAAAAAAACAACAAGAACATATAAACAATAAAATTATCGTCAATGTGACTCATAAAAAAAATAATAAACAAGAACATAAAACAAGAAAAGAAATGAAACGAAAAAAAAAACAACAAAAGATGTAACAAACAAAAATAAAACTTAAAAAGTAAATTAAAAAAAACAATCAAGAAAAGTGAATAAAGAAAACAAAAAATAAAAGATTAAATGTTGAGTTGCAGTTTTATAGGTGGGTCCCTCCCTTGGAAGCTGGGTGCAAGTTTGCACCTAGTTTCTCCTTTTATTTCCAGAAACTGATTTCAGGTTTCTACAATGGTGATTTCTTAATTTTGGAAGCTGGAAAAACCAGCGATGGAGGCACCCTAAGAGTGACATATTTTGTTTTTCGGTCCGTCCACAAATAGTGACATTTTTTGTTTTTGGATATATATCACACTTGCTTTTTCTAATTTTAAACACCTTTTAGTTACAAAAAATCACATGTTACCCACAATTAATAACCTAAGAGGTGTTTAGGTTTGAATGATTAGGTTAGATTGACAATTTTACGACCTAATTCCATGATAGGATTAAAATCAGAGAATATCTCAATTCTCAAAGCCTCGTATCGGCCCATACTTTCTCTCTTAATTTGGTACTAATTTTGAAATATTAATCCCACCCAAACATATTAGAACAATCATATCTCACTCAAATTTATCCAAAATTTGTCAATCCTAATTAGTTATACCCCCTCAAAGTAAGCGCTATAGTAATGTTATAATAATAAATGTACAAAAAGAATGTAGGTTCCTTTCTCTACTCAAATAACGTCTACCAAACAATATTTAAATCCACAACATACAAATATGTCACAAAGTATTATGGTAATTCATTAAAAGGCATCTAACATAACACATGAACTAAAATAAATAAAATAAGTCAAGAGGCCAGGGTATCGTTTCTCGAGCAGTTGTACTCAATTTCATGGTCACTGCTACATAAGGCTAAGAAGGAATACGGATCGAAACTGTCACCCGAATGAGATCTAGATAATCTTACCCAATACCCAAATTAGAGAGGTAGTTGGGCTACCGATGTGATTGTTTTTGAAAGAATCATATAACAGCATAAGTCTAAAGAAAGCTAGTATCTCCCTGGTAATTATAGAGTGACCACATGCCGAGTTCCAAACCGACCCAAAATCTGATTCTTGCTCACCAAAATTGTTATCCAAACCAGCCTACCAAAGGAGTGGTGGTGAGGGCGAATCTGAATACCGGTCTGAATTCAATATCAAACTCGATAAAAACTAACATGCAAAGAAATTGACACTTGGGGAAAGGGGGTTGTTCAACCTTTACCTTGGAAGTTGGAATACAAAAGGGGAAGTCTAAAAAACTAGTCTTTATAATTGCTCTATCTGGCAACTGAATGGGAATCGGAGACGGAGTTAGAATATATGAGACCGTCTCCTTTCTTGCTTCTCACGGAGACGTCTCTCTCTCTCTCTGATAAGCTGTGTTATAACTTATGTACCAAAGCTAAGGACTCAATAGTGGTGAGGCCGACCCCTATGAGCCCAGAGACTCTAAGTGGCAGCCTCAAGTGCCATTTCGAATACTCCACCCCAAAGTCAAATAATTAAATCAATAATTTCTTGCTTGCGTACTCTGGCGAACAAACTAGGATCAACCATAACCGAATACGAACCAGCCACATGACATGCACAATATAGGAATTTAGGAGCAGCAACCAAGATTTATCCAATCTTGGACAAAAGAATATAGATCACAACAGCAAACATTTTTCACCTCGGTAAATGCTTCAACTAATGACTCGGGAATCACAATCTGAGAGGGCAACTCGCTAGAAAAATTTACTTGTTTATTCAAATAACAAATAGAATCAATCTAATTTTTCACCAATGAACTTTCCACTTTCCACCTACTATATGCAACAGCGAGTTCACCCTGCTTCTGACTATGATCCTTTACCTAAAGCAGAAACAATACCTAATTGTTTTCTTCCCTTTTCTTTCCACAGTTTCAAGAGTAACCTTCTGAGTGGTTGGTCCATCTCAGACAGTACCAATCAAAGGCAGCAACCAAATACTCAAGTTAAATGCTTCGGGTCACGGGCTGCTGCTAGATGATCCTGCATCAAACAAAAAGTTGCCCAATATTCCACAATCAACCCCTGAACTAGATGTGAATCAATGAATGAGAAGAAAGTTCTCCACAATCATAGTATTAATTAAAAATACCCACATATCTTAATGAAGACCAAAACAGAGTCACTGTCAAACAATTAAGCTCTAAGAAGCTAAGAACTTAACTCTAAAGTTTGCAATGTAATGAGTAATTCTGGTACCACTAAGATGGGATAATTTCATATAAGTATATGCTATCTTAGTGCATTATTTGCAGATAGGGATTGAGGCCCCCAATTTTTTTTATATTATGCATTGTATTTCATAATTTATTTATTTTTTTACCTTTTAATATCTTGTTATGTTAAACTTGAGGTGATCCTCCTTTTTAATTTCTTCTCCCTGTATATATCATAATTCTTAAAATTTAGATATTCTCAATTCCAAATTTTATTGCTTGTTGTTAGTCTAGTTTTATTCAATGTATTTATGCTGATCTTGATAATGTGTAACATTATACCTCTATCTAAAAGATAGAAGTATACAGCCGATATTATATAAAATCAACTAAAACCTAAGCATTTGTAAACAAAGTGAAAATGTGAAGTGCGCTAGTGCAGCAATATGATAAAATGACAGCTAGTGAAGCACAAACTTACCAAGATAAAATCAAATGCTTTAGAGTCCTCTCTTTTCGAGTCGTTCATCAATGAAGTCGGAGGTTGGGCAGCAACAGTAGAATTGAAAACATCTGGAAAGGCTGAAGAATTTCTAACATTAGATCCACCAGAACTAAAGCCTGTGCTTGACTGCAGATGCCCAAGTTGCTGAAAGTTCCATGCAGCAAGGAACTGGGGTTGAGCAGAGATATTTTCCATGGCAATATTATTCATTGCGTGAGAAGCTAATGCAGGATTGAACATCAACCCTGGTGGCAAATTATAACCCATGGCACCCAACGGAAACATGGGAACTGCAGCTTGAGAAGAAAATTCCCTATGTAACATGCTGTCATAGATGTTATTTTCTTTGTGAATACTGGATGCCGAATGAACATGTTCCAGACTCTTCTCAGTAGCGCTTCTGTTTTGATCTATAAAGGGCTCGTTTCCATTTATAAACAATTTGCCCATTGAGTCATTAACATCTTTTGCGCGGCATTTTCAAGATCCTGAGAGACCTCAGATCTCGAGTCGAAAAAGTCAAATGGTTCAGATTCAATTCTATTAAATGCTCCGGGGGCTTTCCTAGTTTCCAACTTATTAACTGCCATATCAGAAAAGAAATCAGCTTCATGGCCTGTATCATGACTGGTATGAAAGGAGACATCTGCAAATGGGTCGTCATCGACCTTCTGCCAATCAGTGCTGTCACCACCGTGAAAAGTGTCCATCAATAAGTCATCAATCAGTGGAGCACTAGAAGGACCTACAGACGCAGTACTAAGCTCGGTATCTGCTTTTTCAAAATCTTCTGCTCCAAGAAGATCATGTGAATCACTAGTGTCTAACAAGTCTGGTATAGGTGTCTTTGCTGATCTTTCGACTTGATTGATTCCTACTCCATCTTTTTCACCGTTCAGAAGACTCAGTACCTACAGGGATCACCAATTAACTACTTTTTTCACCTGACAACTAAACAAACAAAAAAGACCACACTGGATGCTAGAGATAATGAGTTTGCATCAAATCTTATCAGACAACTACTACAGCTTTTATTCAGAACCTAACAGCTTAAGTTATAAAGCAATAAAGATCAGCTCACTCTGCTGCTGTATTATATGCATCATCCTGAGGCATTTGTGCAGGATTGAAGTTAGTTCCAATCTGCACTTTACTGCTACTTTAACCTTCAGTCGCCCCCGTTTTTAAGGCAGCAGCCATGTGAAACAGAACAAGATTGGCTGAACGGATGAAATTTTTATACCAAACTACGATACTAATCATCAGGATGTGAGGGAATATACACTATTTCGTTCTTATCTCATTCTAATACCAATCACCACTAGATACTTTGACATGTTCTTCCTATAACAAGGCAACTACACAAAAACTAAAATATTAGTACCTTCTTTGCTTTCTCCCTCAAAGATGCTTGGGGAGATTCAAAACATTGGATCACCACATTTCTGTTGTCACTAAAATAAGAAGAGATAACAGAAAAATCCCCATCATCTTTCCTCCTTAGCACTGCCTCCAGGACACATATGGCTTTCATGCGAACCTGGATGAGTAGTTCAAATAATTTGGTTGAAGTTTGGATGCAAATTTCTTACATGCAATTCAGAAAGGAACAATGGCCAAACAGTCTTTTATGTACTGCATACAATATTATTAGAAAATTAACGTGTCAGCACGTCTGCACCTATAAAAGCATTAGACCTGCATTTCCATGTAAAGCAACCTAAGGAATATACCTGCCACACAGGTAATTTCAGCTTTGTCTCGATTGCATGTGCTAAAGACAAGGCATCTAATTTTGAAGCCGCTATCAGGAAACTATGAAGCGCATCTCGAGTAGGCTGTAAACGTACACCACCCGATGTTACAATTATCTCTAACAGTTTCTCCTCACGAGTCTTCTGGCCATTAGTTGATTCAAATACTCCATTACTTGTTTCTGCCTGGGACGTACTGAGACCTTGGGCCCAACTCCCAGAACCAGCACTTCGATAAAGCCGAGAAGAGCTTTGTGTGTCAGCATTATAATCAATTGATTCATATCTTTCAGAGGGATCTCGTTCCTGAGCCAAAGATCTCTGAAGATTTGGGCTTCTGTAACTCCCAGTGTCATTGTTTTTCCTCAAAGATGGGGACTGAGCTAAACTATTCAGTCCCTCTTTGATTGTGGCACTTCCAATGTCAACAATCTCATCAATGAAGGACTTCTTATCTTCTGAAGGTAATTCATAGCTAGTATTCCCAAATCCTTGAATTCGACTGCCAAGTTTACTTTCTGTAGGTTCAGCTTTGGCCTCATCCGACTTGAATAAAGCAGAGAGTGTTTCCTGAGCTGTTTCACGAACAGCCTTGTTCAGTGCATCACCCTTAAAAGGATCTGGCTGGCCCCTGTAGTGGATTAACTGGCGTACGGCAACAGAATTCCTTTGCATCTCCCTTCTAAACTCAGTACCTGACTTTCCCACTGCATATTTGATGACTCTTAATGCCTGGAAACATGGTATGCATACAGAAAAACGAGATGATGTACGTGTTTTGCAGGTAGTTGAAATTTAGCAACGACAAAAGGGAGCATTCTAATGGATGCAGATACCACAGAGAACATGATGAATCTATAACATTGATAGAATATCCTATCAACAGAGTCCATCGTGCAAATCATCAGCGGCTGAATGAAGAGCCAAGCACAGCATTGTTCGGCAAACTTGGATCAAGAAGAGGATTTAAATACAATGGTGAATATTGGATTGAGCTTCTCTACTGAGTTCATATTATAAACATACCAGAAAATAATGCAAGCAAAGCAATCACGTTACATTTATCCAACAAAGCTGCAGCTGAAGTTCGCATGCACTTCAATAAGAGTCAAGCATATATATATACTGGAATTCTTAGACCCATTTGAAGAAGATAAACAAACCCGCCAAAAAATGAAAGCTTTTGCAGAGAGTCGTGCACAGAGATCAAAGTTTAGTTCTCAAATCATAATTTCATTTGGTTTGATCATCAAAAGCACCCCGTTTGCTGCAACTAACTCACAAAAAGTACCCAAACAAAGTCCAATTTCCCTCAATAGCTTAATAATAAAAGAAAGGAAGAATCGGAGAAACTAAAGAGAGAAAAAAAGAGTATAAACGAAAGACCTTCTGTTTCACAATAGGCGACTTGTGATCGAGGCGCTTGAGAATGAACTCAGAGACTTCCCTAACAATGTAGGGGTGCGAAGACCTCAGCAGTTCGCAAATTTCTTCCAATTTGTAAACCGGAGCCACCTTATCCTCATCCGACGTGGCGCCGTCCACCATTCTTGACCTCCAATACGACTCTACCGCCCTCCTGCTCTGCTCCATCCCTCCAATAACTCTCACGATCAGAACTCAGCTGCTCGAATTATTGATCAATTAATTCACTAATTAATCAATTAAAATCGAGAAGACGAACTCGGAACCGTGGAAAATACAAGTTTTGGATTGAATTCGTTGTTGCTGTACAGAATTGAACGGATCAATAATCGGGATTTTTCTGAAGAGTTTTTGGTTTTCTTTTTTTGGATAAAATGAATGAACAAATTTTACTCCAGTATTTGCTGTAGTATTTTATTTTTTATTTTTTTTGATAGCTGATTGACTGTGCGCCTGTGCATTTATCTCAAGTGACTAGTGTAGTGCCGTCGAAATTCGACGGGTATCACATGGTTTTTGTGATTTTTAAGTAAAAAATAAAAAGTAATAATACAATTTATCTCGGGAATCACATGGTTTTTGTGATTTTTAATTAAAAAATAAAAAGTAATAATACAATTTATCTCGGGTCAACTCCTCATTTTTTTTACATATTTGGAATGTCACAATGCCCGTTATTCACATAGATATAAAAGAAATTAATAAAAGGTTCTCGGACAGTTTTATTCATTCAAATTTTGAATGTCAATAATCACTTATACATAAAACAAAAAAAAAAATAGATTAAAGAGAGAAATTACTTCTCAATTTAAGTGGTTTTATTTTAAATATCAAGTGACTCATTAGTTCAATGTAATAGAAACGCAGGTTACGTCACACATGTTTGAATTTCAGCATATGTTATATTCAAATAATAATATAGAAAAAATAAAATAGGTCGTCAAGAAGGGTTAGCATTTTTTGAAGAGTTATATTCGGTTTGAATGTCAAGTCACCCGTTACAAAAAAAATGATTCAAGATATAATTAAAATAGGTAAAACTCTTCGACGAATGCTACCTTCAACGGAAATCACTTTATTTAATATATTGTTTAAAGAAGTAAAGCATAAAAAATAGCATAGTTATTCATTTCAGACTAATAGTGTAGTATTTCATTTAAAATTATAATTGTATTATATTATAAAATAAAATTGATCAATGAGGGATAATATTTTTCATTTAGTTTTATATGTTTTGAATGTCAAGTGACTCGTTATTTACACTGATTGAGAAATAGGTTAATGAGGATGCGTTGTCTCGGGTAGTCTTACTCATTCAAATTTTGGATGTCAAGCTGTTCATTATTCATAGTAATTAAAAAATAGATTAATGAGTGTAATATTTTTTCAAGTAGGTGTATTCATTTAAATTTTGAAGTGAAGTCGCCCGCTGTTGACATTTATTGAAAAATGTATTAATGAGGGTACCACTTTCTGGGACAGTCGTATCCATTCAATTTTATTTGTCAAGCCTCCCGTTATTCATAATAATTGAAAAATAGATTAATGAGGGCATATATTCATAATAATTGAAAAATAGATCAATGTTAATGAGGGTACCACTTTCGAGTATTCATATTCATTCTCTCACAAATAAATTAATTAAAATAGTTAATATTTTTTTGAATATATTACTTTGTTTGTATGTCAATTAGTCCCCTGTTTATTGTAATAAAAAAATTATGTCAAGGAGGCATATCATTATCGGATAGTTGTATCATGTCCTTCGAAATTCTTTTTGTTCATTTATAGCCTTTCTTAATTTCTTCCTGATTTCAAAATATACAAACTAATAGTATAATAAATTATTCTGTTCGTCCCATAAAAGATGATGCATTTCATTATTTCAGACTTTACATATATACAATGAATATCTCATCATCGTCGAGACCAAACCCGAAAAACATTTAACCTTACCGATCTAAACCGAATAGTCCGAACCCAAGAGAGATGGCATGCTAATCGAATGATTTAATAGATTGACATCCCTAATATCCATTTTTCATCATATTATACACAAAAATCATAATCAGTAGTATTTTCGAGAAAATTTACTCATGGTGAATTTCAAGCTGCCTAGATAGGGTTGAAACAATGCTCATTAGGTCTGATACAATCTTAAGTGTCTTTAGTGAAAAACATAACTGTTTCACCTAAAGTGCTAGCAATAGAACTAGATCTATCGTAGAACAAGCAAGTAAAACTCAATGTCGAATCTCAAGGAAGACTTAGGTATAATTATGTGGTAACAAAAAGCAAGTAAAATCTACTCTAAGAAAGCAAGTAAAGAATTTGGGGATTTTGAGTTTTTATTATTAATCCTAGACTTGAAAAGAAAGCAAGTAAACTAAACTAGACTTGAAATTAAAGAAAGCAATTTAGAGCAAATAAAAAAACTCTCGTCTGTCACCCGGGATAAAGAATAAACTAAGAGGAAAGCAATAAATCTATCTAGGTATGAATTGAAAAGAAAACAATAAAGAAAGCAATTAAATCTAAGCTAGAGCAAACAAATCTTAACATGCTTGAAAATAAATGGAAAAAATGCAAATAAATACACCAACTTTGTCTGACATCCCGTTTTGGTATCGAACTTATTTTTTTTCCTGTAAATACACCAACTTTGTCTGACATCCCATTTTGGTATCGAACTTATTTTTTTTCCTGTAAATACACCAACTTTGCCCCGATGTTCAATTTTTCCACAGATTCAATTTCTGGCAAAATCAAAACTGACGTGGCATCTACGTGGCTGCCGGACACATGCCCTTAATTTTTCCGGCCGGCTGAGTAAGCGACGTCGTCTCTTTAGCATTAAACGACGTCGTTTGATACAAATCGAGATTCTTCTTTGAATTATATACACTTTGGTTTGTTTGAATCCTAAATCGACAAGAGAGAACGAGGGTGGAGAAGAGAAATTTAAAATCGATTTGCAGCCATGACTTCCTCTTTTGAGACTAGCAATGCTTCGAGCCAACCCTACAAATATTTTGTTCTCTCTTGTCGATTTAGGGTTCGAACAAACCAAAGTGTATATAATTCAAAGAAAAAGCTCGATTTGTATCAAACGACGTCGTTTAATGCTGAAGAGACGACGTTGTTTACTCAGCCGGCCGGAAAATTTAAGGGCGTATATCCGGCAGCCACGTCAGTTTCGATTTCGCCGGAAATTGAATCTGTGAAAAAGTTGAACATCGGGGCAAAGTTGGTGTATTTACAGGAAAAAAATAAGTTCGATACCAAAATGGGATGTCAGACAAAGTTGGTGTATTTACAGGAAAAAAAATAAGTTCGATACCAAAACGGGATGTCAGACAAAGTTGATGTATTTATTTGCATTTTTTCCAAAATAAATCTAAGAAACTAGAAAGCAATTAAATCTAATCTTAGCAAATTAATTTAAACTAATGAAAGCAATTAACCAAAGCAAGTAAAATTAATCTAAGAGCATAAATTAAACTTACGAATCGAAGACGAAAGAAAGAACGAAGAACTTGAATTAAATCTTGAATGTAAACTCCAATCTTCAAAGTATAAATCTAAGAGCTAATCTAAACTAATCTAAAGTTTTAGAGGCTGAAAATAAGTGAGGAGAAGTTGTATTTTCGTTCCCCATTAATTACATATATATAGAGTCTCAAAAACCTACTCAAAAAAGGAAAAATCTCTCAAACCCGTCGGACTGAGCGGGCGCCCAACCCCCTTGGCGGCCGCCACGTGCGAGCTGCAGTCCGCTGCGCGCGACTTTTTTGTTTCAGCCGTATCTCCCTCGTCCGAATTCGAAATCGACCGCCGTTTTTTTCTACGCGCTCCTATCGAACTCCTCTTCAATAATATGCTTTTATTTCATCCAAAATTCATCTCCAAATATTGCTCATTTCTTCATTCTTGTGCTCTTTTCTCTCTTCTCTTCCAAAACTCCTCACCAACTCAACTTTGACTAAAACACACGAAACGAACACATAACAACGAACAAAACATATGAAAACAAACTCATATCAAACCATATAAACCACACAA
The DNA here is from genome assembly GCA_001642375.2 of Mentha longifolia. Lineage (NCBI taxonomy): Eukaryota > Viridiplantae > Streptophyta > Magnoliopsida > Lamiales > Lamiaceae > Mentha > Mentha longifolia. Next base: position 6,700,107 of record CM038113.1, on the reverse strand, counting down.
AAATACACTAAACAATAACATAGTTTTCGCTAAAAAATCCAACAATCATCAAAATCAATTCATACCAAGCAACATTAAAATCGAATGTTTAGGCTTGCAGCAAAAATAGTTTAACCCAAAACACAATTTTACTTGACCAACTCGATTTGAAAAAAGCCCGAGCCCGATCGGGATGACCTGAAAAAAAAAATAGAATAGGTAGTATTTCTCGAGACATTTCAAGTCGCCTTGTATTGAACTGATTAATATTAAAAGATTGTTTCAATCCGCCTATTATTCATGTCGTGGCCGTTAGCTATTCTACAAAATCATCACATAAATTTTGTTGTGTTAATCTTCTCAAAAGTAAATAAAGTGAGCGTCATATTTATGCTCATTTGGTGACTAAATACGGAGTATTTATTACTCCATTAATCAAATTCTTTTTTATATGCCATTATATAAGTAGCATAAGATTCTTATCAAATACTGTATATTAATTTGATAGTATAACCTTTTAGACTGAAGTAGTTATCTAATAAAAAATTGTGCATGTTGTTTAAGTTATTAAGAGAACTAAACGTTATTAAAAAATCACAGGATGTATATGGTTAACATATACCCCGGAGTAGGTGTTTTATAAAATCGTGTATTATATTTTCACAATAGGATGTTCCAACTTAACTCTTCTTATATATTCAACTTAATCTCAAAGAGTCATAGGTTATCAACCACACTCTTATGCTTAAATATTTTTGGTTATATAAGTTTGACACGTTTCGTTATTAATTTTATTATTATTAATTTTATTAGTAATATATATTGTTGCCGCATTCATAATATCGTTTGCTAACCTAAGAAGAGAAGAGAGGTAGATGTCCTTATATTTTTATATCCATCAATGGAAATCGGCTCAATACGTAACTCAAATTAAAATTAAAATTATATTTTGCTTAAAAAAATTATATTTTATATCAATTTTCAAAATTTCCATTTGATTGAAATCCGGTTTATGGACTAATTTCAAAAATTGATAATTTTATAATTGATTTTAAATAGGTAAAAAAATCTTAGCATTATATTGGCTCTATGCCACTGAGAAATGTCTTCATTCCTTAGTCCTTATGCATAATTTATCTCCAAATCCAGAACTTGATATTTTCCTTCTTTAAGAGGTATTTTGGGCTCCCATAAGGGATTGGAAACTGCAACAACCATTATACTTTAATACAACTATTATAAATTTTTTATAGGAATTTTGGTTGAATTATGATACAAAGAGGAAAAAATCATTCTATGATGAAAATAGAATAACCACCTCTTTATTTATCTTATGTACATAGCAGGTATACAATCCACTATACAAAATGTTTGTACAAGTTATACGTTTCGTCACCACTTTGTGGAAAATCGTTAGGTATGAATATGTTAGATACCTGTGACTCGATTGGTAAAATATCCAATCTTCCTCCCCAATCTGATATTATGGTGCCGGTATAGACTGAAATTCTGTTATGGTCCAATTCTGACCGGTAATAAATACCGGGACTTTGCAATATTTGATCTATCACAATTCTATATATTCCATTTACTATAGAAGTTCCTAGGGAATTCATTAGAGGAATGTTTCCAATTAAAATAGTTTGTTCTTGCATATCTCTACTGGTTTTCCATATTAATCTCGATATATCCTCTGTTTCGCCCAAGAAAGAGAAATGGAATCATCCAAAAACTGGAGCGTGAACTAAAATAAAATGCACCCAGCTCACGTACCGCTTTAATGGGCGGACAACCCAACCCTTGGAACATACTACAGCCCCAGGTGGCGAAGAGCTGACATCGAGGTGTTTCGAGAAGGAAACGAAAGATGAAACATAAATCATAAATCAACTAAGCCCTCTCAGGGACTTAGGAACCTCATGTAAATACCATGGAATAAGGTTTGATCTTGATCCTATTCCATTCCAAAAATGGAAAGTTCGACACAATTGGGATTTTTTTAGAAATTGGATTAACGATACTTCTTTATCTTTTGAGTTGTTCTTCCGGATCGGTCGCTCAAGATCTTTGGTCTCTACCCGGACCCGATGAAAAAAATGGGATCACTTCTTATGGACTCGTTGAGAATGATTCGGATCTAGTTCATGGCCTATTAGAAGTAGAAGGCACTCTGGTGGGATCTTCACAGACAGAAAAAGATTGCAGTCCGTTTGATTATTTCGATGAATCATTTCTTCGGACAGAAGAAGATTATGAAAACACTTACTCGAAATCTCACTTATCAGATTCCATTGCGTAAGACACCATTTTTTCTGAAGAATTCGCACCCGTCGAGCAGGGACGAAAGTTGGCCTTAGTGATCCGACGGTGCCGAGTGGAATGGCCGTCGCTCAACGGATAAAAGTTATTCATTTGGAATTTGGGTTCTTCTACTTCATTTTTATTTAATATTAATTTATTTTTCCCTCTTTAATATCATTTATCATTCCTTAAGTCCCATAGGTTTGATCCTGTAGAATTTGACCATTGAACGAAGGGTACTAAGATGTTTCCGTTAGCCAGGTTGTCTCTTGCATGCCCATGGATTCAGCAGCAGTTCGAAAGGTTGCCCTATTCGGGAATCTCCGGATCTATGCTTATTTTTGAGAGAAAAAATTATTAAATCGATCATATTAATTTTTAATTACTATATATATATCAGACTTAATGTAATGTTTAGTTATGAAATATCGATATGAGAGCAAATTAAATAATATTTTTAATCAGTAAGAAACATTGGTTAGACAATGTAATTTAAAATGACAAAAACTTGGGTGAGATCGGCCACATAGTGTGGCCGGGTCAAAGTGTCAATCTTTATATAGAAAAGTGTTAATGTATACGAATAAAAGTGTCAATCTATAACATAATTATTTTACGAATAAAATGTCAATTTTTAAAAGTGTCAATCTTTATACAAAAAAGTGATAATCTATACGAATAAAAGTGTCAGTGTTTTAGCCATCCGCACGGTGCCTCTGGCTGACCCAAGTGTGCCCATTTAAAATTATATTTGTGAAGATGTTATACACTCATCAATATACGTATCTGTTAATATATTATACTAAGTAAATTGCTTAAGAAAATTATCGTCTCTATGTTCAAACAATAATTATACAGGGATATAAAATCTTTATTTTAAAATAGAGTATATATACAATATCAATATATATATCGGTTTACATAAAGATACATTCTAATGATAAAGAATAGGATAATCAAACTTATTACTACCTCCATCCCATATATTTAGTCCACTTTACTATTTGGCACGTATTTCCATCGAAACCTAGTACGAGTTTTAAAATATAATTTTGTAGTATCGTTTTTTTTACGGGATACTATGACACTCATAGTATCCCGTAAAAAAAACGACACTACAAAATTATATTTTAAAACTCGTACTAGGTTTCGGTGGAAATACGTGCATAAAGTAAAGTGAACTTCTTACATGGGATGGAGGTAGTATATATTATATATATTGTTGATGTATAATATTATAATACTGTAATATACTTGGAAGAGTCCTTATTGATGATTAATTATTATATTAAATTATTGATTAATTAGCTTAAATTATAAGAATTTAGCAAAATACTCCCTCCATTTCGTTTAAAATGGCTCACTTATTTTTTGCCTTTTTTGACATGCTTTTCAACGCTTCTCAATGATGGGTTTTAAAATGGATTTTTGAAGAATTCTTTTTTTTTACGGGATACTACGACAACCATTTTAAACGAAATGAAGGGAGTAAATAAGAAAAATCATGGTTGATCAACCTTTATTTTGCTATTATATATATATATATATATATATATATATAGATAGATAGATGTTGGAAATGAAAAGCTTTCGATTAAAATTGTTCATGCTTTTCCTGACTTCTTGTCCCACATCGGAGTTGTGAGGATAGTTGTGAGAGTGTATCTCTATATATTCATTGTGGTGTGTTCCACTTCATTAAGCAAGTACAAAATAGAAAATTTTCCTTCATTACCGATATTGAAATGTGACGTATGAAAGTGTATCTCTATATATTCTTTCCTGGATATCCTTTCAGTTACTAAAAGGAGAAAACTTCCTTATTATGAGAAAACTTCCTTATAAGTTGTCCCAAGATATCGATAGAAAGAACATATCGAACTACCCTCCCTCACCTAGTAAAGAAAAATTCAAAGGGCTCGTTTGGTTGGCGGGATTCTATTCTGGAAAAGTAATTTGATTCTAAATTATTAAATTCATATGTTTGGTGTTATAAGGAAAATAATCAAATTCTAAAAAATTAAATTCCTATGTTTGTTTCAAAGTTTATAAAATTTAGGAAAGTAATAAGAATTCTGACATCAAGGAAAGTTAGTTCAAAATTCAAGATTCTTATTTCCTACTCCAACCTAGGCATTCTTTTTCCGTGATAATAATAATAATAATAATAATAATAATAATAATAATTAAAAAAAACAATAAATAAATAATAAATAATAATAATAATTAAAACAAAATAACAATAATAATAATAATAATGAAATTTGATATTATGAAATTGATATTTTTTCAATATAAACGATAACTTGATTTCATATTAGAATATAGACAATTTTATTGATAATATCCAAACACTGGATTATTGATTAGTTATGATTCATTTTCCTCAGAATAATATTCCTCAGAATTATATTCCATAACAACTTTACTTTCCTATTTTATTTTCCCCAAAATCACATTCCTCATAATTATTTTTCTTGACAACATTACTTTCCTGACAACCAAACGAGCCCAAAGAACAATCTCAATATAAAGCTTTCCCACAAATGAAAATAAGAAAAGCATAAAAACAATTTTAATTAAAAAACTTTCCATTTTCATGAATCTCCTTTCCATTTAAAAAACTTTCCATTCACTACAAAAAAACTGGCCGGACAACGACGTAAATAACGACGGAAAGAATTCCGTCGTCATTTTAACGATAGAATTACGACCCATCGGGGACGATATTTATCGCCGGCGATGCATGACCGTGTTAACGACGGAGTTTCGATGGAGGTTTTCGGGAAAAAATTGGTTTTCAGATGCTACTGTCGCAGTCAGGGGCCTCTTTTCCGTCTCCTCCATGATTGAACTATGTAACATCCCAAGTATCATATGATACTTGGGATGAACTAGATACTTGGGATATTCTATTTTGATTTGAGATTATGAGTATCATATGATATTGGTTCGAAACATTTATCGTAGCATCACTTGTTGATTTTTTGGCATTGGAAACAGGTTATATAAGTGTCATAACTTGGGAAAAGAAAATACAATACAGTACATGGCAACTGGTACTCAGAATCACGACGGAATCGTGACGACCTGCAGGTGCTGGAAACCGTCGTTATATTCCACGACGGAATAGTGCAATCCGTCATTATTCCGTCGTCAATGAGCTCCGGTGACCGGCGCCGGAGTTCTTCCGACGACGGGCTGTCCGTCGTTAAAATTAACGACGGATAGAAAATTCCGTCGTTACTCAATTAGTGACGCGTCTGGCGGAGACAGACTTTATCCGTTACCATTCCGTCGAGGATGGCCATTTAAGACGGAATAACGACGGATTTTTTCGTAGTGATTTTCAAGAATCTCTCACAAATTGGAAAGTAGGTCAAAAACAATTTCAATAAAAGACTTTCCATTTTTAAGAATCTCCTTTCCATTAAAAAACTTTCCATTTTCAAGAATTTCTCACAAATTGGAAAGTAGGTCATAGGAAAGATTTGAGAGATATTGAAGCATATACACAAATAATCTTGTCATTTTTAACTTGTACAACATACAAATCTCACAAAGTGCAGAAAAAACATACAAAATCTCACAAATTGCCTTTAAACTTGAATTTTATGAGTTCATATGTTGACCCCACAATACACATAATTCATGAGAGAAAAATATTTATCTTCGCGATAAAGACAGCCGCAACAACACCTTCAATTCTCATGTGTGTTCTAAAAAATTATTTCATAGAAGAGTGTCATCTCTTCAAACACGCTCAGCCGCTTAGGTGATTCTAAAAAGTGCAATCGCCGATGCACTAAATATATTATGCACATATAATATACCAGAAGTGTTTCGCAAAACACAGCTGCAAAAATCATTAAAAACCAAAGTGCTCAACCTCAATATTCTATTTTCTATTTTCTGTGCACATATTTTTCAAATTTTCTCTTCCAATTTTTTGTATACCGTACCTTGGTTTAATAATAATTCGGTGAATCACAATGGATCGAATTCTATAGATCCAGACGAGCAACCCAATTATTTGGTTCCAAACTTATGCCGCCGATGAGTTTTGGGATATATTCATCTTCTCCGGCCGGTTTTGCTCCATTTTCTCCATCGAAGAAATCCGACTTCGGTGTATTCGCAACTCCACCTAGTTGAAGCCAAGGCATATTTTCTCCAATCGAGTCTATCAACCTCTCGTCATCATTTGAAAGTGTATCAAACCAACCAGTGTCATCGATAATTATGTTTGAAGAGTTGGCTCCATCAGGGGCGGAGCCAAACTTTCGATGTAGGGGGTCACAATTGTAATTTACTAGAAAATATATATTTAAAAAAAAAATCAATAGAATTGTCATATTCTAAATTACAAAATAAGTCTAAAAATTAAACGTTAACACAAAAAACTTCATAAAATTTATCTTCCAGTGGAGTAGCGGCAGCAGGAGAGAGATGGCGGCGATTGAATTGGGATGAGATTGGGAGCAGGATGGCGGCGACTAAAATGGTTTTGCGAGTTAATTTCATCATAGTGGGAAAAAAAGGGGAAAGCTATTGTAAAATATAGGAATATTACTTATTTTGTAGTATATTTTTGTATATTTAATTATAAAATTACGAAAATACCCTTCACTTTTCTTCCGAATTCCGGTGGGGTCACTGGATCCTACTGCCACCCCTTTGGCTCTGCCTCTGGGCTCCATATTTGTAGAACATGTACCGAGAGCCAAATTTGAATTTTCTGTTATTATTATTATTATTATTATTATTATTTTTTCTCTCCAAATTTAATTGTTTCAATTCATGAAGTGTGAAATCCCATGTCTTTCTAAGAAGATGATTGAAATAGTCATTTCGGGATAAGAAAGATAAATAACTTGAATAAAAAAAAGATAAAATCAGTTTTAAGGAGAGAGAGAGTTAATTATAGCCAAATATTTTTTGCCATATAAAAAAATATGACTCCTAAGTGGGACGGACGAAAATGACAAATGAGTTTAATAATGTGAGACGGAGAAAGTAGTTGTAATTCTTACCATATTACCTTTGGCTTTTTCGTACAGATCAATAAAAAAAATAAGACAATTCACAAATTCATGAATTCCAACTTGTGAATTCGTAATTTCACTCACATATTGAATAAAGCTTGTGAATTCGTGAAATAGCGCTAGAAAATATAATAAATCACGAACTAATTCGTGAATTTCTCTATTACATTGAACAATTCACGAAATCAATCAGCTCATTTGAACCCCAATCCATGAATTCGTTTGAATCCCGCGATTTATGAATTATGCGAGTTTTGAAGAGGAACTCACGAGTTGGATTCGTAAGTATAAGTCGTGATTTAATAGCGGCTAATAGCGGAATCTCGTTTTCTACTTTACTTCGGATGTTTTTCTCCACAGTCCACACAATCAATTAAATTCTTAAATCAATTAATATTATTTTATTTTATAATTATTTCACACACTTATTATTTATTTGCTAACCACAAAATGATATAAATAATACACACAAAATTAGGATTCTAGCTATTTAAAATAAAAAGTAGATTATAGATAATCATATACAGGGGCGGACCCATGCATGGGTTATGGGGAGCATTGGCTCCCCCAAAGTTTTTTTTTTTTTTTTTGAATTTGTGGAAGTTTTTTTGCTGCAGCTCCCCCACCTTGCTGCCACCCTGCAGTGAAAAAACAAAATTGAGATGGTAGAATTGGGATAGAAGAATATCTTGATCATTGGTGAGAAGGGAAACCAGTTATGAGCTCCCCCAAATATTATATGCTGGGTCCGCCACTGATCATATACATAAGCTTCAGCATGTGAAATATTACCTCATTATGGGATTATGCTTTGTCATGTTAAAAATAAGATCTACAATTGGAAAGAGAATATACTAGAGATTTTGTAGAAAATGGAAACGGTTAATCTAGAAATGGATAAATACTAAAATTTGGGGAAAACAAATATGGATAATAAATAGATTAGTGGGATGAAAGTATGAAACGTGTGTTTGAGGGGATTAAGGGATGGCGTGAGTTTCATCTTCGTAATTAATCACTGAAATGTTTATTATATTTTTGTTTACAAAAATGAACGATTTTTTAAAAATAACTTACTACTAATTTGTAATTTTTTTTTCAAAATTTAGCGGTAAGATATAAATTGTTAGAAACTTTGTTTTAATATACCTTAAAAATGCTTATATATATATATATATATATATAATCTAAATTTCTAGCGTACTATTCTATTTTAATATACTCCACTATGTAAGTTGCTATAGTTTTGTTATTTTTTTTTTACATATTTCTATAGTTAATTAATATTCCCTCAGTTTGGTCGAAATAGCTTAAGACTTTAAATATATGTGAAGTACTATAAAATAAAAAAAACATTGTTATTTCGGCAAGACACAGAAAAATACTACTACTATTTCTATAGTTTAGGCTAGATAATTTTTGGACGAGAAATAAATTTTGTGCACAATCTCATCCCTATTTAAACATTACGGTAATAATAAGCCCCGCCTTACTACAAAGTACAAACCCATCGGTAACCGGTCCACTGTAGCTTGTTTACAAGGGCATAAAATGACTCCCAACATCAGTCACTGCCGAAGCTTACGAACAATAAATGCGACATTAGAAGCTCTCGAATTTCGGAATCCGGCAAAACGGAAAGTTAAATGGATTTGAATTTTCCGGCAAGAGTCGGTCCGGCTGCAAATGTGGAAGAAGAGTCGCTCAGCAAAATAGAGAGAGATAGCAGTCCTTGCGGGAAAGAAGAGAGAGAAAGGGATGTAAAAGAAGAAGAGAAGGAGATTAGCAAAGCAGAGAAAGAGTGGAGTTCGGGAGTGGTCTCTAGCAAGAGAGCATCGTCGCGAAAGTGGTCCTTGGTGGCTACGGAGAAGATTCTGAAACTGAAAGAGGAAGTTTTCGAGTGGGAACACGACGAGGAGACAGATACAGAGGGCCAAAGAGTGCAGAGAAGGAGAGGGAGGCCGAGGAAGAATCTGAAAAGTGAGGATGAGGAGGTATTAGGGGGTGAGAGCGATGGGGTGGGGAAGAGTATTGAGGTTCAAAGTGCTAAAAAAAGGAGAGGGAGAAAAAGGAAGGATGTGGAAAGTGAGGATACTGGATTACGGGGTGAGAATGAGGGATTAGGAGGTGAGAATGAGGGGGTGGAGAAGACAGAGGCTGTGAAGAGTGAGGATACTGGATTCGGGTTCGAGGCTGAGGGGGAGGAGAAAGGAAGGCAAGAGGATGTGAAATGTGAGGATACTGGATTAGAGGGCAATGCTGAGGGGGAGAACAAGATTATCGAGGGCCAAAGTGCTAAAAAAAGGCGAGGGAGAAAGAGGAAGGGTGTGGAAAGTGAGGATACTGGATTAGAGGGCAATGCTGAGGGGGAGAAGAAGATTATCGAGGGCCAAAGGGCTAAAAGAAGGCGAGGGAGACCGAAGAAGAAGGATGTGGAATGTGTGGATACTGGATTAGAGGGCAAGGCTGAGGGGGAGAAGAAGATTATCGAGGGCCAAAGTACTAAAAAAAGACCAGGGAGACCGAAGAAGAATGTGGGATGTGAGGTTACAGGATTAGGGGGTGAGGCTGAGCGGAAGACAGAGAATAACAAGGGCCAAAGCACTAAAGGACGGCGAGGGAGAAAGCGGAAGGATGAGAAAAGTGAGGATACTGTATTGGAGGGTAAGGCTGAGGTGGAAGAGGAGAAGGATGTTAAGGATGAAGGGCTGAAACTGACCCTGCGGAGGGGTAAGAGGAAGAATGCGGAAAACAAAGGTGCTGTTAAGGATGATCAGGATAAAGAGGTTGAACCCATTGGTAACAAAGCGCTTGAAGAAAATGTAAGTGATTCCTGTTATGTTGTTGACGTTCTTTTTTCTGTCCAGTTTGTTACTTTCTGAACTAAGCTGGCTAATTAACTTGGTTCCTTGAATTTGTCTTGTAAATGATTTTTAGGAGAAGAAGAATGAACGTAACACTTGTCACCAGTGCAAGAGGAATGACAAAGGGAGGGTTGTGTGGTGCACCAAGTGTGGCCGTAAGCGATATTGTCTTCTTTGCATAAGTAGATGGTGAGTAACTTAGTGATGGGGACTTATTTTTAACTGAACGTGAGCAGTTACTTTATATTATAGCTTTTATTATTTAATTAAATGGTCTTCTCCTTGGTTTTTTGTTGTCTAAAAGTCTCATAGCTTGAGTTCCCAACCATGCATATGAAAAAGACTTGGATATTTTCAGGTCTGGATTAAGTGACTAAACAAGATCTATATTATTTGAAAGAGTTATATTTGAACCACTTTTATATTATAACCCTTGCGCATTTTATATACTTCTTACCATGAAATGTTTTAATAAATTATAGTATCTGTAAGTCCTTACCTGAGTTGTTAATTCTGGGCCTTTCTGTCAAATGTCAATCATGGAGATGGACTTTCATACCTTCTTCGTATATTTATTTATGGCTATATTTTGGATTCTGCATTGTCTGAGCTGAAATTTTCTCAGGTACCCTCACATGCAGGAAGAAGATTTTGTAGAAGCTTGCCCTGTTTGTCGTACCAACTGTAATTGCAAGGATTGTTTGAGGCTGGATGGACAACCGACTAGGGTTGGTTTATGCATTTTCCACCCTCTTTTTTTCCTTTCTAATTTGCTAGTGAAATCATACTAATCAATCATATCATTCTATTCCCTGCTCTCCATCTCTGATGTATTTCTTGTGTAATTGACATATATGCAGCACTTGAAGGATTTGAAATTAGAATTTGGTGATGAAGAAAAGATACAGTACTCTAAGTACATTCTGGAAATGCTTCTGCCCTTCTTAAAACGATTCCATGCAGAACAATTAGCTGAGAAGGAAATGGAGGCTAAGATACATGGTATTACTTTTCTGCGATTGTTATAAATATGGTTAGCATTTCTTGTAATGTAGTAATTGCTGGATTACTGTGGGATTTATTAGTATAGACCTCTTTGTGAATTATGTGTTTGGTGAATGAATAGGCTTTTAATAGGAATTGCCAGTATGATGCAAGTTAGATGTGTGAGATTAAATATTTAAATATCCTCTGATAACAAATAATATACATATATTATAGTTTTATATGTTCATACTCATTTTCAATTCCTGACATACTAACATAGATTTTATTGAACTCATTGGAAACTAGAAATGAGTAACTCAGTATAAAGAGAGAAAATAGGCTCCATTTTTTAGAGAATAGATGAATAGTGGAAGAGCGGAATGGTAAAAAGAAAAGCATGTGAGAGAATTGAGACTAGGGTTGAGCAAAACCAAACTGAATCATGGTTCTTCATCTAATCAGACCAATTTTGGCACTAATTCATTATAATTAAAGTAATATTGGTAAGTGCTGTGAGGACACTAGAATTAATTTCCACAATATTTCCTTGGAAGTTGGAACAATGAAAAATAAGCACGAGCATGTCTCGATTGTCAAGAAGAGAGTTGTGGTTTCCTTGGGACTTCATGGATCTGCCTCCGCCAAAAGGTTGATGCCTATTGGATTTTACACGAATGTCCAATCTCCTTCTAGTAAACATGGAGGAATTGAGTTGTTTAGATGCATGATTTTTTCTTAGAGAAATAGGAGCTGGAAACACCAGTCCATGTGTAATTGATTGCATGTTTAGCATTCCAATATTGGACCTGAATATATATTATGCTATCCAATTGTTCAAACTCTTTATCTACAGTTTCTTTGAGCAGGATTACGGGTTTCAGATATAATACCTCTGCAATTAAACTGTGAGGAGAATGAAAGGATATATTGGTAGGTTTACTTCTTAGTACAACTATTGTCTTCTTAGTAGTGTATGTAAAATGATCATTTCTGTATATATATCTATGCAGTGACAACTGTAAAACATCTATTTTTGATTATCATCGGAGCTGCCAAAAGTGCTCCTATGATCTTTGTCTCACTTGTTGTCAAGAGCTCCGGGAGGGACGTCTTCAAGGGGCTGATGAGGGAGTGGTCCCACAATATTCTGGCTACAGTCTTCGTTACTTGCATGGTGATGATAACGATGTGGATACCTTAATTAAGGCTGAACCTTTAGGTGGATTGGTTGGAGTTTCCACAACAAACCTTGAGCAGAAAAAGTCTAAGCTGAGATCTGTAGAAAGGGGTATTATTCCATGCCCAGAAAGTTGTGATGATGGAATTCTTGAATTGAAATGCATATTTCCAAATGATTGGGTCTCTAACTTGTTGCTGAGAGCAGAACTGTGCTGGTCAAAAGATATTGGGGACTTGCCTGTAAAATTTCAGGAGTGCTCGTGTTCGAAATTATTAAGTGAGGATGCAATTGGAAGCGATACAATGCGGAAAGCAGCTTCTCGGCATGGCTCAAATGACAATTTTTTGTACTGTCCCACAACTAAAGATCTTCTTAAGCATAATTCTTTGGAGCATTTTCAATGGCATTGGTCCAAAGGTGAACCTGTGATTGTTAGTAGTGTACTTGATACTGCATTTGGATTGAGCTGGGAGCCCATGGTTATGTGGCGTGCTTGTAGACAGGTAAAAGACAAAAATCGTGAAGGTCTGATTGACGTAACTGCGATAAATTGCTTGGATTGGTGTGAGGTCAGTTCACTTGTCAACCAGTTTATCTTCTTATACCTTCAATTGACGGAACTCTTCATGTTTTATCCTTGCATACAACATGCTATAAATAACTTATCCGCTAGATATTGATGCACGTATGGGTATATTCACGAATTCATCCAAATGCTCTAAACTCTCTGTTTGCATTATGAGCCTATTAGTGGCACAATAATTTGGTGATTTTTGATCTTGTGCCTGTCATGGGTCATTCTTGAGGACATTGCTTTCACACTTAACCCTCTAAAACTTTGTCCTACCCTCCACGCTTTGCATTTTTTGGACCTTTCTCCATAGTAAATATTGATGTGTATGACCCTAATGTCACTGGAACTTTATGCAACCGATGCGCGACGGAGTAAAATGCAAAGAATGCGTGATGTTTGGAGTACTTAGTGTGAAAAATGACAAAAATCTTCTATGGCAAATTGTGAAAAACCAAAAAGCTCGCATGTATTCATAGTTTTATTACCCCAAAATATTTGTTTAATTCGAATAACTAATTGATATATTGGCTTGCATGTCATACTATTTTTGGATTAGTAGCTTTCATTGATGTTTTATTGATCTTGCATATGTATTGTGATCCATTCACCGACTATTTAGACCTGAAAATGTTTGCCTGCCTCATATTCAAGGCCTATTCTTTAGAGTAGTTTGCTCTTTTAAAATTATGAATTATCAGCTATTTGATGATTTATTACTTTTAAGATCTCTTGCTTTTGATGGAGACGCTTCACTAAATTACTACTGCAGATGTAGTTTTGGTTAGATGTATAACGATCCCTCTCTTTTGCATGAGATGACTTATGTGCTTCAGAAAGCATAATATATTATTTACAAAAACCTTAATGGAGGAAGTCAATCAAATAAACTGCCACTGGTTTCCTATCTTTTCCCAGTCCAATTTGTTATTACCTATGCATATGGGGTAATGCTGGTTCAAGGCTTGCTAATATGTACACTGCTACTCAGTCCTTTGGGCTTCTCATGACTCGGTCACCAAGACAGATTGATTTCGACATGATCTGTTTTATTGAGTATATTCTTATTCTTCGGAATTTACATCTGAAATGGTCCTCTTGTCTTTCATGTATAAGGCATTCTATGAGATGTAAACTCCCATTTCCTCTGTAATACTATGTTGAAGGCTGTACAAGTTTTTCTCATCCGCGTCTCCTTATTTGCATTCTTTGTTCAGCGCTTTTAGATGTTGATGATACCAAAGATCATGACTTTTAATTGACATGCAGGTTGACATAAACCTTCACCAGTTCTTCACAGGTTATTCAAAGGGTCGATTTGATGATTATGATTGGCCTCAGATACTCAAGTTGAAAGACTGGCCTCCTTCTAAGTTGTTTGAGGAGCAGTTGCCTCGCCATGGGGCCGAGTTTATTAGTTGCTTGCCTTTCAAAGTATATTCACATCCTCGGAGTGGATACTTAAATCTCGCTACTAAACTGCCCGAGCGGTCTCTGAAACCGGATATGGGCCCCAAAACATATATTGCTTATGGAGTTACTCAGGAATTGGGACGCGGAGATTCTGTGACAAGCTTACATTGTGACATGTCTGATGCAGTATGTCCTCTTGTTTGAATATGTGATACTTTCTATGCTATAATGTTATACACAGGATGCTTGAACAACTAAACAAATTGTTTTCTAGGCCAGGTTTCTCAGCTGTTACCTGGTAACTGTTTTAACCTTTAATTCTTCTGGCTCTGTCCTTTAGGTGAATGTGTTGACACATGCAAAAGCTGTGGCACTTAAACCTCAGCAGCTTTCTACTATAGAAAAACTGCAAAAGAAGCATGCCCGGCAGGATAAATGGGAAATGTTTGGCAATATGGGGATATCGCATAAAATGGAAGGAGAGCTACCAGTAAGTGAAAATGGAATATCCCAATTGAACAAAAGTACTTGTTCATCTGGTGTGGATGAGTCCAATTCGAGGAATGAAATGAAGGAACTAGAGGCTTTTGATCTTGGAAATGGAAATACACTAGCTACTGAATTAGTTGCAAAAGCAACCAAGGACTTTCTGATGTTGGAACAGAAGGGTGGTGCTGTGGAGGAAAGCTTTTCTGAGGTGAATTTCACCAATAAAAGTAGTGCAAATGTGGAGGAAAGCTTTTCTGAAGCAAATTTCACCAATACAAGTAGTGCAAAATCTAGCCTCCCAGTTGAAACGACAAGAAACCATGAATCAGAGATATTAACTGATGATCAACAGAATTTGTTGGAAGCTTCGAAAGCAGGTGAAAGTGGCCAACATAAGGAGTTCGAGAAAGAGGAAAGTAAGAATACTTACATGCATGGTATCATGTCAGAAAGTTTTCGAAACCCTGAGGGTGCTGCTCTGTGGGATATTTTTAGGAGGGAAGACATTCCAAAACTGGAGGAATACATTAGGAAGCACTTCAAGGAATTTAGGCACATTTTTGGCAAACCATTGTCACAGGTAATTATTAATGTGGTAAAATTAATGTTCTTGTCTAAGGCCTATTTGATTTTGATATTTTAGGGTTAATGGAAGAAAATAACTCTTGAGCTTGTCAGACCTATATGCTAGCACTTGTATTTCCCAGTATCTGTATCTATTCTGTATCAGTAACTTCTGCCCACAATCTCTTTTGGGTGGAAGAGTATGATTTCCTAGGTTAAGCCATTTATTCTGGTATTCTCTTGTTATCTATATATAATAAATACTCTAAAATATCAATCATTTTATTGATATCGTTTTACTTGTATCACCTAGATTTTTCTTGCATCCATGGATGACCTATTTACCAATTGCTGTCCTACAGGTTGTACATCCTATTCATGATCAAACAGTTTATTTGAATATGGAGCATAAACAAAAACTCAAGAAGGAATATGGTTTGTATTTCTCTTCGTGTTGCTAATTCGTGATTGGGTGGAGAAAATTTTACTTTTGGGGCTCATTTCATTTATTGTTCATGTTTGCGTAGGAATTGAACCATGGACATTTGTTCAGAGTTTAGGTGATGCAGTTTTTATACCTGCCGGATGTCCCCATCAAGTTAGAAACTTAAAGGTAGATGCAATTTTTTCAACTACTGCTCTTTAGAGATCTTATGAAAGCTTTTCTTTGAGTGCTTGGGTGCTGATTTCTATTTGTCTTGTTTGATATATATGACATAATATCAGTCTTCCAGTACATGGTTATTGAAATTTAGAGGAGTTTCAAATAACAAATACGAAGTATTTTAGGTTGGGCAAATCAACACACATATATTCAACTTGTAGGCCAACTGAAATGGGACGGAGGGACTACTAGTTACTATGTTCATTCTATTTGTAGAGCATTCGTGAGAGGTTCAAACCTAGAACTCAAGAAAAGATATGCATTAATTTCACCATTTGATTAGAGAACGATATGGGTCTATACAAAATGAAGGAACTTGCTTTAAATATACGAACTAGGAGTGTACAACCTATTCTATGTTTCTCAACTAAAACCTTGATGACATTGAAAATATGATGAGTGACATATCTTATTGCAAATTTTGAAAAATAACCCACTTAGAGAGACATGGAACCAGTTGGGTATTGCGTCTTGACAAAATTTGGCTACAAGTCTCCATCTCCATGCATTTAAGTTGAAGTTTCAATCTACAATATGTGATGGCCAAACTTAATCTTGTGCACATCATGATAAAAGGCATTTGAGGTGTGCGCCTGAAGGCATGCCTTGGGGCTAGGGCTGCTATGCCAAACGTCTTAGTGGCTGCCTCAGGAATTCACACCTTTTCTTGCAGAGGCGTAGACCTCAAGTGGTGCGTGCCTCACGTTATTTCAAGGTTTTGGGCCCCAATTGGTTGTTTTTTTTGGCCTATCTCATTCAACACAAAGAATAAAAAAAGGAAAAAGGATCAGGGTGGAGTGTAATTGGTAGACCTCACCCATTCTGCCTCACTCGAGGAAAAATATTCGATATAGATATTGTTGATGAGGATTCTAATGGTGTTGATGATGACGAGTTAGACTTTGATGCTTGATTAGTTAAATTTGGTCGTATTATTGAGCAATGAAACAATATTGTGAACACTTAATGCCTTTAATTTGATGCTTTAAAGTCTTCTAAATTATTAAATATAATGTTTGATATGATTTTTTTTTGTCTTTAGTCTGAGGCTTATGCCTCTTCTTGCCTCGCCTACACAAAATACCTCGGGTATGCCTTTAACTTTTATAGCATTGGTCATGTCCCTCTACATTCCAAGTCTGGCACTTTTAGCTTAGGCATTTCAGCTATGAATCACGCTATGCCTTCTTCAGCACTACCATTTCAATCGACGACAAGAAGTGAAAAGGGTGTTTTTGCATCTAGGCTCGAAATTGCTATTATAATACTCCCTACGTCCACCATCTTTAGGCACTAATACTATATTTGGACGTCCACCATCTTTAGAACCTTTCCATTTTTGGTAGTAGGCTCCACAATATAAACACTTTAACACTTTAATACAATTAAACATATAAGATAGGCCCACAATTATTCCACTATAACACTTTGACTTATTAACACATCATCACAAAATATTGAACGCCGTGCTGGACATTTTAGCTCCAAATATCATGAACGGAGGGAGTATGCTTTTTGAAGTGGAACGGTATGACAAGCATGGCTGATTGTTTTGCCATGAGGTATAGGGTCCAGTGCCCAAATTCTATCATTTTCAGGCCTGTCCGGACCTTTTATTATTTTAGCGGCTCATTTGATTTTCACTTTAATTTTGATTCTTTTAGTATACCGAAATTAACATGATTCTTTCCTTTAAAATGTTAAGTAATACATTTTCTGTAATTTAAATCTTCCCATTGTGCTGAATTTCATACGACTCTTGATCCACAATCTATGCTATATGTGCTTTTTTTATTATGGCTAAAAATTATTGCGTCTTTCTTTTTTCTAGTCATGCATAAAGGTTGCACTTGACTTTGTCTCTCCGGAAAATGTCAAAGAATGTCTTCGGTTGACAGATGAATTTCGCGTTCTACCACAAAATCATAGGGCTAAAGAAGACAAGTTAGAGGTATACTTTCTTTTTATCATGTTTCAGTAGTTAGTGGTTTGACCCAAAGTTTGCATGAACTTAAGTTAGAGAAACTAAGTTGTTTTCTTGTATGCGTGTTTGCATGTACAATGTGGATATGAACTTGTTTGTGTATGTAAAAAGAATAAACATTTCAACGGTTACATAGTTTATTACTATCGCAAATGAGAAGGAAAGACCTATTATAATGTTTCAGATTTTAAAGTTGTCTTTTTGTACTCACATAATGTAATTAGTTGATTAATCCAATTCTAAAGAATATATCTTTCTGTGCCCAGACACATGCATATAGATATTTGCTGCATTGATCCATACCCAACTAGAATGTACATTTTGTTGTTATTGCCATGAAATCTTTTATAATATCTTCTTGATCTCAAAGATGCGTGGACCAGCATTAGAAAGTTCTTATTGTCAGAAGATATGAAAGGATTTAAAATTTTATTTTCTTTCATTACAGGTGAAGAAGATCATTCTTCATGCAGTTGAGGAAGCTGTTAAGGATTTGGAGGATTTGTCAAGGCTCAACTAGAAATGGTTCACTTTTTACTCTGTCCCTCGAATTTATTGCTACTTCATTCGCGAAAAATAAGTAAAGTAATTTGATCTTTCTGTTATTTGCATTTTACGAACTATAAAGTGGAATGTGTTGCTCATATTTCGATCCATTTTTTTTCTCAAGGCCATTTGTTAAGTAATAATGATTTCTAGCCATTCGTGGAGTCATGTAATATATTTACATTGAAATCAGCTAGTGTATGATCTGCTGATTTATGTGCACCGAGCGTTGATAATTTGGGTATCTAGGGTGGGCGCTGAGATACAGCTAACAGAGCTCTCATCTAACGAGCAAATGATGACTGAGTTGACAACTGTTATGCAAGTTGCGGCCTGCACTTTGTTGTGGATGAGTGTTCGAGTCCTGTTATTCATGGGGAGTTGGATGCATTTTGAGTTTCATGTATTGCAACAAGTTGGGCTTGGGTAACCTATTGCATTTACTGGTGTTTGGTAGCAAATGTTTTATTGTCAAGAAATGATGATGAGCACGAAATTTGCAGCAAGATGTCTGATGTGCCAGAAGTGTGAATATGAAGCACGTGCACTTGCATTTGCTGTATTTTTGCAGGCTCTTACCATGTCTTTTATCCTATCATGATTCTACTAGATCGTTAAGTATAAATAAGTTCAGTCTAGAAATGTGATACTATCTTTGTTGTACTGTCCTGTTACGCTGATTGCTGGTGGTAGTTTCTAGAAGTGTTATGTCAGTCTATATTGAATGGGAATTATAATTGATGTCTAACTCCATGCTACCGTAGTTTAATTGGTAAGTAATGGACAGATAATGTGCAAAGAGAGAACTTGGATAATGGAAAGGTGAAAAATGGGAATGATCTCTTGGAAAGAAAATATAATAACTGGAAAAATGAAATTTATGGTTAGGGCTGCCTTGTTCTTGCAGTGTTGGCTACATTTTGTTGGAATATATGCTACCTTGCAATTTATGAGACTGTATTATGCTCTCTTGTGCTCGTATTTTTTGGCCTTTGATGTGTCGTATCACAGTTCATGAGGATTGCAGATCATTTAAGCAACCTTAGGGGTTCACTGGAATCTGTTCAGATTTCTGTCCTAAAATTTTCTTCCTTTTATGTCCCAACTAAAATCTGATTTGATTTTCTTCAACAGGATCCGCATTTGGTTCGTCTCGTGAAGCTCACGCTATTTGCCTACTTCCACGTATGTGCTCGGATGTAACTTAGGGATGGAATAAAGATTCAACGATGTAGTGCTTATTAGTCGGATCTGATCGCTTCATTCGTTTTGTCGGTACTAGTAACTCTAGACCTGCTCAAGCTCATCAAACTTTGTTGTAATTTGAAATCCAACTAGTGAATCTTTTTCGAGTTTGATCATGTTATTGCACGTGAATTCCGGAAAGGTACATATTCTCTGATGAGATATCATGATTCGGTCCGTCCACCAATTCATTGCGTTCCAAGAGAAAGGAATGCAATGCGAAATGATATAATTCAAAGAGCAAACAGCAGGAGAATAAACATCAAGATATTGCCATTTATTATTGAAATGGATTGAAAATAATTCACCCCACAAACATTTGAATGTTTAAAAAAAAGAACCCAAAAAAAAAAAAAGGAATTAAATCATGACATGTTTTGATCAGGAATCGGCATAGGTAGGGTTGGAGCAGCAGAGCCATCTCTTCCCAGAGGAAGCAGGCTTCGCCAGAGGTGCATCCTTGGTAGAGAAAGACGGCTTGTCGATGCTGAGACGAGGCGAATCCCGACCAGCCCGTTTCTCGTTCCTGGCCCGGTCGAAGATCATCGAATACTGGCCCGCGGCTGCAGGATTATTGACATCCCATGATCCAAACTTAGGCAATGCTTTATCCGTCATATTCAAGGAAGAAAAAACGAATAATATGTATATGAAGAAGGCGAAAACAAGCAAGAGTTTTTTTGTTTAATTTGTATTATAAGTTTATGGAACCATATATGGAAACTCTCTGTATCTCGCCCTCTTTATGTAAATATTGTTTGTTCTCTCCTGTGATGTGAGGGGCAGCTCCCTTCCTTTTTGTCTTTGAATAATATTCATGCATGCGCCTAAATATAGTGCCGATTACTCAGCAACATTATAGGAAATGTTGACACCATAAAAAGAAAATTAAGAAAAAAATACCGCATTTATGTGATTATATTTTAAACTGTTTTTTTTTATAATTACGTAATTTTGTCAGAAAATGGCTACGATTAAAAATTTGGAATGCCATATTCAAACAGCGGAAACCGCAAGTTAATTAGTAATCTAAAGCATTGCAAACTTCCATTGAAGTTTAATTAGGCTTGACAAGTCAATTTACCCATTCAACTAGAATTCATAATTATTTTTTAACATTTAATTTCACTTTATTAATTATATCAGGGTTGATCCAAAATAATGGTATATAATTATTAAAAAAAATTAATTTTTATTTATAAATGTCTATTATAATTTATTATAGTATACTTATTTAAAAATATATATATAATTAAAACTAATAGAAATTAAAATTTGAAACACAATTGACGCATCAAAATTGAGATAGATGATCCCAACCAGCTCGAGAGATGTATAATACAAGATGAGGGAATGCCCAGGTTATCGATACTCAATTCGGCTCATGTACACCCATATATGTTATCCGAGACGTACATAATAAATTACACACTAGCAATATGTCGGTATCTATCACAACGGACCCTAACTTTATTCAAATATATTTTAATAGTAATAATAATATCTTTGTCCTCTGTCCCAAACTAAGGAGTTTTATTATTTTATATTTCATATATATTCAACAGACGCTTTAAGTAACTGAGACTGAGGGAGTATTAGTTGTTGCTCATCCAAGGCAAGGATTGAAGATACTCCACCATCTCCTCGTCAATTTGCAACGCCTCAGCCACAACTTTAGGGTAAACCTGCGGCTCCGACCCAAACAACGCCTTTCCTATAGTAACCACTCCTGGATTTTGGCTATTGAAACAAACTATGGCGACAGCGTTATCATGCCCTATGTTATATTGGAAGTGAATGAGACCCTGCGGGAACACGAACACGTCTCCCGCGCGCAAGATCTTGGCGAAGAGCCGGTTCTTGTCGTCGGGATCTGGAGGGTTCGACGATATGAAACCAACGTAGAGGATGCCTTCTAACACCACGATCATCTCCGACGCACGGGGATGCTCGTGCGGCGGATTAAGGCCTTGCGGAGCGAAGTCGAGACGGGATAGAGCGACGCCTTGTGTGTTGAGCCCCGGAAGCTGGCGTTCGAAAGCCATCGTAACTTTCGATCCAAGAGGACTCTCTATTGGATGGGGCCTGTTGAGTCCTCCGGCGAAGTAGAAATCGTCCGCCGTTACAGTTTTCGGATCCTTGCAAATCTTTCCATTCACATATACTGCATCAACTTTCAAGACGTCGGTTAATGCATGGATGAAAAACCTTTGTCCCAAATTTGATAATTATATAGTTTATTTTATTTTTTTTTTTTTTAAATTTATTTATTTAGGAGTTTATAAGAATTTTCAAGACCTCATGAGATGTATGGTGGCAAAAGCTTATAAGTTGTCAAAGTGTTTGGAGAAAAGAGCTTATAAATTCAAAAAAGATAAGTAAATATGAAAATTTTGAAATTCATAATGTACTAAAAGTATATATTCCCCCCGTCCCGCTTCATTAGTCTTCACATATATTCAATCTATGAGATTAATGAAGCGGGACGGAGGGATCATAAAAAAAAAGAGTTATATAGTTAAAAAGTAAAATTTTAAAAACAATAAGGGCATATTTGGCTAAGCTCATAAGCTCCTGGAAATGTGTATGTAAAATAAGCTAAAAAAGCTATAAGAGCTTATAAGCTCTTAAAAATAAGCTCTCTCATCCCAATTTATTTTTACATCTTATAAGCTCCTGAAACATTTTATGAGTTGTTAGTCCTTATAAGCTCTTTCAAAATTCATAAGCTTTGCCAAACACATGTTGAGATGAAGAAACTTAATTTATTTTTGGAGAGCTTATAAGCACTACTTCAAGCTTATTTTTTGAACTTACAAATTATTGGGAAACTTATTTTGCTAAATATTTTTGGAGAGCTTATTTTGCTATATATATATATATATATATAAGCTATTTTAAGTAGTTTATAAGCTCACCCAAACACCCCTAAGATACTCCATTATAACCAGCGCATCAGTTTTAAAACATTAGACGATGTTTTACTTATTATATAGATAAGGGGGAAAAATAATAATGAAACAATTATTGGAAAAATGGCATTAATTAAATCGCAATTTACCAGCAGCATTTGTGTCATTAACAGATACACAGTAGTCCTGCAGAGGGTCAGGATCGGCAGCGGAGGTGAGTAGCGACAAAAGGCTCACAGTGGAGATGATGAATAATAGCAATGGAATATTCAGTGATGCTGCCATTACTATTTCTTTTTTCTTATGATCAATTGGTGGTATATATATGGTGTATATATATATTTCAGTGAGAGATGAAATCAATTGGTTACGTTGTGTTTTATTTTTCTTTTCTTTTCATTAAAGAGAAATTGACAGTTGCTAATTTTTATTTTTATTTTTAAAATACACCAAACTATTATTATGAGAAAGACCATGGAAAACGAAAATTCCTAGCATTAATAGCTAGTCGATGAGCCACAATATTGACTTCAGAAAAGACATGTTTAATTATGAACAATCTATATTTTCGGATGGAATCCTCTGTTTCAACTTTGGTGTCCTAGAATTTAATTTCCATTAGTTTTATAACGTTTTTTTTATAAAAATAAATAATACTATAATATAGTAAATCATAGCGATAGACATTTATAAGTAAAAAATTGATTTTTAAAAAAAAAATTTATGTACCCTAGTTTTGAATTTATTAACCCTAATATAACTAATAAACTTAAAATTAAATACTAAAAAATAATTATAAACCCTAATTGAATGGGTGAACCCTTAAAATAATACTAGAAAATTAAACCAAATCATTATTAAATAAAATTATTGAAAAAATGCTTAAAACTAATAAAAATTACGATTTGTGTTGAGACACCCAATTTGGGACAAATGATCACAAGTGTTATATTCTAGCTATTGAACCTAATTCGAAAGAATCAATATTTTCTAATCTATTCAACATTTTTGTTTACGAAATTTTAAGCACTTGCCGAACATCCGACGGTGTAATAAAAAATGCAACACTAAAATGTAATAAAGGATCCTAATTGAGATGGCGGAATTGAGATTCGTGAGATGCATATGTTCTCCAACATTATTTTCCGTATTTATTTTGGTTACGGGTCTTGGCTTTACTCAACTGCTGACAATTTAGTTTCTTGAAAATATAGGGAAGTTAAGTTTGAGACTTAACTTCTATAGTTTTGTCTCAACTATAATATAGTAATTTATTATTATTTTTTTAATTATGATAGTACTAGTTTAGTGCCCGTCGAAATTCGACGGGCTCACTTCTTGTGGAAAATAATAATAGATTTTTTTTTTTTTTAATTTTCAGAGTATAGTTTGTTAGGATCCATTCGAAAAAAATAAAATTAAACTGAATTAGAAAAAAATGAAGGAAAAGAAAAAAGATCAATAAGGTATGACATTTTTCGATTAGTTTTACTCGTTTTGAATGTCAAATAGCCCTTTGATCATTGTAATAGAAAAATAGATTATGTGAGGTCCCATTTTTCGTATAGTTGTACTCATTTTGAATGTTAAGCCGTCAAGTATACGTTGTAATATAGTAACATTTTTCATATCAAGTATTCTTTGGTAAAAAAAAAAAAATAGGTCAATAAGAGGTAAGATTATTTCGTGTGGTTATATTCATTTAAAGTAAAGACGTCCGTTCTTCGATATAATTGAAGGATTGAATGTCAAGCAGTCCGTCATTTAAATATTGATTAAGGATAACTCCATCATATTTGAGTTTTCCTATCAATGAAATTATTTTCTTAAAAATCGATTTAGCACCATCATACTTATAAACTTCTTCATATGCCCGTCCCTAATCTACTAACAAACTATAAACCGTAATGGTATAATTTTCTGGTTAATGTGAAGTCTTTTAAATGTTTATCTGGGATAAAACTGAATAATTCTATTATATTTGAGTTTCCTGATGAAGTCGTCTCTCTCAAAAATCGATATGACATCAATAAATTAAATAAAAATCAATTGATTAATAAGACAAAATATAGAATTAGAATTTTCAAAACTTTAAATATTTCTAAATACTAATAATTTTATACAAAATAATAAATTAATAAACCCAAATCAAGATAGATTTTTGATCCTCAAAATTGTATCAAAATTGAAACGGACATGACTCTTTTTTACAGATCCGGCCCGATTGGTAATCTCAATTCCCAATAATTTGGATGGTCTTGATTATAAAATTCAAGTTATTTGGAGTTTGTTCCACATTACAAATTGTTGCCAAATCTAATTTGAACTTTATTCATTCTATTTACATTGAGTTAATTATCCACGTCAGTTTTTTTGTTCAAAACTAACCATCTTTCCAATTACTACAATTTAAGGATATACTATAGTTTATCCATTCGAAAATAATCTCAAATTCACGACTTATTAGTATTGGAAATAATGATTATAATAAAATAAGATTCAAATGCAACATCAAAAGATAAACTTTAAGGAGAAATAAACACCTCAATATTTACGATATTAATAATAACTAAAAATATTACCTCTTAATACAACGAAGTTTTAATACTATATTTTTGTTCTAAACCCAGCAAACAAAAACCAACAAAATTCAACCCCAAATGAAAAAAATTATCTACATGGCATTTCCACATCAATGCAGTAAGTAGGGTTTAATTAGCTAAAATTATTAATTTAAACGCTTGTACATTGTCGATTTAATTGAAAAAGTGTGCTTGTCAATTTAATTAGCTAAAATATTAAAGTTGCGGAATACATATAAACAAATAAAGTACCTTAACCCTACAAAAAAAAAAAATACTCAACCCTACAAAAAAAAAAAAAAAAAAACTAAACCCTACATAAAAAACTGAACCCTAAAAAAAACTACTAAACCCTATAAAAAAAACGCAACCCTAAAAAGAAACTAAACCCTACAAAAAAAAAAATACTAAACCCTACCAAAAAAAACCCTACGGAAAAAAATTCAACCCTAAATAGAAAAAATTATCTACGTGACATTTCCACATCAATGCATTAAGTAGGATCTAATTAGCTAAAATTATTAATTTAAAAGCTAGCTACAGAGTACATGGAAAAAATAGGTCAAATGGGATGGCATTTCGTATAGTTATATTCATTATAATTTATAAATGTTAAGCCTTCCGTTTGTTATATAGTAAAAAAATATGTTAATGATGGATATCAATCATCTCATTTCTCAAGTAGTTGTATTCTTTTCAAACTGCTCATTGTTGTACGTGATAGAAGAATAGATTAGGGATTGATATCATTTGACGATTAGTGTATTTATTTTGAATGGAAGGTTGCCCGTTGTTCAATGCAATATAAATATAGGTGAATTAGTGATATCATTTTTCAGGTAATTGTATTCATCTTGAATATCAAGTTGCATGTCGTTCATTGTGAAAGAAAAATTGGTCAAGGGAGAGTAACATTTCTCAGACAATCCCTTGTTTAATACTCTCACCCGTCTCATTTATAAAGAGATAAGTTCCATTTATATAAAGAGATAAGTCTCTCGTTTATATAGAAATTTATAGATAAAAAAAGTAATGATATCATTAAAAATAAGAATAACTTTTAATTATAAATTAGTATTAATTAATAATATACAAAAAATTCTAAAAAACTAAGTTTTAATTGCAAATCGTCAAATAATGAGTATAATCCATATAACTCATTACTAATCATATTCGTCTTAATTTTCGTACTACAAAAAAGTTATGTCCTTATAAAATTAGTTTGACAGAGGTAGTACAATAAAAAAAAAAAGGTAAATAAAGAATAATATTTCGCGAAGGGTAACATTTATTGGTTAGTTGTTTTCATTTTGAAAATGTCAAGTCGTTCGTTGTTAAACGTAATAGAAAAATAGGCGAATTAGTGATAGCATTTCTTCATAAGAATATAATCAAGTTGGCCGTCGTTCGTTGTAATTAAAAATTGTTTAAGGTGGTGTAACATTTTTATGACAATCTCGTTGCTCAATATAATAAAAAATAATCCAATATACAAAGACTAATATTTATCTATCTTTGATCAAATTTCATCAATAGAAAAACGTGTATAAAATGAACCATCTTAATTTATTTTTAATGTTATGATATTTGTCATTGCATATTCCTTAAAACGTACGATGAAAATAGAATAGGTATCAAATGAAACTAAGTCAATTAGTTAAATTATATAAAACTAAATTAATAAATTAATTAAGACATTAAAGTTAATGTATACATCAATGTTTTTTTTATTAATTTCTACGTAATATCTAATTAATGCTTTACGCACTTTTTTTTTAATTGTTGGTATACACTATACACTTCATCAAGTATCTTTTTGCTCCTATATACATTAATAAACTAATAGAGAAAACGAAAATTTAATCATGTTAAAAAAATTAATTTCAAAGAGTAGGAATCATGATTTGTTTAGATTTTATCACAAAAAAAATAACTAATATATTATTATGAAATAATTAAAGATATATATCAAATTAAAGATACATATTAGTTAGATTAAAATATTGATTAATTAGCTAAAATTATGAAAATTTAGCAAAATAATAAAGAAAAATGAGGCAATTTTTTTTTATGTCCATAATAGTTAACAAATGTCAAATAATAGCCAAGAAGATAAAAAAATACAAATTATGTCATTTTAGACCAAAATACCCTTAATGAGTTGACTTTGACTGATTTTTTGACTTTTTTTTTTCTTTTTTCTGAAGTTTTTTTACGATTTTTTACTTTTTTTTTCAATTTTTTTTTCTTTCAAATTTTACGTTTTTTTTTAATTTCTGATATTTTTAGAAATGGGACTAATGGGACTATTGGCACCAAATAGTCCCAACTGCAACTCCTCAATCCAGTATATATAATAAGACTAATGAGACTATTGACACCAAATAATCCCATTAGGCCCAACTGTAACTCAATCTAGTACACTCCTCAATACAATACATATAATAGGACTAATGAGACTATTGACACCAAATAGTCCCATTAGACCCAACTGCAACTCCTCAATCCAGTACATATAATAGGACTAATGTGACTATTGACACCAAATAGTCCCATTAGGCCTAACTGCAACTCCTCAATCCAGTACATATAATAGGACTAATGGGACTATTGTCACCGAATAGTCTCATTCCAGAGGCAAAAACCCTAAATCAGAAATAGAACTAATGAGACTATTGGCACCGAATAGTCTCATTAGTCCCAAATTCAACAATTCATTTGTCCATGAAAATCAACATTCCAAGCATGATTTTTATTTAAAAAAAAAAAAAACATGATTCTAAACAAGAAGAACAACCCCAAACCAACTGTAGCAAACAATTCAAAGGCAAAACCCTAAATCAGAAATAGGACTAATAGGACTAATATGACTATTATCACCGAATAGTCCCATTAGTACCAACTTCATCAACAACAACAACAACAATAACAACAACAAACAAAATTCCAAAATGCATCTCGTAAGATTATGAGTTTAGAATTTGACTGTAGCAAACAATCTAGAGGCAAAAACCCTAAAATAGAAATAGGACTAATGGGACTATTGTCACTGAATAGTCCCATTAGTTCCAACTGCAAAATTAGATCTAGCAAAATGATGCTGCTCAAGAGAAAACCAGTGCGGAGGAAGAGAGCTGGAGCGATCCCGACTGTTCGATGTTCGGAGGAAAGGGAAGGCATCGGATCTGGAATGATTGATGAGGACATGAGCGGATCTAGAGCGGCATCAGAGGAGGAGGAGTCCACAGAGGCTTCGTCGATCTCGCCGTCAAGCATACAGATCAGGAGCGGCGCCGGAACAGCAATAGAGAATCTGCCATCACCGCCGCGGTGGAAGAGGCTATAGCGGCTTCCTGAGAATCCACCGTTTGCCGCCGCAATGGAAGACGTTGTAGCTCGTCTTCTTCGACGCCTCGCCGTCGAATCCCATTCTGACTGGTGATTTTCTTGGAGGAATGCAGCGCCGAGAGGAAGGAGGCATGCGAGAGAATTTTGGGGAGAGAGAATTAGGGTTTGAGCAAAACTGAAAAATGTTATGCTTCTTCCCCTCTATTATTCAAAATTCAAATTTAGGTGAGTAAGGGTATTTTTTGTCCCAAAATATAACATAAGCACATTATTTGATATAATTTGTATTTTTTATCTTGTTGGACATTATTTGACATTTGTTAACTATTATGGACATATCTATGTATATCCACAAGAAAAATCGTGGTTTGTTGGTATACACTATACACTTCATCAAGTATCTTTTTGCTCCTATATACATTAATAAACCAATAGAGAAAACGAAAATTTAATCATGTTAAAAAATTAATTTAAAAGAATAGGATTCATGATTTGTTTAGATTTTATCACAAAAAAAACCTAATATATTATTATAAAATAATTAAAGATATATATCAAATATTAGTTAGATTAAAATGTTGATTAATTAGCCAAAATTATGAGAATTTAGCAAAATAATAAAGAAAAATCATAGTTGATCGACCTTTATTTTGCTATTATATATATACTAGTGTAGTGCCCGTCGAAATTCAACGGGGATCACTTCTCGTGGAAAATAGTAATAATAGAATTATTTATTTTAAGAGTATAGTATTGTGAGGATCCATTAGAAAAAAATAACATTAAATTGAATTAGAAAAAAAAAAAGATCAATGGAGTGTGACATTTCTCGATTAGTTTTACTCGTTTTGAATGTTAATGTAACACCCCGAATTTTTGCTATTAGAAATTACGGGCTTCTATCTAGAATACTATAGTTCCACTCCCCATGATTGATTTTATAAATATTTTATGTCAAGCATGAATTTGCCTATGCCTAAATTTATTATTTTTGATGTGATTATCACTTGGTTGATTTCATGAATTATTCATTAATGCTACATATGTGGAATTATGAATAAATAATTTGTGCATGCATGGTATTATTGGATAAATGTGTGCATGTGTGACAAGTGTCAAGTGTAGGAGGGAATAAAATCCTAATTACCTAGCCTATGAATATACTAACATATCTACTGATTATTCCTAAAGATTTGGGGTGATGATCCTCTTGAAGACGCATTTGACATGTGTCAAGATTGAATTTGGAGTTCAAGAGGTGCTCATAACCTTCCCATTGAGAATTCTTCCTTTTCTCATGTAAACCATCATTCCTCCATTAATGTCACCATTCATGAACATTCTTTCACTATCCAAGACACACATCACTACAAAAAAACTGGGCATTTGCGACATAAATTTTGTGTAGCAAATGTCTATTTTAGTGTCGCAAAAGTCGATTTGCGTCACTTTATGCGTCATGACAACTTGTGTCGTAAAAGGTGATGTAGTATTTTTGAGACAATTTTTTTGAATTGTGTCGCAATAAGAATGACACATTTTGCTTCACTTGATTATTTGTCAAATAAAATTCTCGACACTTAACACATCATTTGCTTTAGTGTCGCATATTTATTAGTGACATAAAATGTGACATTATTAAAAATGACACTTATTTTTGCAACACTAAATTGTGACATTTTGAATAAAGTGATGTAGTTTTTCGCAACATATGTGACGTCATAATTAAAATGCCTCATAGAACTACGACATATACCTTTTGTCGCAAAAAATATTTCTATGTTGCAAAATATACAACATATTTTGCATCATTTTATTGTTGTGTCATAAACCTTGTTTCACTTCTGTGACACAAAATTTATGCGACGTAGTTTTTCGTGACACGAGCGATGTCACACATGAAGTGTCATATATTGTTGTGACATAATTCGATATTAAGTTACAAAATATATGAACGAAGAAAACTAACAATCAATCAAAATACGAATCATAAAACAAACAATTATTTAAATTAAATTGATGATATCATCAATTATCTACGTGGCATCTCCTCCTCTCTTCATCACCTACCCACGTTTTTGCCTCAAGCAAGAAGAAGAGTTCTTGTGTTATTTGATCAAACAAGTCCATCTATTGTTGAAAGGTGAGAAAAATCCATGGTTATTCATTTTCTCCATTTTTCCTCTTCCTCATGCTTCATTTCGCACTCCATTGTTCCATTTGCTCATTTTCGAAGTTCTCTACAGCCACCAACGCTCCATATTTTGGATCTAAGAGGGTAGGAGGCGGATCACTAGTTTTTTGCTCCAATCTCTTCAAGGTAGCCATGATCTAACCTCTTCTTGATAGTTTTGGGGGCAAGGGTTTCTTGTATGATTTTTCCTTCATGAATCTCTTCATCTATGAGTTATATGATGTCCTAATATGTGATTTGTTGTATGAATAAGTCGTTTGGTCATTGGTGATGAGAATATGTTGATAAGAACTACGTATTCGAAGGGTGTGAGAATCTGTCAAAATCTGTGAGATGTGAGCATTTCGAAATTTTTATGGAAACTTATAGAGGTTATTTGCAAGATATTTTCATGATAGTAACTATATGTTGTCAGTATGATGTGTGAATTTTTCCATGATTTTAAGATGAGTTTTTATTGACGAAAATGACATCTCTTTAAGATATACCAATCAGTCACAGATTCTGAGAAAGAACTTCTATGCTTTTTAATTATTTTTAGAATTACGTTTTTTGGAAATTCTTTTTTTTTTTTTAATTCATCCACAGTGAGTTATCTATATTGTGTAAAAATATTGGACTCTTTTGGTGAACCAATTATGCCCAATTATCTTTTAAATTTACTTGTGCAGCAGGATTTTATTTAGAACAGCACACTTGCACGGTTTTGTAAAATGCGTTTTAAATAGAAATATTTTTTCAAAAATTGAAACTATTCAGAGTTGTTTCTATGAATGTTGAAATTATGTATGTTAAATTTCATAATTTTTCGAGTAGTTTAACTATTTTTCCCGCATACTAGAAGTAAATCTACCACTAATTTCCAACTTTTGTTGAAACTCCTCGTTCTTCAAATAAAATTTCGAAACTTCTTGAAAATATTGGGTCAAAGAAATTAAGTTATTGGACAGTCGGTTACCTTTCTAAGCGGTGGATTGTTGCCTAATTGTGTAAGACATATTTATGTATTTATGTAACTTCATCCTCGTTGTAAATGAATGTCTTATGAAAATGGATCGATCTCTTTGTTTAGTATGTTTTTGTTATTTTATCTAAGAAAGTTGTTCATGTTGTTTTAAGATGAGAAATTCTTGTAAAAGAATTATGATATGCTTGTGTCTTTTTGGTTCGTTAACGATTTAAGCAAAAGCATGAATATGTGAACTTTACGTATGTGAACATATATGTGACTACTATATGTGATAGTATGATATCAAGTATATATTGTTTTAAGAATTGGGGAGTAGGGAACTATAGGATCTAGGAGCCTAGGAGCTTAGATGTCATTTGAATGTCTATATGGAAGCTTAGCCCCTAGATGAATCTTGTAGGGCAAGTAAAGGAAGGTTGTGAGCCAACAACCGAGTCGGACTCTATTGAGATGTGATCACTAACGAGGTGAGTTTCTATTTACAATATGGTATTTTCGAGCTAGTGAGCTCCTTATGTATATATGTATGAAAGTATGATTATGCATGTCAAAAGTTTTTATGTCTTACTCGCTCATACAATGCGACGAAATGTCGATGAGACAGAATGTTGATGCGATGGAATGTCGATGAACAATTGGGCCTTGGTTGATTTAGACCAAGGCTAGTGCACTTAAGTCCATGCTGGGAAGACTCGGCTGGGTCCCTAATTATGGCTGTATGGCGTATGAGCGAAGCGCGCGCAAGTATCTATGTACCTAAGGGTAAATAAAGTATTTTGCATATACGTAGGGTAAGGCTTTCCTTTTTAAAACCCCTACGTTATATGATGATGGACATGCATGATCTTTCAAGAAAAGTTTTATGTTTTTCACTGAAAAAGGGGCAAGCGAAATCCACCGAGTGCACTAGTACTCAGCCCAAAATTGTTTTCAAATGTTTTCAGGTTAATGATCGGAGGCGGGGACGAGCTTGCAAGAGGGGTGGATAGCTCATGGATTGTTTCTCCTTGAAAAAAATTCCAAAACATGATTTGGAAACTCTTGTTATAATAATCACCTCTTATCTATTTCCTCAACTTCCGCTTGAACAATTTGACTTACTATGCATGTTTGGATATCGACTATCTTCTCTTATTTTATTGAATAATTACTTCACAAATACTCGACTCCTATCGGGTTCTTGATTATTCTAATTCAAGTTTATGACACGTGTCCCAATGTCTTCACACATTGGAATGCGGGTATTCAGTGTGTTCAAGGTCCTATTTTAAATGTTTAATTATGTTATTATTCGAGTAGTGTTCCAAAACCCACCATTTAATGATTATTTTGCATAGCCCTGGGTCTGGGTCGTTACAGTTAATTAGCTCGTTAATCATTGTAATAGAAAGATAGATTAGGTGAAGTCATATTTCTCGTATAGTTGTACTCATTTTGAATGTTAAGCCGTCTATTATATGTTGTAATATAGAAATAAATTGACTATTTGTAACTTTTTTCATATCAAGTATTCTGTTGGTAAAAAAAAATAGGTCAATCAGAGATTAGGTTCACATAGTTATATTCATTTAAAGTAAAGTCACTCGTCATTCGATATAATGGAATGATAGAGTGTCAACAACCCAACAACCCATCATTTAAATATTCTATCGATGAAATCACATTCTCATAAATCGATTAAGCACCTTCATAGATATAAACTTCTTCATCTGCCCGTTCCTGCTCTACTTACAAACTATAAGCCGTAATGGTATAATTTTCTAGTTAATCATTAGTCTTTTAAATATTTATCTGGGATAAAAAAATTAATTAGGTCGGAAATATGTGTCATTTATCGAGTAGCTT
The DNA here is from genome assembly GCA_001642375.2 of Mentha longifolia. NCBI lineage: Eukaryota > Viridiplantae > Streptophyta > Magnoliopsida > Lamiales > Lamiaceae > Mentha > Mentha longifolia. The sequence continues at coordinate 6,666,424 of CM038113.1, read as the reverse complement.
AATTCAATTTAAATGTTAAGCCGCCCGTTGTTTGATGTAATTAATATAGCTCAAGGAAATTTTTCGGACAATTTACTCATTTAGATTGTTAATTTGCCCGTTGTTTGGGTGTCTATTGTAGGAGATAGTGAAAGTTCATTAGGTTAAGGAGAGTTGTCATTTCTTAAGTAGTAGTATTCATTTGTGTGAAGATATATATGTTGTTCATTGCAATATAAAAGTAGATGAAAGAAACATTACATTTATTGAGGGATAATATTTTTGGATAATTGAATATATTTTGAATAATAATCCACTTATTTTCTTAGGTAACTTCTCATTTTGAATGTCAAGTTTTTTTTTGTTTTTTTGTTGTTGTTTTTTTTAACTCTCTTTACATGGATTATCCTATCAATTATCTAAAAAAATCAATATGTTTAACTTGCATAAAATACCTATAAATTGATTGGCGAAGTTATAAGTCCAAACAATCGGATTATAACAATGCACATAAATCTTGAGCATCAAAAAACTGTAGAATTAATGGATTTAAATGTCAAGCCGCCCGTTGATTATCGAAATACAAAAGTAGGTCAAGAGAGATAATATTTTTAAGTGACTCATTTTTTATATTAACAAAAAAATAGGTCAGAAACTATGTCATTTCTCGAGTAGTTTAATTTAATTGTAAAGAAGTAAAACTTATTTATTTTGGAATTGAAGTTGTACTCGATTTAAATGTCATGTCGCCCGTTGATTATCAAAATACAAAAATAGGTCGAGATAGATAATATTTCTGAAGTCACTCGTTGTTTACATAAACAAAAAAATTAGTTCAGAAAAATATATCATTTCTCGGGTAATTTAATTTAATTTATATGTTAAGTCGACAATAAAAAACTCATACGGAGTATAAAAAAAGACATCAGACTATACCTTTACAACGAAAATCAAATAATATTTTATTAGTCAAAAATTTTTGTGATAAATTTTAGACAAATATATCACGATTCATATTTTTCGTCATTGAAATGTTATCTTTATGTCCTATTGACTAAAAATAAACATAACCATATGGAAGCATGCAATCGTCAGCAGGCGATGATGATATTACTATTCAAATTTTGACAAACTTTTAAAAATGAGAATAATATTTATTTTTCAAACTTTGAAGAAACTTATATAAATCAAGAATTTGAATTTATATATATATATATATAATAATGATTGAGCATAAATAATCGAGTATGTATAGTTGATTTAAATTATTAGGTAAAATTATGAGAATTTAGAAAAATAACAACGAAAAATCAAGATAAATTCATGATAATGCCACATAAGATTACCATAAAAACATAATTATGATAAATTCATGATAATGCCAAACATATATATTTTTTAAGTATGATATATCTTTTCAAAATATTAATATTTTTGAATCGCTGCATGTAGATCTTCTACGCAAAAAATCGAATTCAGTTTTTTAATATTTTAAATTTAAATTAGAGACATATATATATATTTTTTAAGTATGATATATCTTTTATATTGGTTATTTATTGATGAAGTTTCATAAATAATCAATGTGGAATTAATGAGTTATATTGCCAAAGCCATGAAAATTTTAAAAAATATTCACGAAAAATTCATGATAATGCCACGTAGGATTACCATTAAAAAATAATTATAATATATCTTCAAGACTCATTACCAATTTGAAATATATTTATATTACGTGTAGATTTTTCTTTGCAAAATTTTAATTTTTTGAATAAACAACTTTAGTAAATATATATATATATATATAGAGTAATGCTCTCCTACCCACCGTGGGCATGCTTAATATGCCCACGAATGAGGTGGCAACATTATATTTAAGGAAAAAATTAATTAGTATACCTTATAAAAATAAATTCTACAAAAAATAATTAAACCCTAACAAAAATAACTAAACTCTAAAGGGAAATATTATTGACGTGGCAGTGACACGTCAGCCGTGGGCATATTAAGTGTGCCCATGGTGGGTAGGGGAATATTTCTCTATATATATATATGCAAGTCATCGATTTCCTTACAATATACTACGTGCATGTTTATCTTATGACATGCATAAGAAGCCGCTAGAGGGGTTAAACTTATATATATAATTTAATAATTATAATATATCTTCAACTTTTTAATATGTAAATTTTAATCAGAGATAATTTTAATATGTTTAATATATAATTTTAAAAGAGTGACGTTATATATATATATATGTTGGTCCCGAAAGTAGCGAGTCACACACGTAGAGGGGGTGGGTGAATACGTGTGTGTAGAGTGTTTAACTTCTCTTCGATTTTTTGGCCTCTTGCGAAGCGTGACACTTTGAAAGTGTTTCATGCTTTCAAAGCTTCTTGCTAGGCAAGTGGTGAGCTATTATACTCGCTTTAGTTATCTTGCACTTAAAACATTTTATCACTTAGAGTGGGTGTGTGTGTTATGAATAATCAATGCATAAAGAATGTAAAGCGCGTAACACAAGAGTTATAGTGGTTCGGAGGTTACGCTCCTACATCCACTCTTACCACCTTCACTCGGTGATGAACTTCACTCTCATCACCTTCACTCAGTGATGAAACTTCACTCAAAGCTTGGGTTTACAACAGGCACCCAAGAGCCTATATGAGTTTATACGATCGGCACTCACGAGCCTATGAGTTTATGCGATAGGCACTCACGAGCCTTACAACCATTACAAACTAAACTCTCAAACTTGGTTTGGGTTTTAGTTCGTATAGTTTCCAACTAATGAGAAATCCTTTTACAATAAAGCATAACATAGAAGGCTAGGATTTCTCTCTAAGGCTTATGGATATTTGAGGTTGAAGCCTTATGGATAGACTAGAAGGTTGAGATCTTGAGATATTTTTGGGAGAGATGTAGGATGGTTTCTACTTTGTTTGCTTGCTCTATCATCATCTTTTCTATGTAGCTTGAACCTTCTATTTATAGTAAGGGACACTAATCTATCCGTTGGAGAGATAGAGTGCGTGTTCCTTACTTGTCTAATCCGAATTTGAATTATTCCTTGATAAAGCACAGTCCTAGGAAGATAGCCGTTGACTAGTGGAGCCTAGCCCTGCAAGTTCGGCGATTAGACATATCACAGTCCGTTGAGCAATCCTGAGCGGACACGTGGCCTGGCAGCTGTCGCTTCTCACCTGCTTGTCAGACGCTTTCGCTCAAGCTGGAAGCTCGCTCTGGCTCTGAGAGGCGCTTTGGCTGGAAGCGCGCTCTGAAAGAGAGACGCTTTGAACTTTGGATGCGCGCTTCGGACCTGGAAGGCGCTTTGAACTTTGGAAGCGCGCTCTGGACCTGGAAGACACTTTGAACTCTGGAAGCGCGCTGCGGACCTGGAAGGCGCTTTGAACTCTGGAAGCGATCTTCGGACCTGGTAGGCGCTTTGAACTTCAAAGCGCGCTCTGGCCCTTCCTTTGGTCAGACGCTCCGGCTTTCCTTCAGAGCCGCTCCGGCTTTCCTTCAGAAAGGCACTCCTACCTAGACACTCTAAAGTTACATTTCAATAAAGAACTCCCTAACAAGTGAGCTCTTCTAATACATTAAAATATACATTGTAACTTGAGCTAGATCATCAAAGATAATTAGGGAAATATTCTATGAGGGTTTTGGAATCCAATCAAAACACAATTGAATCCAAGTTCCCCCTTAACATAATATCCCAACAATATATATATATATATATATAATAAATAATTAAGCATAAATAATGTAGTATATATAGATTATGAGAATTCTATTCAAATTGAAATTCTATAAAGATACATATTAATTAGAATAAAGTATTTATTATTTAGCCAAAATTATGAGAATTTAACAAAATAATCAAGAAAAATCATGGTTGATTGACCTTTATTTTGCTATTATATATATATATATATATATATAGTGTACCGGCCGTCGAAATTCGACGGAATCATTTTATATTGTAATTTTAAAGTAAAATTTAAAAGATAATCCAATTATTTATTTTAAATTGATAAAAAAGCAAATGTTCATTTTAAAATATTAATATGAAATTATATCAAAAGAAAAAAAAAAGTAAATGAAAGACAATATTTCGCATTTAGCATTACATATTTGCAATATCAAGCCGTCCATTTCACGGTAATAGAACATTAGATTAATAAAAGTTTTCAAGTAGTCCTATTTATTCAAATTTTATTTTTTCAAAATGTTCGTCATACATGTAATAAAAAAAAAGAGGCAAAAACAATTCTATCTAATATACTTAAGTTTATTACAATTATACCTAAAACTTAAAAAACTTACAAATCTAACTAAAGTTTGTTAAAGGGGACAAAAATACTCCTTCCCATGTGCTCTCCCCTCCCCTTCTTTTCTCTCTCACACACTGCTACACACACACTCCCACACTCATGTTAGCCCCCCCTTCCCTTCTCTTTTTATTTTCATTTATTTTTTATTATGTTTTTCTCTATTCTCTTTTCTTTTACTTTTTATTATGTTTTCTTTCTTTGTTTTTTTCTTTTCCAATTATTTGTTGTTTGTTTCGTTTTAGTTTTTTTGTTTTAGTTTCTTTTTTCTGATTTTTATTTTTTTGTTTATTTATTTTCTTGTTTTCTTCATTCTTTTTTCAGTTTTTTTTCGGTTTTCATTTTTTATTTTTGTTTCACTTTTTTTAAAAAAATACTGTAAGAAATACAAATTAAGAAATTGACAATTTCTTACATTTTTTTGTTGTTTTTTACATTCTTTTTGCAATTTTTTTTTTCGTTTTTTTGTTCTTTTTTTAGATAAGAAATTGACAATTTCTTACCTTTTCCAACTCGATTCGGAAGAATTTAACAATTTCTTGTGTTATACCAATTCACTTGGGAAAAAATAATTTTACTTTCAGTTTTTATTTTGTATTAAATATGTAAGAATTTGATAATTTCTTATGTTTTATTTGGTAGTAAATTTGTTAGTTTCTTATATTTTCTAAAACGTCTTGTAATAATTTATAAATTTCTTATGTTCTTAAACTTGATTGGTAAGAATTTGTCAAAATTTTATGTCCTATGTGGTTAGAATTTGTTAATTTATCACATTATCAAAACATTTTGTAAGAATTTTTATGTCCTATGTGTTTAGAATTTGTTAATTTCTTATGTTTTTTTTTGGTAATAATATGTCAATTTCTTACATTTCTTAAAACGACTTGTAGTAATTTATAAATTCTTATAATCTTAAACTTAATTGGTAAGAAATTGTCAATTTGTTATGTCCTATTTGGTTAGAATTTGTTAATTTATTACCTTATCTAAACGAATTTGTAAGAAATTGAAAATTTAAAAATATAAATTGAAGAAAAACTTAAAAAATTAAAAGCATCATACAAGTAAATTGATTTTTTTTTTGTTTCGTTTTTTTATAAAACAATTACTGTAAGGAATACCAAAATAATTTGATAAAAATTGACAAATTCTTACCTTTTCCAACTCAATTGGTAAGAATTTGGCAATTTCTTATGTTATACCAATTCATTTGGAAAAAAAACAATTTTACTTTCAATTTTTACTTTGTATTAAATATGTAAAATTTAATAATTTTTTATGTTTTATTTGGTAATAATTTGTTAATTTCTTACATTTTCTAAAACGTCTTGCAATAATTTGTAAATTCTTTACATTCTTTAACTTGATTGGTAAGCATTTGTCAAATTTTTATGTTCTAGTTGGTTATAATTTGTTAATTTATTACCTTATCTAAAACGTTTTGTAAGAATTTGAAAATTTCTTATGATCTGCAATTAACTTATTGTCTTGTTTCCTGTGATTTTTAGCCCCTTTTGCCGGTGCTTAAGCCGTACAAAAGCGAGCGCCGCACGATGTATTGGAAATCCCTCCAAGTTGATGCAGCTCAAGAACTGTTTGCCTTCACGTTTGACCCAACCGAAAGCAAAAAGAGGAGACCGAGGGATGATGAGGATGAAGAAGAAGAAAAAGACAACCACATGGAAAAAAATAATTTTACTTTCAGTTTTGATTTACTTTGTATTAAATATGTAAGAATTGAAGGTAGGATACCTTAATGTTGGAAGAAAAAGGGGAAAAAAAAAAAAAAAAAGCAAAAAAGCTCACAGCAAAAGGTAGGATACCTCATTATTCAACAATATCTCAAACAAATGTGGGCATCTCATCTCATCTCATCTCATCTCACTTCATCTCCATCTGACGAAGTGTTTGTGAAATTGCGAGACTGAAACATTATAACAGCCTCTCATCTCATCTCTCTTCATCTCCACACCATAGCCCAATCCTCTATTCTCCATCTCTCTTCCTATCTCTTAGGTCCATACCAGTTAGAGAGAGAGAGAGTTTGTAGAGAAATGGATATGGCTATGGGTGCGCACCCCACCTCGCACCTCACGCCTAAAGCTCTTCTCTCGTTGTCTAGAAATTTTGAGTCTGTTAAGAGGAGCTCCATTAATGGCCATTCTTGGCTGAAAAGGCAATTTCATGGCTCCTCCTTCAGCTCCCCTCTGCCTGCAAGCTCGCTAACGCCAGCGTCGCCGAGTGCCCGATCTCTAATGCGGCAGCGGCTCGTCGTCACTGCCATCTAGCAACGGGAGAAGTTCGCCGTGGTCCTGCAATGAGAGAGAGAGAGAGAGAGAGAGAGAGAGAGAGAGGAGAGAGAGCATAAAATTTGAATTTCACCTACGAAGAAGAAAGAATGGAGATAAGAAGAGAGAGACATAAAACAATGTGAAAGGGTACTTTTGTCCCATATTTGAAAGTTTAGGTAGAATTATCTCTTTTTTAAGTTCTAGGCAAATTTGTATTTCACTTAAGGATTTTAGGCAAAACACTATATTTCCTCATAAAAAAATAGATTTAATAGTGATATTATTTTTCAGGCATTTTCGTTTGATGCCTAGCCGCCCGTTGTTTGGTTCAACCATTTGAAGTTAACATTTGTCGAAAGTTGTATGCATTTTTAAGTAATATTTTTTTGAGTTGTTGTATTTATTTCAAAAGTCTCCCGTTGTTTGGACCAACTATTTTGATGGATAACATTTGTTCTGTTGCATTTCTCAAGTCGAGTCACTATATTCATTTTGAATATGAAGCCGTCCGTTGTTTAGATTATCCTGAAGCCACCCGTTGTTTAGATTATCCATCGAAGATATAATATTTATTGGGTAATTGTATTCATATTGAATATCGAGCCCCCCGTTGTTTGGATTATTGTGAAGTCGCCCGTTGCTTGGATTATCCTTCGAAGATATAATATTTATCGGGTAATTGTATTCATATTTAATATCAAGCCCCCCGTTGTTTGGTTCAACCATTTGAGGGTAACATTTGTTAGGGTAATTATATTCATTTTGAATATGAAGTTGCCCGTTGTTTAGATTATCCATTAGAGATATAATATTTCTCAGGTATTTATATATATTTTGAATGTCAAGCCGCCCGTTATTTGGTCCAACCATTTGAGAGTAACATTTGTTGGCAGTTGTATTCATTTTTAATGTAATATTTTTTGAAAACTACATTGTCCGTTGTTTGGGTCAACGGTTTTGAGCGATAACATTTGTTGGGTTGTATTTCTCAACTCGAGTAGTTATGTTCATTTTGAATATGAAGCCGCCCGTTGTTCGGATTATCCATTGGAGATATGGGTCAACTATTTTGAGGGATAATATTTATTGGGTTGCATATAGTTATATTCGTTTTGAATATAAAACTGCTCGTTGTTTGGATTACCGATCAGGGATATAATATTTTTCTGGTATAAACCTGCCCCTTGTTTGATATAAATATCGAATGATAAAATGTCTAGCCGCCCATTAAATTTTGAATATCAACTCACTCGTTATTCACAATAATAAAAAAAAACATAGATTAATGAGGGTAGCATTTCTTGATTAATCGAACATGTTCAATTTTTTGTTATGTCAATGCATCCATTATATGTATAATAGATTAATGATGAACATTTTTCGACAATAATCACTTTATGTCAAATAAAAAAATATTGATTGATGAGATTATTAATGATGAATAAATTTAACTCGTGGTATGTATAAAATTTTACATAATTTCACGTAGGATGAAGATCCGTTTTTGTATTATATATTTTCACAATAATAAAAAAAATATATAGATTAATGACAGTAGCATTTCTTGACTAATCGAACATGTTCAATTTTTTGTTATGTCAATAATATGTGTATTAATGATGAACATTTTTCGACAATAATCACTTTATGTCAAATAAAAAAATATTGATTGATGAGATTATTAATGATGAATAATTTAATGATGAATAAATTTAACTCGTGGTATGTATAATACTTATTTAGTTAAAAAATATACATCTTTATTAATGATGCATATCTTGTATGAATATCATTTTTTATATTAATTGATTGATGATGAAATTTAGGAAAATTTAGGAAAATATTAGTATATAATATGCATATATGTGGAGTAGTATTTATATTGATTAAATTATTGCCTAATATAGCCAAAACCACGAGAATTTAGAAAAATAATCACGAAAATTCTACATAATTCCATGTAGGACGGAGATCCGTTTTCGTATTATATATATACTAGCTTGTATCCCGTCGAAATTTGATGGGGTATTATTTTATTATTATTTATTAAGATGGTAGTATTATGATAATTTGTTGAAACGATTCTCATTTTATTTCTAATTTATTGTGAAGTGTCATAAATTGAAAATATACACTTTTGTTATAAAAATTTAACAATTATAGTTATCCATACATATTAAAAGAATTTCAAAAATTTATTGGCTAATAGGCCACCTCAAAATCAATTTTGTGTCTAATATATTCTCAGATGTTTTAAATTCAAAATATACATTTTGTTACATTGACAAGTATAGCAATCGATACATACTAAAAGAATTTCAAAAATATATTGGCCAATGAGCCACCTCAAAATCGAATATGAGTCTCCCGTGGCTAGGCGCTTCTGCTGTATCCGCCGATTTAGGCACAAATATATTGGCCAATGAGCCACCTCAAAATTAGATATAGTCTCCCGTGGCTAGGCGCACCTGCTGCATCTGCCGATTTATAGGTTTAACAAACCTCCCCCACCCAAAACTCGACGACATCCTCATCATGTGGGATTAGCCTCTTGTCTTCGATCCATTTTCAACAACAACTCGCTCACCACAAGTGATTTATTGCGGCACACCATGGCCGTTGCTTGACGCAGCTCCCGCCAAGACTTTTCCATACGTGAGCACACCACGGCCCACACTTGGCTGTTTCATCGCCATGTCCTTCCCAGGCTCCCCATGGCCCACTTTCGACATGTCCTGACCCTCATCCAACATTTGGATACCCAAAATATATTGCATCGTGTTGACCCAAGCCTCCTCCTCCACGGATTCAGAGACCACAACATTCAATTTCTCCCCACGTAAGCCTTCCGCTTAAAAATATACATTTTGTTATACAAATTTGACAATTATAGGTATCGAGTCTCCATCAAATATAAAGCACCCGTGAAGCTTGTTCCTGCCCCCGAAGCGTGACTCGCCGCACCACCAGCACTGGATCGTTGAGAGCCTTCTTCTTCCAACCTTTCCCCTTGTCCTTAGCACGTCTCGCACCCCCATGTTCGGGCTCGGAAGAGCCACCTGCCTTCGAGTCCACCAACATCAATTAAAAAAAAATCAAAATTTTATTGGCCAACGGGCCTCCTCAAAATCAATTGACATTATATCAAACATAAAATGAGCATCATTTCAACCATTTTGGCTATTTTCAGTTCGGGTTGATTGTGTTAAACTGTTTTTAAGTTCAAAATATTTTGGCCCTAACACTATTTCGGTTTTGAGGTGGCCCATTGGCCAATGAGTTTTAAAATTATATTAGTATGTATCGATAGCTATGATTGTCATTTTTTTATAATAATGTATATTTTTAATTTTTAATTACAAAATCAATTTTGAAGTGGCCCGTTGGCCAATAAGTTTTTAAATTCTTTTAGCTATAATTGTCAAATTTAACTAATTATCATAATACTAACATCTTAAAGCAATTTCAAAACTTAAAACTCAAAATCTCTATAATAGCATGAAGGGTTTGTCTGATTAACCGAAAGTTTTGAAATGATGATGATTTTGTGTTAATATATCGTCAAGTATCTTTAGTTAAAAAATATATTTTTTGTTATAAAAATCTGACTATCATGCATAGAAATCGATACACAGTAAGACATCTATAAATTAATACTCTATAAATTAATAAGCTCTTGTTGGGATATTATGTTAAGGGGGAACTTGAATCAAGTAATAAACAATTTGTTTTGATTCGATTCCAAACCCTCTTTAGAATATTTCCCTTATTATTTTTGATGAATTAGACAAGTTTTTATAAGGCAAAGCTTACTTGTTAGGAAGCTTTATTTTTAGTCTAGAAGTGTTGAGAATGGAGCAATCAGAGCTCGCAAAGTGTTAGGAAATGAAGCAGCTCCAGCAGTGAAGCACTGACAAAGCGTCTTGAAGACGCTTCAGATAAAAATGCTAAGAGAGAAATTTCCTCAGTAGAAGCGAAGCGCTCTCAAGTCAGCTCACCCAAGCATCTCTGGTATAGAGCTGAAATCAAAGCGTCAATCAGTACAAGTGTGGCATGACTCGCAGAATCCAAGTTTGAATTTTCAAACTCTCGGATGTCTGACATCTCACAGAATGAAGTCTACGTGTCATCACACTATTGCACAATGGAAACGGCACAGTCCAAGAAGTCAAAGTTAGGTAAAGGCGGACATCCCTTCCTGACTCTTACAGACTGACATGCCGAATTATCCGAAAATTAAGGAACACGCAACCTCTTCTCTCTCAACCGGAAGTAGGGTTCCTTACTATAAATAGAAGGAGTTGCACACACACTAAACATACACGTACAAATGACTCAAGCATTCACATTTGAAAGAACTCAAGCAAATTTCTTTCTAGTACTTAGTTCTTTCAAAGCGCTCCACTTTAGTGTGTCCTTAAGAACTTGTTTCTTAAGTATTGCAACTACCTCACTTTCTAGGCTCAATCTCTTATATCCATAGCCTAGACTCTTGAGAATTCTTATCTCTTACTTGTGATTTCATTGTAAAGGATTCTCATACTTACAAAAATCCAAAACCCCAAAACCCAAGTCTAGAGTGAATAGATTAAGTTGTAAGGTTATCGAGTTTTTGTGAAAGAGTGTGTTGTTGTAAGGCTTCTCGAGAGCCAGTAAAATCTCTGAGGATTCAAGTGCAAGTTTGTTATTTGCCTTGAATCACTTCCCCTTGGAAGTATAAAACAAGGAGTACCGAGTGAAGGTATTCATCCCGTCGTGGATAAAGTGGACGTAGGAGAGGTGCTCCGAACCACTATAAATTGGTCGTCTCTTTATTTTAAGTTATTTATTGCTTTGATTATTCGCATACACACACTCACCTTTTTAATTTTAACAAGGTTTTAATTTGCAAGATAAGCTTTAAAGGCTCACCACATTCCGCATAGTATCACACGAGCAAGAGGCTTTGAACGCTTCACTTAGCTTCAAAGCGTCTACTCGTCTAAAAGGCTGAAAATCGCAAGAGAAGTTACACTTCTCTACACACGTATTCACCCCCCTCTCTACATGCGTAAGCGCCTTTCGGGACCAACAACTCTCCACAATAATAAAATCTTCTGGTCTCGATTTGAGCCTTTGTAAAAAATCATCAAATTCGATAAGATAATAAGATAATAATTTTTTGGAAAATCTAAGTCCCATTAAAACTCTAAATTAATAATTTATAAATATTATTATAAATATTATGGTAATTTGCTAAAATATGAATCTATTATTACTTGATCTTTTTTAAAATTTAAATCTAATTGGATTTCATCAACCCACTGTTATAAATATTTTTGAGTACATGTGAGATGGTCTCTCTTATACTCACATAATGCTTAATGCATGATCATTATTAATGGGTATTTTTGTTATCCCTTTTAGATGGAAGACATGTTGGGGATGTTGTATATAGCTAAAGCAAAAACATGTTTTAGTATATATGACATGTATTCCACTGGTAACAATCACCTATCTGAATAAATATATTAATAAGAATAAGCCCTATATCTCATGTTTTAGAACACGTGGACGGCTCGGGTGTCAGGGAGATCACGCAGCGTTCGACAATAATTATGAGATATAAACAGTGTCACAGTCGAGATAGCTTGGGAAAACTATCGGTTTAGACTGCAACATAACGGTAGTGGCGGGTCTCAGTCGCTAGTTATGTTGGTACGGTGGAACGTATTGACAGGATCGAGTGAGATAAGGTTCTTCTGATACTGACCCTAGCAATAGGTGAAGAACTAGAGATCTCGGGATTTAGAGATTTGATCTTAATCTCGATATGCTATTAGAGATATATGTGTTGTTCACTGTTACTTTGACTTGTATAGCTAAGGGTCTATCGCAGCATCCCTGATGACTAGCATCTTGGGTAACATGAGGGCACATAGTATGTCTAATTAGTTATATCGAGACACCGTGTCCGTATTAGGTTGAGAGATATCCCCTCAGGGAGTTCACAAGGTTTATTATACCAAGTCATGCATGCTGATTAAGTTCAGGTATAATAATAAGGGGTGAACGGGTACTACTTGAGGAGTATAAGATGTTAATTAATTATGAGCAGTCAGAGGAGCTCTAATTAATTAATGGATATCGGAGTCATTAAACACGGGGATAACTCTAAATAAAGTATCAGCCTCAATCTACAAATTGGGACAGAGCGGTGATTCAGTTGTGATTCTTTAGTGGAATGCATCACAGCTCTAATGAAATAAATGTTCTGGGTTGATCATGGTTATTTCATTAGGTAAGGCTAAACTCTGTCTGGTACATAGATCCCTGGGGTGGCCCAAGAGCTCTTCAGGAAAGGAATTCAAGGTATTATTGAGGGATATCAGTTTTGGACTGAAAAGAGGCATTATGGGCTTGAGCCCATTAATGTGGCGCCTACTGTAGTGTAAGGGACGCCAGTTTCCTCTTCTGGTGTCCATCTGATCTCAATAATTGTACTCTGGTTAATTATATAATTATGGAATAAATTAATATCTAATTAATTAAGATTTATTCTTAATTAAGAAATTAGATAATTAATTAATAATTATATATATTATTTTCCTTATAATAATTAGGATTAATTCTAATTATATTTAATTAGAATTTGTTCCAGTAATTATTAACTAAACCGGGCTTTAATTAATTAAAGCCCGTGACTTAGTGGACAAAGGAAAGTGGCGCCTCCTCCTCTTATAAATAAGGAGGAGGAGATTCTCAAAACCTAAGTTTTGGAGAGTGTAATCGGCGCCCACACTAGCAGAGGGAGAGTTCCTGGTTCCAAAGTTCCTAGACGCCCACACAGTCGAAGAACTTCGAGGAAAGGGATCACACCTCAGTAATCTAGACCTGTAGATTACTCCGTCGGCACAGATCTGAGGTATAACATTCTAAACTCGATTATATGATTTAGTTGCATTTAAATTATCACATCCAATTCGAAGATCCTATGGGAAAAAGGAATGCTTTCAAGCAGTAGTTCCAACAACTGGTATCAGAGCCACGGTTCTAGAATTGGCTCTGTGATAATTGGAATAAATGTATGTTCATGCATTCGAGTCGATTATGCTATAAACTGTGCATGCTGCTGTCCGGGAACAACGTGTGTTGTTTTTGATCCCGTTTTATTCGGTTTTTTGTGTTGTTTTTCAAATCGGTGAGAAATAAGGTACCGATTAGAATAGGATTCATTTTTCTGTAAATATCTTTGTATTTTGATTTCCTGTAAATTCTGTGCGGTAGAGATCGAGTGAAGAAATTCAAGAACGAGGCACGAGAATTGAGGAGACGGCGGCGACGATGCGCGTGGAAGCGCATGTCGCACACGCGCTTTCTTCGATCGAATGGCTGCACCGTCTTCAGCCATGATCGCTGCCTTCCTCCTCGTCGATTCACGGTGGTCAACCTAGGGTTTAAACCCTAGATCAAGACGGCGCCGGAACGAGGATGGTGGTGGCAGGATCAATGGCAGAGCGGCGGGAGCGGAAGGCGACGGCGGTAGGGGGCTGAAACCCTAAGGGTTTCGGCCATCGCTGCTTCGCGGGTTCGATCGGGGCATGGTGCAGACGGCAAACCTGCCCAGCATCTCGATGGTGCTGGGCGGAGCACGTCTCGGACACGGGCGGCGGCAGAACAGCGGCGGACGACTGGCGAGGCGACGACGGCGATCGGTGGCTGAGTGATCCCGCTAGGGTTTCGCGAGCTTGATCATGATCGGCGTCGAGGCGCTGCTCGTCGAGTCTGCAGCAACAGCAGCTCGGCACCGGCCCAAGTGCTGAGCGGAGGTGATGGCGGATAGCTACGGGCGGAGGCGGACGACGGCGGCAGCGATAGGGTTTTTACTGCACGTACGCCGTCGAGGGCTTCTGCTCCGACTGCTGCGATTGCTCCAACTGTTGCAGCTGCTGCTGTGGTTTCGGGGCGGCTGTTGGACGGCGGACGATCGTGGCAGAGGTGGTGGCTGGACGTTGCAACAGCCATGGCGACGTTCGGCGGTGAAATTTTTCTGCGCGCGGACCCGTTGTCTACTGTGGCTGTTCCGGCTGCTGCTGCACGCGGTGGCTCGACGCCGGGGCCCTCTTGGTGCCGGGAAGCTGGTTGAGCCAGTGGGAGCGGTCGGCGGCGGCGGTGGTTCGTCGGCGGAGCTGCAGCAGCGTCGGAGGCTCGGAGAAGAAGAAGATGAAGACGATGATGATGATGGTGATTTTTGGAGGTCGGGCCGGGATGCCGGGGTGGGCTCGGGCCGGGCTGCAAGGGACGCAGCTGGCCCGTTCGCCCAGCCCATGCGCGATCCGACCCGATCCGGTCCGTTTGACACGTACGATGACGGCGCGTGTGATGCACGCGCGTACGTCGTTGTGACATGTGTCGGTGACGTGGCAAGCGACCGAGGGATGTTCGTTTTTTCAACGAACGGTCCTCGTCGTTCAACGAGGGCTAAGGTTTTCTGAAACTTTAGTGTGATCGTTGACGGTTAGGTTTTCATAACCTAATTCATTTCTAAAATCATTCGTCTCGTCTCATTTTGGAAATAGGGAATTCCGCGCCCTAATTCCATTTCGAGCTACTTGCTAATTATGGAAGGTGGACTTGAAGACCAAGTGAAGACTTTCCAAGACCGAAGCTTGTTTCGGATTTTAATTAATTAAATTGTAATAGATAGGTTTTATCCTTCCCGGTCAGCAGCCTATTTATTTATTTTAATTAACTATGCATGCTATGGATGGTTTAAATTACGCAATGTGATAAAAGCATGTTTTGCATGTTATTGTTGCTTTTATTAAATGCGTAATAGAAACGAACATGCCTAAGGTGTCATAACATGGATTTACGATTTCAAAAGCGAGCATGTTTTATTACTTGCGCTTAGAAATCATGCGGTAGGACTTAATTGTCAACGTGCTTCGTATATCGCATAAAACCCTTTGAAAATTAAAGAGACTAAGCGGTAAAATCAATTAGTTCTAATTAATTAATTGGGGACCTCCATATTTGGTTTTAGACGAAGTCAAGGATTAGAATCGTATAGACGTCCACCTACGTGGCCTACACGATCTCGAAACCCTTGCCCGTATATTCGTCGGTAAAATTTCTCAATAACTTAGAATATTCTTTAGGAGAGTGAGAGTTGTACGAGTAAACGTCCACCCTACGTGGCTTGCACGTACAGGCTCTAACTCGGTCCTTAGTGGAAGTTTTAAGTGAGATAATCTAAGAGGGCGTCTACAATACCAGCATAGTTCTCATTTTCTATGCTATCTTGTAGATAAACTCGGTTAGGTGAATAATATGGTTAAAGCTTAGCTACTAATTGATGAATCCTCCCTACGAGGTCACTTCTCAAAATAGTAGGGTCCGGTTAATGTACGGGCTATTATTTCTTTAGTTCACAAGGGTCCATGTGATGATAAGAGAAATAAACTGGCTCTAGAAGTCATGGTCGAAAATTTCATGCTTGCCTGGTCGCCCTACGTGACTCAAGTATAAAATTTTTGGGCTACTCGTTTGTTGGTTCAATGTTATTTTGTCAAAGGATTATAACATTGATAACATAAATTATTTTTATTAAATAAGTTGTTAACTGTCAACTTATGTTATTTGGTTTCAGATATGTCTTTGTCCTCAATACGCAATAAAATAAATCGTTTGCTAAATTTCCCTAATGGAATTCCTGAGGATTTCCGTGAGAAGCTGCTAAGAACCTTGGCAAGAAAAGAAATGGAGTTAATGAGGTTTGTGGATTATTTCGATATGAAACGGTACCTCAAGGTGTTCACACATTTCTCCGGCACATACTTCCTAAATGGAGGAAAGATGGCGGGAAGAACGAGGTGTGAAATCTTGCTTTCTACTTTCCCTGATTGGTTTTTGGCCTTAAGGGAAGAAGTTGTTGGTGAAGTTCATCATGAGGATGTCTTTGCTTTATGCGAAGAATTACTCAAAATTGATGAAGTCAGGATCAACTTAATCCAAGAAGCAAGAAGGGAAAATCGACTCGATCAAGGGAAACCTCCCAATGAAGAAAAGGTTATGAGATACTCATCAACCTGGAATGAAAATGAATATACCATAAGTGACTATGTTCAGTCACGAAGGTATAGGAGGTTTCTTGATTTTGTTGATACAACCAGAGCCAAGGTTCAGTTAGCATGCGAACATAAACTTCCAGCTAAGAAGGTTTATGTAAGGCGGAATAAGAAACAAAAGATGGGTGAAGGTATGTTTCTAAATGTAACATGGTGAAACATATTAGCATTGGTTTAGTCCTTTATTGGACGGATTGAACTGGTGGATACTAATTATGGTTTGTTACATGTTTTTCTTTGTAGGCGATGCCACAAAGGATGATGAGGCAGCTTCGAGTCCTGATGTCAGCGAGCATTGATGGTTGATGCGGTTGCTGATTGCTCGAAGACTTCTGTTTTCTTTGTTTTATCTTTTGGTTTTGAGATAGATGTTTAGGATGATACATTACTTTGCTGTTTTTCATTACATTGGTTTGCCAAGTTTTGGCGGTACATTTGTTTTGAATTGGTTTATGGATGATTTCGGTTTTAACATTTGTGTTAATTCGATTTTAACACTGGTTGTTAAATATTTTTCATTCATGTGTTGAAGTAATTATCTAGTAACATGGAATATCTCAAATATGATTAGATAAATGTAGTTGTTTCTTTGTTTCTCACCTCTTTTCTCATCTTGATTTGAAACATTACTAAACTATGTCAAGTATCTATAATTCTACCTTACAATTTGAGTATAAATTGGCATGATGACCGATTTTGACTCAAGTTGGATATAAGGGATATTTGCATGTATCGTAGTGCAAATTAGTTGAATTAAGATTGACGATAAGTTGGATTAGTAAAAGTTCCAATAAAAGATTAAAAGGATAAGGTGATAAAAAAAGATCGTCATTGAATGAATGTTCAAAAATGATAGGATCATTCAAGGAATTTCAATAAGCCCAGAAATACAAGAATGAATAGTCACAAGTATTCTGCACAAGGTCATCTTTATTGCAGTGGGAGTGTTTTTTGAAAGAGAACACTAAATCGTTAAGAAACGACCACGTAAACGTAAAAGTTTAAATGAGAAGGTTAAAGTAATTGATACAATTCATGTTGTTTTGCAAGGTTCGTTGTTGGATTTAGATTCATGATGAAAAGTGCAAAGGAAGAACAAAGTTGAAATGGAAAATATAGAAAAAGTTTTCTATATTTCTATATTAACACTTTTTGTACCTCGTAAGTTACAATCCAATATCTGTTTAAAGTCAATGGCTTTTGGTAGGAGATATTCAGATATAACGGTTATGTTGGAACAAATGTGTATCAATTAAGGACATTATTCTGAATGGCTTGATAACTCTTGCGGAAATTCGAATAATAGGAGCATTTATGGAATGACATGCATAAAATCAAGTTTTATGGAACATGTCAATAAATGTTATAATTCTCAGGGTAATAAAGATGAAAGGCGTGATTTTCTTATACATTATGTGATAATATCACTAACTTAGGCAACATTGTGAAAGTATTATCAGACATAATGGTGGTGGTTATCCGGACAGTTTAAGACGCAGAATTTGAATAATGTAGGGTATATCCATAAGGATAGTATACATGATTCAAGTATTCTACGTAGGTTACTGTTCTGACTAGGTTATCGATATAATTTATATCGGAAAAGTGTCAGATATTTGCTATTGTTGCGTGCAAGGTAACAAATATAGTTCATTAATGAACACGGATAATCGGGGAGTGTGTTGGTAAATGAGGTAATCGACCTTAAATCTATGTGTTCACTTAGAGAGGAGAACCATACCTTGGAGAATCTCGGGACAGTAAAATGTTTATGAGAGTTCTTTCATGACAAGCTAAATTTGTAGTGGGAGCTACTAAAGCAGCTGTATGGTTGGAAACTTTACTTTGTGAAATGGTAGTAATCCTATCTTGCAAGAAATCTCACATGAGCTTTCAAGTGCAGAAGCAAGATTTACAGATTTGTCAAACTGGGAAAACACATAGGAGTACCGATTGGTTTATGTAACCATAAGGCGATATTGCGTGTATAAAGGAACATTAAAGCAGAAATGTTTACAAGCAGCAGTTCCAACAAGACATGGCTGGGTGTTATGAATTATTTTATTTTCATATTGAGATTTATATAGTATATGTTTCATTTATCATGCATGAATATATTTAATTGGCTATAATAGTTGTTTAAGTGCAACAAATTTAAGTAATTCCAATGAATTGAAACATGCGTCCATGAATATAATAAGTAGTAGTTAATTGTATACGATAAATTGATATTATACAGGAATATATTTAATTAGCTACAAAGAATTGGTTGATTCATGAATATAATCAATGAAACATATATAAATTCATTTATTTTCAACATATGTACTAAATTTGTTGAGTTTAAAAAGTCTCTCTTTTAATTAATAAAATATTAATTTATCAATATATTAGTATCTCTCTAAATTAATAAAATTACATAGTCCCAAGATTATTAATTTATAGAGATTTTACTTTATAGTAAAAATATTTTAAAAATTTATTGGCCAACGAGCTACTTCAAAATAAAAGTAGGGTTAGGGTCAAAATATTTTAACTAAAAAATAATTTAGTTTGATCGACTCGAAATAAAATTTTCAAACACTTATTGGCTAGCGGACCATCTCAAAATTGATTAAAATTTGACAAACGTAGTTATTGATGCATATTAAAATAATTTCAAAGAAAAAGATTGGCCAATGGGCCACCTTAAAATTAAAGTTATGCTAGAGCCAAATTATTTTAACTCACCTGAAGATTTATTATTTAAATCAACTATCAATATATTTTTATGAATCTATTCCATTAAAATATTAAACAATAAATTTGTAAGACGCTTCCCCTCCAACCAAGAGGTCGGGGGTTTGAGTCACCTCTGGTGCGTGTGCGTGTGAGTGTGTTGTATTTGCCTAATAAAAAAAATACACTTTATCTCTAAATACATTTTATCTATAATAAAAATATAGTTACATGGTTAGTATTAATATTAAAGATTAGCATATAAATAAGATAACTATGAAGGGAATAGAGAATGGATAGAGGATGTAAATTGTTAATTAATATTTTTGTAAACTGAAACAACTATCGTATATGCAAGAAAAATAGCAAATGCTTGCAATAACCAATAGCCAACAATGATGAAGGGAAAATATAAAAGGGCGGAATTTGATTAGCGATATAACCAAAACAAATTACATTAAATAACATTAATTAGTGATGTGGTGTAGTGGTATAAATCATAGCTATCATGTGAGAGATCTTGGGTTCGAATCCTCCAATTCTCATAATTATATTTTTAAATTTGAAGTGCAAATAACTCAAATTTTAGATAAATAGTAATGGAGGCCGTAGGTGATGCCACGTAGGCATATGAATTAACGTGGTGCTTCGAATGCACAGCGGAACGTATAATATACTAGTTTATATCTCGTCGAAATTTGACGGGGTATTATTTTATTGTATATTTATTGAAATAGTAGTATTTTGATAATTTGTTGAAACGATTCTCATTTTATTTCTAATTTATTGTGAAGTGTCTTAAATTGAAAATATACACTTTTGTTACAAAAATTTAACAATTATAAGCTATCGATACATACTAAAAGAATTCTAAAAATTTATTACCAAATGGGTCACCTCAAAGTCGATTTAGTGTCTAATATATTATCAGGTGTTTTAAATTCAAAATATACTTTTTGTTACAAAAAATTGGCAGTTATAGCTATCGATATATACTAAAAGAATTTTAAAAATATATTGGCCAATGGACCACCTCAAAATCGAATATGAGTCGCTCGTGGCTAGGCGCACATGCTGTATCCGCCGATTTAGGCAAAACTATATTGGCCAACGGGCCACCTCAAAATCAGATATAGTCGCCCGTGGCTAGGTGCACCTGCTGTATCCACCGATTTAGGGGTCTAACAAGCCTTGTCATGTGGGATAAACCTCTTATCTTTGATACATTTTCAGCAACAACTCGCTCACCACAAGCGAGTTCTCGCAGCACACCACGACCGTTGCTTGACGTAGCTCCCGCCAAAACTTTTGCATACGTGAGCACACCACGGCCCACACTTAGCTGTTTCATCGCCACGTTCTTCCCAGGCTCCCCACGGCCCACTTTCATCATGTCTTGACCCTTATCCAACACTTGCATTCCTGAAATATACTGCATCGTGTTGACCCGAGCCTCCCCCTCCATGGATTCAACAACCACAGAATTCAACTTCTCCCCACGTTAGCCTTCCGCTTCGGACAGTCCCGTATCCGATGGTCTCCATCACATATGAAGCACCCGCGAAGCTTGTTCCCGCACCACCAGCGATGGGTCGTTGAAAGTCTTCTTCTTCCAACCTTTCCCCTTGTTCTTAGCATGTCCGGGCTCGCAAGAGCCACCTGCCTTCAATGTTGTAAGCGCCCCAATGTTGTAATACATAAGAGCATTTTAAAATCTTTTTGGCCAATGAGCCATCTCAAAATTGAAATAGTATCAGAGCCAAAAAAATTCAAAAACTTCTTGGCCAACGGGCCACCTTAATACCGAAATAGTGTTAGGACAAAAATATTTTTTACTAAAAATTTGAAAAATAGTATTATGATAATTTGTTAGAGTATATGTGTTACAAAGTCGCGTTAAATTTTATTAGAAAAATAGTTTAATGCGGTGTACTCCATTACCGAGAAGTTGTACTCTATTTATACGTAATTAAAAAAAAATCAAATCAATGAAGGGAATCTCCATTATGGAATTTTTCATGGCCAATGAGCCACCTCAAAATTAATATAGTATTAGGGCCAAAATATTTTAACACAAAAAAATAAATAAATTAGCCAATCCGAATTGAAAATAGCCTATGAAGCTCATTTTGTGTCTAATTATTGTCAACTGTTTTAAATTAAAAATATACTTTTTGTTATAAAAATTTGACAATTATAGCTATCTATACATACTAAAAGAATTTAAAAAAATGTATTGGCCAATGGGCACCAAAATCGATTTTGTGTTTAAAAATTAAAAATATATTTTTCGTTATAAAAATTTGTCAATTGTAGTTATCGATACAAACTAAAGGAATATTAAAAACTTTTGGGCGGGCCACCTCAAAATCGAAATGGTGTCAGAGCCAAAATATTATAAATAAAAAACAGTTTAGCTTGATCAATTGAAACTAAAAATAGCCTGAGCCAAAATATTTTACTTTCTTTTTCTTTTCTTTTCTTTCCTTTTTTTTATTTATTTTGGGAAGAGTAACAAAAACACCATCAACATTGAAATATTTTTCGGGTCATGGTTCGATCGGTTGAACCGTTTGATAAATAAATTAATAAAAATAATAAAAAAAATCTACTTATATATATATATATATATATATCAAATTTTTCATGATTTATATAGTACATGTTCATAAAAATTTTAGAAACACATGTTAAAATCAATAAAAAATAATATACATATTCATATTATATAATTTATACTCAAAAAATATATTTATAATTTTATAAATGAACATAATGTAGTTGATAATGATTCAAAACTGATTGAATAATGGATATATATATATATTATAAGCTGTAAATAAACTGATTGATATATATATATATATATATATATATATATATATATATATATATATATAAGCCATAATTTTAGCTACTCATAAGTAAAATGTATATTTATAACCATATATACCCTAAGTTGTGGTTGCGGGTCGTGGTTGTATCATAATCTCGGGCATCGTCACAACCTCGGATGGTTATGGTTCCAATACATGACCATACGTTGAGATCGCACGTCCTGTGATTGTGGTCCTGATACCTTTTACTTATGAATTATGATAGGTTAAAATTAATTTGTATGACACCACCGTCTACTTTATGCATCTATCATCATCTGCAGATACATGACTTATGTATATACCTTGTTAAAGATATACTACTTCCTCTGTTTCAAGATTGTTGACACGTTTATTTTCCTTTCTTTTTGGAACACATTTCCACGCTTTTCGATGATAGATTTTAAAATAAATTTTTGAAGTATCTTTTCTTTTACGAGATACCTCGTGTGTCGTAGTATCCCGTAAATAAAAAATTACTTCAAAAAATTATTTTAAAATCCATCATCGAGAAGCGTAGAAATGTGTGCCAAAAAGAAAGGAAAATAAACGTGTCAACAATCTTGAAACAAAGGAAGGATTAAATTCAGTGGAATTAAGGGTCAACGTAGTAAATTCGAATCAAATTAGTTAAGGGTTCTAGTTTAAATCTCACTGCCATTTATTTAAAGTATGGTTTTGTTATTATAGACAACTGGACTCTGGTCCAAAATGGAGAGGTATAATTTTTCTTTCAAATTCTCAGTGTTGAGTTTTAATTAACTACGAAGAGTTGAGTGTGTTCTATCAACTTAACCCAAAGAAATAGAAGTTATCCATCGTACTCACATTGTGGTTCATTGAATATTGTTAATAAAGTCTTCTTATTTTGGGTTATAGGCCAAGTGAATTAATTAGGCCAGATAATTATTTTAATTTCAAGGTTTGACCACATTATGCGGCCGGACTGATACAAGTATTTGTCATAAATTAAAAAGCATATGAAATTGCACTGCCTTTATACCTAAAACTAAATCAAAATAAGACACAAAACGACCACAAAAATGGGCTCGTCATGAAGTTTAATACGGAGTAATATTTATTTGTTTGGGTTGAATTTTATTTGTTAGATGCTAATTTTTATTTTTTATGTGGTTAATATTGTATAAAAATGAAACAAATCAAAAAAAAAATTGTATATTATTTGGTGGAACAATATATATACCAAACTTAAGTATTTATTGGTATTAATGTACCAAAATTTTGTATAATGACATACCGAATTTCGATACGATATATTGAAAAGTTGCATGTTATGGTAATACTCCTTCAATTCCACTTTAGAGATCCTAATTATCACATTGAGATGTCCCACTTTAGAGGTCACATTACCTAAAATGAAATATTTAGCGCAAACCACACTACAATTAGGATCCCAATTAAGTCCAATTTTCCAATAATCATTTTTTTAAATTTAATTATTCTAAGAAATTAAAAAAGAAAATCTTAAAAAGATTAAATTTGTGCTAATGATACTTCCAAAGCAAGTTTTATTTCTCCGACGACAAATTAAATGGTTTTAAATTTCCATTTTTCTTTTCCCTACCCCTAATGTCCAAAAAATATATACTCCCTCCATTTCGTTCAATAAGCTACATTTTATTTTGACAATTCTGGCACGTTTTTCCACGCTTCTTGATGATGGGTTTGAAAATGAATTTTTGAAGATTTTTTTCTTTTACGGGATATTACAACTATCAGAGTATCCCGTAAAAGAAAAAAATCTTCAAAAATCCATTTTAAAACTCATCATCAAGAAGCGTGGAAAAGCGTGTCAGAATTGCCAAAATAAAATATAGCCTATTGAACGAAATGGAGGGAGTATATATATAAATAAATAAATATAAATATGCATACACATAAACCCATTCAACTCAACAGTTTGCGCGCACGCATCCTAAAAACAAGAAGACATGGAGAAAGGGGAGAGCTCTGCCTCAAAATCTTCCAGTGGTGATGTCTGGGCTAAACTAGGTACTCTGAGAAATAAACATAAAAAAATTAGAAAAAGTTTCTTGAATTATTTACTCAAGATGAATTTATCTTGCTTTAATTTATTTTCTCGTGGACTATGTATTTGCATAATGGTATTGTTTTCATTTTTCATTTAATTTATTTATGTTTTCTCTTTCTTGTTTCTTGATTTTCTGCGAATGTGCTTATGTGTTTTCTGCGACTCTCTTGAATTTATATAGTGCATTGGTGTTTAAAGTGGTGTACTTAATAGAAAATCTAATCTTGGTGATAATAGATTCTTTAATGTTTTCCATCCCTGAGTTGAGACTTTAGGAGGGAGAAGGCAACGAAGAAAATAGGGATATATTATGATTGTAATCTGGTCGTGCTGTGGTTAACTTTCAACTATAATTCGGTTTGCTAAGTTGAATGCATATTTGGTTGAAGCAAAAAAGTTGTCTTTTTCCCAACTTCTCTTCCTTAAGTTTGTGTGTTAGTCTGGATTACTACCTCGGAGTTTAATATTTTGTGATGATTGGTATGAAAGTAGTGTATTATATGTTGAAGTGGAGTTAGGGTCCCGCTTAAAGTAGTGTCGATGTATTAAAGTGGAGTTTGAGTCCCACTTAAAGTGAAAAAGTGCGAATTTGAAACGGTCTTATTATGTAGGGTCCACTTCTGAAATAGAAATTGCCCTTTTTCTTGGATGTAAGAAAAAAGAAATCGGGTCCGTTTATTATGGATGAAGGTAGTGTTATTTGCTGCGCTGTCTATGTTGATTTACACATGCATTCTGGGTGTGATCTCCATGTAACCAAAATTGGATTATTTGCAAACATATTTACCAGTACCATTGAGCTCAAGATTTTTTTTAAGATATTGAATTGACATCAGATGAGGGGTGTTTGCACATTTTTTATGCACATAGAAATGATTGTGTTCTCCAGAATTTGGATGTTCAGCTAGCATATTTACTACATTCTTTTTTGCAGTGCCATTGAACTCGGACTATTCAGATATCGAATTGAGATTAAATGAGGAGACAGTTTGCTCAGACATTAAAACCCCTCCATGTGAAAAGCATGTATGGTGCCAGATAACTAGAGAAAAAGATCAAAGCTCAGCCTTAATGGAGAATAAGAGGTATACTGTATATATTTGATGAGTACACTTCTCTAATTTGGTATGTCTGTGACTGTGTGTGGTGAGAAATTTGAGTATTCACTCAAAATATTGAAATGATTGATTTCTTAGAGTTAGTCGAATTTGACGGTGACATCTCATTTAGTTACCTATCAAGTTAGTGTCTTTAAAAAATCTGAAAGCTGGCCCTTATAACTGTGGGTTTTGGTAATCAAAAGGATCTATCTTTGTAATTTGTATATAACTTTCTCTTCACATGGCATGAATGTATCTGCATGCTTGTTTGAAACATAGTACAAATTATGAGAGTCTTATTATCAAGTGGTACTGAAACTCTTGGCGTGATGTAATTCATTTTATTATCATTCTTCTAATATAATCGTTTAATAAACCATAAGTATTTACTGTATCTGCTTTCTATAAACAATGGATAGAGAACATACTACTCCTTCCGTCCACGAAGAGTGTGATACTCTTTTTGTTTTGGGCGTCCACGAAGAGTGCTATACTTCCATATCAGTACATGCCCCCCCGCACCCCTTTATATACTAAACCTCTTTTCATTATTTACAAAAAAATAAAAACTCCCACTTAAAAAAATTACCAAACGTCTATCAACCTTTTTTACTAAAAACTGTGCCACAAAGAGTGCATCACACTCCTGATTTTTCGTGGCAATTATAATTCCTTCATTTCTTGTCATTTTGAGGTAGCAGTCAAGTTCAACTGGTCCTGGACAGGAATCATACTTGTAAACAGAAGATATTGGCAACCATGATTTGTTAAGTACATAATATTGTTACAGTTAATAGATAAGACATGTGGTGTCACAGTACGTATGGTATTATCCTTTCTCCGACATGCATTTTACTTTCTGGATGTCCTATATTTGTTCCATTTTGCTTTTAGATTATTATGTTGTTTTCAAGGGCCAGTTACCTATGACTGTTTCTTACTGCTATCCTTTCGCTGTAGTTCTTAGTAGAATCCACCTAGTAGTTGGACCATATGATGTGTTTCTTATCCTAACAATAATAATTATTCAAGAGCAATTGGTGGAGTTGATGTTTATTTTTTATGCTATTGTTTGATTTATGTAAAGATTTAAGAACTTGACTCCTACTCTCTTGGAAATTAGTTCTAGTTCGATCTTTGTTGATGGGGCTGTTGTTAGAGAAGATGATACAACCACCATTAGATGTGGCAGCGAAATGGTTCTGGGTCCTGTCATTGATGGTGAGAGTTGATGTATCCAATTTTGCATTGAGTCTTATTCCTCTGCATGCTGTTCTCATATAGATATTATAAGGACTATTTATTCATTTGAAATTGCTAGCCCCTATGTGGTATATATAGTTTGCACTCTCTGATTATGGAAGTTGCCCTTATATATTGAGGGTGAACAAAGGTTGTTCCATGAGGAAGAAAGTGTCTGAATACTCTAGAAAGAAACAACTAGAACTAGATTTGATAATGCTACTTATATGATTAAGTGAAGATTAACAAAGATAAATTGTTAGCATGATGCAGTTCTATCTCCTTTTTGTTGTAGTTATAGTTTTTGCTTCATCAATGGGTCCACAACAGCTAATTATATCACAAGTAATATTTCTGTGCAAAGTTCAATCTTTTACATCTAAACAAGTTTTACTTAACGCTTGCAACTATTCATACCTATCATAGCCAATCCAGGGAACAATTTCTGTTAACCTGTTAACATCAAGGGGACCCCAGTAGTTTATTAGTCGTAAAATACTTGTTCAAATTTTTGGCACATGAAACAACATTTCGTCGCTCAGTGTCATGTTTTAGAGAATGAACTTAACCTATCCATTCTACTATGATGGCCCAAGACATTTAGATGTGCAAAATGAATATTACTGAAAACTCTTTCTTCTAAAATCTAAACACTATTATGCTCCTTGGTGGTGTCAAGAGAAAATACTTTCTTAGCAAGATTTCGTTGCTTCTTTTTTCTAAGTTGAAGTTGTCAATATTTGCTATTACCTCACTTAATTATGTTGCTATAGATAATTTTAGAATGGGGTGATCGCGATTTGCAATACCGTGGACTTTTTGTCAGCTTGCTGGAAAGCAGATTCAAAAGTCATCAACTTAAAACTTGAATCTATTTTTGCTACCAGAAATTAAACTTGGATGATTTATGTTGTACTACCCTCCGTCTCATTTCAATTGTCTCATACTTGGAATATATGTGAGGTATAAAATAATAAAGTGGGACAATTGAACTGAGACGGAGGGAGTATATATTTTCCACATTGTACAACTCTAAGATAGCTGGAGACTTCTTACTTCGGCCTTTAATGGATACAGGGTTCTTGACGTATGTGTTCAAAGTAATGCCTGCAAAAGAGATTTCCATGAAGCAGTTGAAGGTAGATAGCAGCTGGCCTGTTTCTTGGTCTTTGTTATGAAAGTATCAGTATCTTTCCTTTTTGTTTTATGCTAATCCAAGCACCAATTTTATCCCTTCATTTCTGAATTAAATTTTGTAATTGTAGATAACTATAGATCCTGAGCATGCCAAGTGCTCAATATGTTTAAATGTTTGGCATGATGTAGTAACTGCCGCACCGTGTCTTCACAACTTTTGGTATGTTACTCCAATATCTTCATGTAGCTACAATTTCTGTTTTATCTATTTCATATATATCCTAGTATCATCTTGTATGCAGCAATGGATGCTTCTCAGAGTGGCTGAAAAGGTGCCAAAACAAACATTCTAGTGTAATATGTCCTCAGTGCAGAGCAGTTGTGCAATTTGTTGGAAGAAACCATTTTTTGCATAGTATTGAAGAGGTATTGGGTCCTTTTTTTTTTTTTTTCCTTCTTTTGTTTTTCTTTCTTTCATTTTTTTTTTTGGTCGGGATGGGGGTGTGTAGTTCAGTTACTGGATTCAGATTTCAAAAAGGATATTATGCCTAGGTTATCCACTTTTCAGGATTGGTTACATTCACTAGTTCTATAACAGGTAGACCTATTATTCGAATTATTTAGGTTAGCCAAGAATTGGAGAATATATTCTTTTCATGTTCATTCTGTGTGAATATTGTTAACTATTACTTGTTCTTTCATCACTAGCATATAACGGAAACTGGAAAATTGTATTTGAAGCTTCAGCTTTTTATCTGGTTAAAGGCTTTTTTGATTTGACTTCTTGGCAATGGCTTTTGCAATTGTTCACGCAGGATATATTGCAATCTGATTCTTCTCTAAGGCGTTCAAATGAAGAACTTGCACTGCTGGATTCATGTTCATCAATTAAGTCACCCCTTGTAAGTATATTATATATTGCCTCTCCGGCTGTATGATCCATTGGAACGTCACCTTAAATCTATTGTTGATGTCACACAGCACATTGTCTCACAGGGGTCAATTCTCTCAACTTCAAAAATTATTCTAGCCTCAAGCCTAGAAGATACTCATGTATAGACAGATCTAGTAGCATTTATTTTTAAGTTATTATACACTACTCCGGGATCGTCTTCTTTCTTTTAAGGGTATAATTAAAAGTGATCAGTAAAATGGAAACAAATAAAAAACGGGGAAAGCTGTAAGACAAACTAAAGTGATGCCAAGGCTCTCTGCAACACCTCTTTGTCGCTAATATTCTTTATGCTAAAGATATAACGGATTCCCATAATCCAAATTGTTAAGTAAATTCCAGACCATGTGCTTGAAACTAGGGGTGTAAACAAGCCAAGGCGAGCCAAGTAGTGGTCTGCTCGAGCTCGGCTTGAAGAAAAAGTCAGTTGCTCACGCTCGACTCGAGCTTTTGACTCTATGATCGAGCTCGGCTCGACTAACAATTCACGAGCTCGAGTTCAACTTGTCAAATATACGATAAGGATGTATTTGAGCTCAAACTTGGCTTGTGAAGGGCTCAAATTCTATTTAAATTCTACTTGTGTTCATCAAGCTCTAGCTCAATTAAGAGTCGATTAAAACTTGATTGCCGGCTCGTTATTAAGGATAGAGGCTCGATTGTCAGATTCGATTATGGGCTCGCGAACAGGCTCGATTGTAGAGCTTGTGAACAGGCTCGGTAGGAAACTCGTGAACAAGTTCGATTACACACGAGTTGAAAATGTTCGCGAGCATCTTGAGGTTGAGCATGTTAATACTCAAGCTTGGCTTGATAAATTTATCGAGCTCGAAAGGCTTGAACTCTGCTTGATTGTTAACAAATTCGAGTTCTGAATGAGCTTTTTTCGATAAGACTATTTTACTTTAGTGGCAAGACTTCAAAAATTCTAGTTATGGGGATGACTTCTGCAGCTGTCCCTTATGTAATTTCTCCCTTAGTATTTGAATTTGAGAAGTACAAAAAAAATAACTTGTTCAACTCGAACATTTCTGGGTCTGCATGATGATTGACTTCAAAATAACAGTTTTGGCAAGTGTTTACTCAGGTTTCTGTGCAAGCTCATGTTTGCTTTGTATATTAAGATCGTGATACATGTTTACAATATGCTTACCTTTTGTTTTTGTTTGGGTAGCTCTTTTATGTTTGAAGGCCGAGATATCCTCTGAGTACTTATTATTTACAATGTATAGAGTTATTTCCTATGGTTAATATTTTTTACATTAGGTTGTTAGCCGTGGAAGAAATGTGAGTCGCAAGCGGGCTCGTGCTCCACTTGATGAGGAGAGTGAAAGGGATTTACCATGCCCTCAATGTGGTAATCACACAATCTCTATGTACTATGGCTTTGTCTGACTATTAACCACATAATGTAATCAATGTATAGAGCTTCTCTATGACTAATAAGTAAAAAAGTCGGAGGTTTTTGTTACTTTAAAACTGGATCAAGTAAAATGCAGTGTTGAGATATTATGGCAATATTTCTATAAGTCAGTATTCTCAGTCACCGTGGTTGCTATAAAAAGCTAATCCTCTGTCCTTCTAGAAGTTTCTCACTTTTCATTTTAGGCAGTTCCATTTGAAATTGCTTTAACCCAAAATGGAAAAAATTAAGGCCTTATTATCTTTAATTAACGTAGCCCAATAGCCTAATCTACCCACTCAATTACCCACCTCTGTACATACCCCAATATAATTTTAGTTGCAAGATTTTTTTTTTTTTGAAAGGTTGCAAGATTTTAAATTTTCATAACTTGTTCGGTTGTTCTCCAACTTTACAATTTTTATGTCGAACTAAAGGTGCCGAGAGATCTTTAATTAACGATCCGTCTTCATTATGTTTTTATGGATCTTATGATGCTCTATATTTAAATAAATGAATCTGCACTAAAATGTTCAATTAATACACTTTTATCACTGCCAAAGTGTTCTTAAATAACTGTGATCAAAAGTTCCAAGCCACTTCTAATGGCACGAAGGTAGTACCTTTATGCAAAACTTTTGACATCTTTTTCCAATTACTGAATAATAAATTTATGCTTCTCAGGCACAGAATACGCTGGTTTCCAGTGCAATGAAAGAACAGTTCATCTTCAATGTCAAATATGTGCTGGCATGATGCCTTCTAGATCAAATGCTCCTGCGCCACAGCACTGTAATATCTCTTTTGTTCTCGTACATGTTTCTTTTTGTATGCAATGAGGGTTTACATTATTGTTGAATAGCAATGAGCGAACTAAGACAACATTTGGAAGTTTAGAAAAGAGAAGATAAATTAGAAACCTCTTTTTTGTTTATTTATTTTTTTATTTCAATGAACCGTTGAGTACCGATGGATTAGTTCATACTGCTGAAGCAGGTTTAGGATGTGACCGAGCATTTTGTGGTGCGTATTGGCATGCTATGGGGGTTGTTCGTTCTGATGTCTATCCTGTGTGCAGTCATGAAACTCTAAAGCCTGTAAGCATCATTTTTCGTTTAGCCTCTTCAGTTAATTTATTTTAATACCTAATGCAAGATATTAGTGTTCAGCTCTTTCGATATATGCTGGCATTTATTAGAAGTTTGTCCTTTCCTCTGTTTGTATGTTTGTCAGATGTATTTCAAGAAGCTTATGATCTTTTTCAGCAATCCGTGCTTTATGTTAGAAGTTAATTCTCAATGTCTTGAAAATAATAATTCAAGTACAATCAGAGAGATTAACAAGGTTTTGAGAAGATTGGCACTCATTGCTTCTGGAAAATTATAATACTATGCAACACAATAAGTTACCGATGTGAAGGAACTCTATTCTTGTTTTCTTTTTGTATGATTAGGTGAGACGGTACTATGCTGAAATTGCTATATGAATATATCATACAGATGGTGATACAATATTTTTATGACAATAGTCTTTGAGGTTTATGGTTTACGGCATTGGTTTCTTAGTGCCGTTTTTCATGTTTCAGGTTGCCGTCCATTCTCTCACTAGAATACCATTTTTGGCACATGAGAAGAATCGACACGAACAAGATGTATGGAACTTCTTATATACTCTTATCATTCTCTTTTTCTTTTATATTTTTGTAATTTGCTTGTTCTTTTATTTCTGTAGATAACAGAGAAATGTATCAGGCAGATGGGAAGACCATTGCAGGATGTGATTTCAGAATGGATAAGAAAAATGAGTAATCGTGAAGTAGGTAAGCACTAGTTCGAATCTCCATCTGGGGTTAAAAGCATTTGTTGGAAGCAAATATTTTGCTGTTCCCATATTCCTTGAATCAACTTGGGGCCAAAAATGCTTCTTCTGTTACCTTGCACAGATTTGCTTTGACGATTAATATATGCTCTCTGCTATTGAGAAAAGCTTGTATTGTACATGTGGATCATTTGCCTTCATATGGAAATTTTTGTGAGGACATTTGTATCTTTTCATGCCTGATCACTACTTAGTTTTGATTATTATTTAGACTTGCTTTTGATTATAGCCGTTTACAGTAACTTCATATCTTGCCTATCGAAGTATTTAGTAACATCTTATATGATATTTCCATATATAAGTAAATATTTTTATGGTGTTTGAAAGGACTTTTCTCAATGAAGTTTAACATTTTTTCGTTTTATCCCGTCTAGATAGGACAAGGCTTCCATTGAATCACTCTGAAATGATTACTCCCCAGACCTACGTTTGCCGGTGAGTTCCAATTTCTATACTTGAAATGTCCAATCATATTTTACCCCTAGATCTTATGAATACTAGTTTGACTGTGTGTATGTTCGTTATCCTTGCTGGTGGCCGATTCAGCTTGATTAACATTACACTTTTCATCGAAGATTAAACTAATTTTCATTCATCGCAGTGATTGCTATGACAAATTGGTCTCGTTCCTGTTATACTGGTTCCGCATCACATTGCCAAAACATGTAAGCTACTCACTCAAGGAATTTCGTAGTTCACTTACCAGTTTGCTTACCATAACAACTGTGTAGAAGTAATTTAGATTTGGATATATCAAAAGGAAAAACACTGTTAATTTCTCATCTAGTGAGGTAGTCCCTTTCCTCGGTGTGTCATGTTCGTTTCTTCTTCCAGATTTTGCAGTTCCGGGTGAGAAATTTTCGGCCCTAACCCTCTATCCTTTTTAATATACTACATCCTTAGAGACACTCCACCCGGTTTCGGGCCTACCAAGCTGAATTCTTTGGGGCAAAAACACATTCGGCACTAACCCTCGTTTTAACCAGTCAGTCATCGCTTTGGGGTTGGATGAGTTGAAAGTTGGCACTAGTTTATGCCTAAAGCAAATGTTTGTTATATTGTTGCAGTTTCTACCTGATGAAGCACAGCAACGTGAAGACTGCTGGTATGGATATGCATGTCGAACACAGCACCATAACGAGGAGCATGCTCGCAAAAGGAACCACGTCTGTCGCCCAACGAGGGGTGCTCGCACGCCTTGATCGATTTACGTTTTACTATCACGTTTGAAGGTTGACATATTTTGCTGCCAATCCTTTTTTTCTTTTTTGCACTTAGAATGGTTTCATGCTCTTTTATTCAAGCGCTATGAAAAATGTTTCATATTTCTGCTGGTTAATCTTCACTCTTCTCGTTGTAGTACATTGTCGTTGGTGTAAGTATGAGAGAGAATAGTATTTTCATGCTCTTTTTTTATTTTATTTTTTAATCAAAGATTCAACAAATTTCTCCTCCCGATTTTTCAAAAAATTTGAAGCCCAATGAGTGAGTTCTGTTACCTAAATGAGTGCAAAACGTGTGAAAGATCATTGTTACACGTGTAAATCATCATTGTTACTTTTCTTATGTACTCGGAAGTTTGTTAGATCAACTAATTTCAATATTCCAAGTTCATCTGAATATGTGTAACGACCTAGAAAATCCTATAGAAAAAAGAAAATTCTTAAAATTATAAGGTCAACTCATTTAGTTTGATTAAGACATTAGAAGCCTAATGAAAGAAGTTACGGATTTTTCGGAGTTATATATTAGAAATGTCATTTTCTTTTATGTGTTAATACCTTAAAATAGCCCCTTTTAATAAGTAAAAATCAATTTTAGCCCACAATAACTAAAAGGTCTAATTTTAGCCCTTTTAAATATTTGTTGACCCTTTTACCCCTTATGAATCAAATAATTGAATTTTGTTTATATGAAAAAAAGAAAAAAAACGGGCAACAATCATCAAACATCCAAACTAAAAAAAAAAACCCTACCCAATTTCGATCCACCATTGTTGCCGACTTCATTTCTTCTTCCCCCACCGGAATCATTCGCCGCCGCACCTCCCCGCCGCCGAGTGAGTTGCTTCATACGACGACGACCTCTGCCTTCTTTTTCGTTGCAGTGTTTCAACTTGCCGCCGCCGTCGACTGGTTTAGACGCTACTGACGTGTTATCGCCGCCGTGGAGCCGCCATTGCTTCTCTTCGGGAAGGTCAGTCGCACTTCAATATCGCTATTGCTCCACTAATTCATCTCTGATTTTGCTTTCCTTTCTCTGATTTTGCACTTCAACTTCTGATTTGCTGCATTGCTGTGTGTCATTAGCACTCTATTTTGTTGGGTTATTTCTGTTGAATCTCGAGTCCTTAGCTGATTAAATATACTGCGACCTAATCTTACTTTTTTTCTAGTATTTTTTGGGCAGCTTGTAGTTCTTTATAATCACTGATTTTGCTGTGGGGCTTCCGCAATCGTTTGATTTGCTTCGGTCGAACCACTGAGATGAGCACCCGTACGTATTTCCGGCGTCGTAAAAGGGCGGCCATAACTCCATTAGAAGAGATTCTGGAGGAAGAAGATGAATACTCAAGAGGAATTTCTGGGCATGAAGAGGAAGGATTTGTCTTCGGCGATGCTGCCACTAGAACCGAAGAATTTGTCTCCGGCGATGCATGGTTGTGAATGTGAGCGGTTGTGCATGGTTGTGAATGTGAGCGGTTGTGAGTGGTGTGGTTGTGAATGTGCATGGTTGTGCATGGTTGTGAATGTGTGGGAAGAGGTCGTGAGTTTAGAATCTTGACATTGGTTCAATGTATCTACTGTTTCACTCTCTTTGAACTTTGAACTTTGAAGAGAAGAAGAAGAAGAAGAGCTACTGTCAAGAAATTTGAAACCTTAGCTAGATAATAATTTGAAACCTTAGCTATCGAAATATATATCAAAATCTCTTTGAGTCTCATTTTTCCAATTTAAATAAAACTCCACGTGAGTAAATTAAAGGCTTTATGTTTTGAATAGATGATTTTCACTGAAATTTATTTTCTATTTATACATAAATTTAGCTAACTATCTAATCAATAGAGGTTTAATTAACTAAATAGAGGAGGCCAAAGTTTGTTGGTAGTTAGAAAGAAAACGCCTTAATGCATCTATATACTTAATTAATACTATCTCGGTCCATTTAAATCCATATCCAGATTTAATTGGTACGAGTTTTAAAATGGATATGTTTAATTTGCGTTGTATATTGTTAGTACATATTATATCTTACGTACTGTAAATGAACGATGGAGTGTTACATGCACCAAATAAATAATTTAAAATATAAGAATTTTGCAATAGAAAGGATCTCAATCCATTATAAAGTGATATTGTAAACGAATCAATGCACCAAGCAATATACATACAATGTTAATACTAACAGGGGCGGAGCTACATGCAACCTTTGTTTGTTTTTTTATTATTATTTTTACTTTAACTTACAAATTTACAAAATTATTGACATTTATAACGAATTTCTATACTTAAGTCCCCATAAACAAGTTGAATTTTAAAACTGTAGTGTCAAATTTGAAATCTAAAAATACTTTGCCGTTATTAAGCAATTTGAAAACTGGACAATATGGGTGTGCAATTGCGTGCATGGTTGTGCAAATGTATGGTTGTGTGTAGTTGTGTATGGTTGTGTGTGGTTGTGCATGGTTGTGATTGTGAATGGTTGTGTGTGGTTGTGTATGGTTGTGAATGTACGTGGTTGTGAATGTGCGTGGGAACAGGTCGTGAGCTGGAAACTTACGGCAATATATACAACCTGTCACCTGATGCTTGAGGTAGAAGCAAATTATTTTCAACCATTGATCACTACATATGTTTATTCCACACATGTCCAACCAATGTAATTTCGAAAAATATATCCAAAGGGTATCATGAGTGCATAGAAATAACACAAACTGTAAAGTAAACAACTTAATTGTCTTGATGTTTAGCTTGGGGGCATCTTTTCTTGTTATGTCTGGGTGCGTGACAAATGCTACAAGTCTTTTTGCGAGACTTTAGAGACTTTGAGATAACAACTTCATCTTCTTGTTGAATGGAAAGAATTGCATTGCAGTTAGCCCGATTGTGTCCCGTTTTCTTACATCTGGAGCAAACTTTGGATGAGAATCTGGTAGTGGATTCAAATCCAGATTCTATTCTTCTTGCACGACGTCTACCAGCTTGTTTTGGTTGGGTAGGAAACAAAACAATTCTACTCTTGCTTCATTTGGAACTTTCCATTCATCGGGATGAGGGATGAGATATACCTCACCAGCATAAGTCTCCTTATAAGTTTCCATAGTGTAGAAACTTGAAACATATACCATGTATGACTGATTCGATTTGCTGAAATATATATATATATATATATATATATATATATATATAAACATCACTCTAATAAAAGAGAAAATTACTTTAAATTGAACTACTTACTGGATTGCTGCAGCTGCATGGGGGCGAGGGATAAGATCGAGATCAAATTGACAATATGAACAACTTTTTGCAATCAAATCCACAATACAAGTATGCTGCTTCCATCCTACAACTTTGAACTTATGCATATTAATAGGTTCAACCTTCAATGTATGCCCAATTTCAATTGATGTCTCCAATTTTGCTGTGGCATACTCTGTGAGCATATAAGAAAAATATTAGTAAGTATTTATGTTTATGTGTTTGTTCGTGTGTGTTTTGGTCGTGCGTGGTTGTGAATGTTACAGTCGTGTATGGTTGTGAATTTTATAGTTGTGTATGGTTGTGAATGTTTTAGTTGTGTATGGTTGTGAATAATGTTAGTTGTGCATGAGTGCAAGATTGGTTGTGTGTACACTAAATACATACCTGTGAGCTCGTGAGTTCTATTAGCACCTTTCATTCGTCGCTCAACAATCCAGTGCCTAATCATTGTGCGTGATTGTGAATGTGCGTGGTTGTGAATGTGTGCGATTGTGAATGTGAGTGGGAAGAGGCCGTGAGCTGAAAACTTACGACAATTTCTCGCCGAAAAACTTGAGCAACTTGTCGCCGAAAAACTCAACAAAACACCGGATTCGGCTGGAGAATGAAGATTCGAAAATAAATCAGCAATGTGAGAGTAAGAGATAAAAAAAAATAAAAAATCTAGA
This sequence comes from Mentha longifolia, assembly GCA_001642375.2. Taxonomy (NCBI): domain Eukaryota; kingdom Viridiplantae; phylum Streptophyta; class Magnoliopsida; order Lamiales; family Lamiaceae; genus Mentha; species Mentha longifolia. The sequence continues at coordinate 6,629,198 of CM038113.1, read as the reverse complement.
CAATGTGGTTGTGCAAGTGCATGCATGGTTGTGTATGGTTGTGAGTGTGAATGGTTGTGTGTGGTTGTGTGTGGTTGTGAATGTGCCTAGTTGTTAATGGTTGTGAATGTGCGGTCGTGGGCTAGAAACATACCATAATGTCTCGCCGGAAAACACCTATACCAGCTCTGCGTTGCTATCGCCGCCGCCTCTGTCTTGCCTTGCCATCATTGCTTCCTTTTTATTTTCGTTCCTTCTTCTCTATTTCCTGAAATCAGCAATGAAGAGAGAGATATAAGAGGGATTGTACAATTTAAAATACAAAAAATCAAGGAGAGATAGAGATAGAGAAAGAGAGATAGAGATACTATTTACCTTCAGCTGGACGACTGCCGCCGTGCGCCGGAAGAGTCGTCGCCGTCACCGTCGGACCACCTGTACCAGCTCCGCCTGTTGTGGCCGTTCTCTGTTTTGCCTTGTCGTTTTGTTCTTTTTTTCTTTCTCAAGGCACGTGTTTTGTTTATGTTGAGAAATCTACTACTTAATTTTTCTTTTTTTTCTTTTTGTGTCATTATTTTTAGTTAACAAGGGTATTAGTGTCTTTTGATATAAAAAAGGGCTATAATTGGGTCATTTACTTATTGTGGGCTATAATTAACATTCACTTATTTAAATGGGCCATTTTAAGGACTCCCTCTTCTTTTATCTCAAAATAAATAAGTACCAAATCACCTCGAAAAGCATCATACTCGATGTCATTATGTTCATCCTATCATTTGGAACTCATAGGATCTTGAATCATTGAATTCCGAGTTCGTATGTTTAAAAAGCATTTTGTAACTGCTGTCATGGTGGTTTTCAAAATTCTATAAATGAGAGAGAGAGAGAACAACTAATTTCAATATTCCAAGTTCTTGCAGAATATGTGTAACGGCCTAGAAAATTCTATAGAAAAAAAAGAAAAATCTTACTCCCTCCATTTCATATAAAATGACACTTTTCTTTTTACCTTTTCTAGCACATTTTTCCACACTCCTTGATAATGAGTTTTAAGATGGATTTTTGAAGAATTCTTTCTTTTACGGGATACTACGACTGTCGTAGTATCCCGTAAAAGAAAGAATTCTTCAAAAATCCATCTTAAAACCCATCATCAAGAAGTATGGAAAAGCGTGCCAGAAAAGCCACTATTGAAATGTGTCATTTTAAGTGAAATGGAGGGAGTAAAATTTTAAGGTCAACTCATTTAGTTTGATTAAGCTGGGAATAAGTCTTTCTACCCAAATTTTAAGTGGGTATATATAAAATACCCATTTTGAAAATGTATGTGTAGAAAATACCCATTTCAATATATTAATGTTATATTGTTGAAATCAATGCACATCAGCGGGCAGAGGTGCAGAGTTTTGGCCCCACTTTTTATATTTTTTATCTATTGTGATTTATTTATATTTTTACCAATTTCTGCCCCAAAATTTTTGTGGTGAAATTATATCACCGACATCAAGGGATTATTCAAAATTCACTCAAATTTAATATGATAGGTGAAACAGTTAAATTATTGAATGCATTCTCTGAAAATTTATTTTCACGGACTAAATAGTGAAAATAATAATTGTATTCGGACAAATTTGACTACTTTATCAAATTTATTTTTCACAGCAAATAATTCATAATTCATACTCGTTTTATCCTATAAAGTGGGTAGAGTGTAGAGCATTTCTTCGCTCACAACACCTTAAAAATTATTTTCGTCATTTCTTAAAAGCTTACAATTTGGAGTATTTTTTTTAGCGCTAGAAGGCAATCAAAGACAACTTACTGGTCGCAAACTGAGGAGGAAGAAAAAGCATACGAAATTGAAAAAGCTCACGAAATTATAGCTTTTAAGGTACATTATCAAGTTAATTATTCTATTTTTTCAATTTTATTTTTGGGATTTACATGCTCAATGTTATATTGATTCTTAGGTGTAATAGTATGATTTTAGCCGTAAGATATTGTAACACCCCGTAATTTCACTTAACTAAATTAGTTAGTTAATCTCGATAGTTGAGATATACTATCAACGTTAGTATTCAAGAATCCCAAAACAATTGCTTAGAGAGCAATAATAGAATCGAGTAGCAACTCGACTTCAACGATTTTATTACCAACTTCTATAATTTTATTATAGACTGATAATCGAGTAAGCGCCCGATTAAATAAGTGGCTGTCTAATGACCTCTTTAGTAGTAAATCGTTGATTGAACTAAAATTCGAGTTCATCGTCAAGTAAATCGAGCCTTTATGAATCATGGGCCGAAGCCCAACCATTGATAAATTGGGACGAGCCCAAGCATTATAAAATAAGAATAAAAAAAAAATACTACTATAGTAGTACACTACAGCCGAACATAGCCCTCGTGAGGAAAGTTCGAAGAGGGATTATATACATTAAATACATACATGTATAGGGTTAAGCCAAGAAGAAATAGAATTAATATTAACAATAACACCAAAATCAGCTTTACAGTGTAGTTGGATAGAACAAAATTTCAAGAATACACTAGCATACTAAGAGTCAAATTCCTAGCCTCTAGAACAGGGAAGAAAAACAGTCTTGGGAATCCATTTTGCAGCTACAAACATAGCCACAATACCAGTTTATTGCCTGCAAAAGAAGAGGGAAAAATCAGCAAATAAGACAAGAGCTAAGGGTTCAAAGTCTGTAGCAAAAGAACAAACTATATAAAATTCCAACCTACCGAAGAGGAAACCAATCAGCCACCTTTTAGCTCCAGCATGGGTATAGCAAACAGCAAGCATCACCCTAGCTCTACCTGCAAAGAAAAAAAAAAGGAGAGAGAGAAACATCAACCAAGTAGAGACAAAAAGGGAAGAGAAACCAAGCTGCAATAAGAGAACAAAACTGGCATACTACCCCTAACTTAGAACCAAAATTTGCATAGAAATAGAAGTGTTGAGAAACTACAAACCATTTCTCCAAAGTCAACCTTCCCTTCTAGTTCAAGAATTTCAAATCGACCTCTATATCACCACCCTTTCACCCAAATGCAGATTTCATTCCACACCTTCAAACCACCTTCATCACCATCACTTAGAGCAAATAGAGAGAGTGAGAAAGAGTGAAGGAAACTGCAACAACTAGGAAGGAAGAGAGGAGGGGAAAAGCTAGCAACTACAGCCCTTCATCTTCAAGGTAAACACCTTAGAACACCAACCTTGAAACATTATCTTTCTTCAGCAAACTAAGTTTAACATGTTTCATTTCAAATTTCCAACTAGGAACCGTAAAAATTCAGCCTGCAAATACTCAATTTCAAGACATTTCCCTTATCAATATTCTAAACCATATGCATGCTACAATTTCACACATGAAGCATCAATCCAAGTTCAGAACCCAAATCTATCCCATAATTCAATAATAGAAACAAAACAATAATACACGTTCTAAGCTCGAGAACCAAAAACGGTAACACACAAACACACGCATTCTATATTTGGAAAATACGAAACGAAAGCGAGAGATAGTTGAGGATACGAGGGCGAACCTCCGCCGGGGCGCGAGGCCCCGACGGCAAAGAAGCTAGGCGGGAGAGAGCAGCGGCGATCTGCAGTGAACAGCGGAGAGAGCACCGAAGCACCGAACGGCAGCGAGTGACGGGAGCTGCAGGATGCAACCACGGCATCATCCGTATCACACCTTCGAACCTGCAAAATAGAAGAGCGAAGAGCAGTAACCTTTTCGTACCAACAGAGTTCATTAGCTAAAAATTGAAACCTAACTCAATAAGAGCATCGAATAAAATTTAAGAAATCGGGGCTATGTTCCCTAACTCTCTCGAATTAGGGTTTTAAATTTTGGATAGAAATCCTAGAGAAGGGAGAGAGAGGAGCCGCCGGAGCTGTGGGAGTTGCGCCGGCCATAGGCGAGGAGCCGTCGATCCAGAACAAATGCGCCGGCCAGAGCTGAGTTCACTCAAACGCGGTGAGAATCCCGATGATGCCTCTGCAGCCGGTGCCGTCTCACCACGCGGCGGAGCACCTCACAGAAGCCGGGAGTGATGTCCCTAGCCGGAAATCGTGGAGGAGGGGTGTTTGCCCAAAATTCTCGAATTAGGGCTCGACTTAGGGCAAGCAACCGAGAACAGAAGGGAGACAACGATTAACAGCCGACGACGTCGGCCTGAACGCAGTGGCACGACGACGGCAACGTTTGCCGGAGAAGGCGACCGAGGACGAGAGCTCGAGAGAATTGGAAAACCAGTTCGGGCAGAGAAAGAGGGCGTCGAAGAAAGAGAAATTGGACGAAAATTGGGAAAGAAAGAGGGCTAAGGCTCCTTGATATCAATTCGGGTCGGGTCGGGTTGCTGACCGCGGGCCGGGTTTTGGTAAGAGACAGGCCGAGTTTGGGCTGTACTGCTAGTAGACCGGTATTAATTCTTTTAATTGGGCCGGAGCCAATTTAATCAATTACGAGCCCGATTTAAAATGTATTTACGAACCAAGACACGACGACTTAAATCGTTTTCCCACTCTCGATCCAATTTCGATGATTCGTAATAAGTTATCTCACGATTTCAACAATTAACTTTAGATAAGTTAATTAACCAGAATTTATTAACTGAGAGTTAATAATTAATCGTAATTTAGTAAGCTCATCAATTACATAGTTAGAATTATTGAGGATTAGCTCAGTTTCACAATAAATCAAGGATTGATTTATTGATAAAAATCCTATGAACCGTCCACATAACGGTAGCTATAATTTGAGCATAGATAACAGTAACTACATTACTGGATTTAGAATAACCTCCAATCAGAATTTAAACTAAAATCTTAGATAAGATTTCATTCGTTAGAATACGAATCTTACCTCGATTTTTAATCGAAGGGTACACGAAGGAGGGACAGTAGCAGAAGCAGAGATCAAGTCTCGTTGCAGTAGAGAAAAAAAACAACGAGGTGGGCTTTCTATAAGACAAAGCATGTTTTATTAGATCAGTAGCTCTTTTTAAAGTATTGTCATGCCATAAATGTTTTCAGTTTTTGTATGATGCCTATCTGTTAAATGGCGAAATGTCAATTCATCAATCGAATTCGGGTCCTTGAATGATCAGCTATCATTCTTGGACTAGTGTACACATCGATCGTGTCATTGCAGATAGTGACCGATCACGTGACCGAGTGAGGTGGCCACCTCCTCGTACACAACAAACTCAGATATGGTAGATTACTACAGAACTTAGACTGCAGTCACTTTTAAGATAACTCAGATTTTCGTGAACATAGGCCTTTCAATAAAACCCTATGCTTCACTATGAATGGCTTGACAATAAAAATGTTTTGGGCATGTGTCCACTGACTACTCTGTACTCTGAGTACTCTGTACTCACGCCCTGTACATTATTTCCGATGTGCAGGTTGAGCAGGATGAATGGAGAGTGACCGGCGATGCTTTTGTCAAAGTTAGCGAGTAGTATTAGTTGAAGATTACTTTTGGTAATACATGTCCTCATACATGTATTCTTAAACACATTTCCGCTGCGTACACTCTGATACTTCTAATCCTTCGATATGGTTGTAATTCAAGTCAGAATTATGACAAGTGGTGTCGTACTTACTCCGTCTACTATGTCCATCTATCGGTGTTTGTTCTATAATATGTTCGTATCAAATTCCCCAATTTTTTTCATCTTTGTAAATTATTCGTTAATTTCTACCATAGTCACGAATCACCGAGCTTAGCTATCAATTAGCAAAGTGCGGTCGTGACAGATATTTAGATAAATATGAAAATTTACTGTTTAAATAAATTTATTAATATAGTTTAAAAAGATGTCTCACGGTTAGATTAGCATTTAAACCGTAAATTTCACAGTTAAATGCTAGTCTAACCGTGTAACACCTTTCTAAATTAACAAATCATTTTATTTAAAAATAGTATTAATATACGATTGGGGTTCAGAATCTGTATAAATCTGTGTAGAAATTGTTGTGCGAATATTAGAGTGTTTTCACGGTTAGAATTAAGTAAAACCATGTGAGATCTCACGGTTACACTCAAGTCTAACCGTGAAAATCACTTTTCACGGTTAGATTTAAGTGTAACCGTGAGATCTCACGGTTTCACTTAATTCTAACCGTGAAAAGTGTTTTTCATACAATTTTTTAATAAAATAATTTGTTAATTCAGACAGGTGTTTCACGGTTAGATTAGAAGTTAAACCGTGAATTTCACAGTTTAAAGGTTAGTCTAACCGTGAGTCATCTTAGTTTAATACTATTTTTTAATAAAATAATTTGTTAATTCATAAAGTTGTTTCATGGTTAGATTAACATAACTTATGCGTGTAATATTTTTATGCTTAGCTTTATGCATAACTTATGCGTATAATATTTTTATTAATTTTTTTTTCTGAATTAAATTCATGCAGATGTCGTTCGCTATCGTAAACTTAAATTACAGAAGAAATTGGGCCGATTGTGTGTACGAGGGCGGTAGGGAGATGGATATCGTCTTATCAACAAATGCTATCAGTGTGTACAACTTGAGATCCCAAATAGAGAATATGTGCAGTTTCTTGGGCAATGATTTTGATATCTCCTATTTAAATAAGACACGATCCGGACGTCTTATTAAATCACCGTTGGGGACAGATGAAGAACTCGTGCGCTTGTGCAATACCGAATCGTCTCCGAAAGTATATATATGTTTGAACAACACGGCATCGTCTTCTCACTTTTCCGGTGAACGAGCCGGCCCGTCCTCTCCATATTTTCCTACGTTCAAGCAGCCATACCAGTATGGTGGATCATTCGACTTCGGCTACCAGGGCAGTGATTGACACACAAACCTCGAACAGATTGGCATGGGCGGTCCTTTTACAAATTGGACTGGTGACGTCTATCACGGAGATCTTAACTTCGGTACCAGTTCATTTCCTCATGTCTCTACTGGCCGGGAAAATTTGATCCCGGACCTCAATTTTACCCTAGAGGATGAGGAGGATGAGCATAATGGGCGTACTGAGGCGCGGACTCGAGGTGATACGTATGAAGTCATAGACAACGACGACGACGACCCAGATTACGACATTGAAGCTGATGCTGAGAGCACAGAGAGCGACAAACCTGGAGACAATTCTGATAGGCGGCTGAACAGGTCTTTGTTTGCCGAGTACACAGCGTGGATACTTGACGAGGGCGGGATGGAAAAACTATTGCGATTAATGTATCGAAGTCCGCACGATGATGAGGCTGAGGAGGATATAGATACAAGGCATATGAGTAATTGGATAGTCCCCATGGTCCCTATCCAACCTGAAAGCTCAGCAGTATATGCAGGTGAGGTTAATCTGATTGTTGAAGGGCTTGATGTTAATGCCATGTACGATACGAAGGACGAACTGACGATTGCAGCCGGTCTGTGGAATTTGGAGAAGAATGCAGAATCAAAGGTAGAGAGGTCAGATAGTGGAAGACTATATTTGAAATGCAAATCATGGAAGCGATGCCCCTTCTACCTACATGCCCAGGCCAGCGGAGGCGGCCATTTTTTAGTGACCAAGTTTTGTGGCGATCACACGTGCAATCAGGAAATAATAGGTCTGAAGAAAAGGAAGCTCCGTTCTACGGTCGTTGGGGCGTACTTTGCGAAGCGAATTCTTCGTGATCAAGCAATAATCAAGCCAAAGGTCATAATGAACGAGTTGAAGGAAGTTTTTGGTGTCGACATCAAGTACGATGTCGCCTTGAGAGGACGAAACCGCGCGATTCAGATGATTTATGGCTAATACGAAGATTCATTCAAGATGCTCCTGGGTTACCTCGCGATGTTGAAGAGGACAAATCCGGGTACGATCACAAAGACCGAAATCAGAGACGATGGCCGGTTCAAACAAGTTTTTGTTGCTCTCGGCGCTACTCGAGTTTCGTATTCATCGTGCATGAGGCCAGTTATTATAGTGGATGGCACACATCTAAAGGGGAAGAACAATGGGATACTATTCGTAGCCGTGGCAAAGGACGCTAACGAGCAATTGTATCCGTTGGCTTATGGAATAGGGCCTATCGAAAACCATGAGTGCTGGACCTTCTTCATGCGAGGACTCAGAAGAACCTTTGGAGCATTAGAGGGTACGTTGATTGTCTCGGATCAGCATATATCCATCATACATGCCGTCAGCCTTGTATTTCCCGATGCCATCCACGGTTTGTGTTACTTTCACTTGAGCAAGAACTTGGCACACTATGGTAAGCATGTCGTCGCGCTATTTCAATGAGCTGCATACACGTATGATGTTACAGAATGGAATGAGAGAATGAATCAAATCCGTGATCTGAACGCCAATGCGCATGCAAAATTGATGGAAATCGGCCCTGCCAAGTGGGCTCGATCAATGTGCCTACCTCGACGTTTCAGCAATATGACGTCAAACGTTGCAGAGTCTTTCAATAATACCCTCCTATGGGCTAGATGTCTACCAATCTGCGCTTGTCTCGATGCCGTGGGCCTTGTCATCGAACAATGGTCTCGATACGTGACAAATAAACACAAACTGCATATGAGGATCAACGACTGTAATTATTATAAAACACTAATAATAATACGTAATAAAAACACAAAGTTTATACGAATAAACTTACAGAAGTTGCGTTCATCCAAACATCGTAAGAGCCCACGCCGTGAAACTAATTCCCGAGATGATCTGACAGCTTGTAATCACGATACTTTAGATTTGACTTCGCCATTGCTGTTTGATCTCTCTCGTGAAAATTCATCAGAGCCGTCCTCAACTCGTACTGTAAAAAAATATCTTAATTTCGAGATTACACACAAAAAAAGAAAAAAGAAATTCATTTAATATATGTATAAAAACTCACGTATACGCCCATTCCAAGCAGAACGGTGGATCTCTCATTTAGAGCCGGATCCAAAGAAAGTCCATGTTAGAGTCGACTCCACCAATAAATGGTGTACAGATCCATGATCTAAAATCCACACACAGTATTAACACAACATAATAATCGACAGAGTATCATAAATAATAAAAATATAACATAAGGTCCGGTCTAACCTCAGCTGAGAACTGAATATCGGGGTGTTCAATCTCATCGAACAAGGACCGGTTCATCTGATGGGGCGGGTCCTGCAGATTCATGATGTATGAATTCGGCCCGCTTCGTCTGAATTCTTGATACAGCTGCTTCATTGTCGGGCCGGAATACGGTGTCGTAATAGTCGGTACAAAGGGGCTCTGTAAAGCAGCCGATGTCCTCACAGTCCGTCCCCCAACACGAACCCGATGCACAGGCGTCTGTCCTTCAACGTCAGAATCGGCATCACTGTACTCACCCCCCTGCAGCACCTGGGGATTGGGAATCACCGGCTGATGGGGAAGCACATGATGCAATACGGGATGTACCCAATCGTCCAGGGGCATCCTCTCCAGCTCCTTAACATAAGACGAGTGCCCCGACTCCTCATCCTCAACCTCAACCACTCGAACATGAGGCGTCCTTGATCTCTCCCGTGCTACCGGCTCTGGAGAGGGCTCCTTAAACCCAAACACGTGCTCGAAACCCGGAGCGTCCTCGGGGGTAGGTGCCTTGTACTCAAGATGGGCACCGTAGTCATCATCTCGAGCTGCAAAAGCTCTGTGGGCCCAGTCAACAGAATGTCTCGAGCTGGCATGTGAGGGTGCCCGACGATGGCCCGAGGAACTCCCCGACTTCCTGAAGATCCCCTGTAGGTGCCCCGCCATGAACTTGGCGATACGAGCCATCACTCCGGTCTCCGAAGTATCCCGTGCCATGCGTTCCGTGATCTTGTTGGCCCACGTGTCGTTGTCACATCCCCGCGGGCACGGATCCCGGTGTACGCAGCAGCCAATGCCCGGGGACCGGTGGGGGAGTGAACTGTCAACCCTCAGCCTCTTTGACGTACTTGCACGAGCCCTATGGACTGGGAGAGGCCCTCCACCATCAGAATTTGCCCTTGTAGCACGAGGCTGCCGACCATGGGGGGCTACATTCCTAACATCTCGACATCTCAATTTCTCGATCACTCTTTCCATACCTCTGGCTTCCCTCGATTGCCTCTGGGCTGGAGGCGCTTTCTTCCAAGAATGGCGTGTATTCATCTGAAATCGAATCATCAATGGGTCTCGCTCCTCGAAGAGGCTCCGATAATAAAACGACTCCATTTCTTCAGAATCAGGTTCGAGCGTGGGGTGGACTTGGAGCTGCAATAGACAGAAGTAAAATAATTCATTATTAAAAGACAGAAGACATAATCACGGTTTGATTTAAGTAAAACCGTGAGAGCTCACGGTTTGGTTAAGTTCAAACCGTGAAAAGTAAGCTCTCACGGTTCAAAATTCAATTAAACCGTGAGCTCTCACGGTTTCATGCTACTTTAACCATGAAAAGTGATTCTCACATCTTAGAAACTAAATCAAAACGTGCACGTTTCAGAAACTAAATCAAACCGTGGCCTTCACTGATTTTCTACTCGAACGGTGAAATCACTTAAATAAGTTAAAAAATTTAATAAAATAATAATTGATTCCAAACAAGTATGCGAGAATAGAATAAAATCAAATAAAACAAAACAACTTCAATTAATTCTTGCTAATATTACGAATAATGAACATAATTAAAATTAAAAATATTGTTATTGATTGAGTAAAAATAGAATAATGACGTACCCTAGGATCGTTGAAAAAATCAACAAAATCCTCATACAAGCCCTCCATTTCCCATCTCCTTAGTCGGGGTAAGTCGTTGTCATTCAGCTGTCTAGCACACTGCTCCCCTAAACTTGGAATGGCCTCGAAAGCCCAAAGATACAGCGCCCAGACGGGGCCATACAAGTGGTAGGTAACACTCTTCCCTTTGCCTCCAATTTCTATCGGGTCCTTCTTTGCCACTCCAAGCTGGTGGCGCAATATCTGGTACGACCATGATCCCCACGGAAAAGTCCCCATCGATGTGGATCCTCGGCCAACGTCCACACCCAATCATCAATGGATCTATCGTAGTCTCGACACAACAGCAAGTAGTAGTAGCAGAGGATGTTGGCGGCACTCAAGTATTGATCCTCCGACCCTATAACTCGAGACTCATCAGTGAAATCCGCCCACAGCTGTTTCACTTTGACCTTAACTCTATTGGCGCCGTAAAAAGTGTGGTAGAGGCTCGTACTTGGGATGACGTGGTTGTTGCCGTGAGGATTAAAGGTCGTCGAACCGAAGCATAATCCGGTGACAAGGCAGAATTCTTGAGGACCAAACCGAATATCCTGCCCACCACGTGAAACAACCTTTCGAATTCATGTTCCTGGCCCCTCCATAGCTCCCGGGATAACAGCTCGTGCAAGGCACGCTTCGCATTCCCTACCTTCTTCATCGTGCACACCCGTGCAAATGGATATTCGTCAACAAATCGCTTCAACAGATCACTTCCGCCAATACGCCTTAACCCATGTACGATTGACGGAATTGCTTGGTCTCGTTGATAAGCATTTATTTCACCCGGGAATCCTTGCATACGAGGCCTGTGCCATTGATACCTAGGCTGCAAAAGAAAGAAAAGTGCAAATTAGTTAGTTTATCAAAATTTCACAAATTAGTTAATTTGCACAAATTTAGTGCTTTTTACAGTTATAAGTTAATCAAACCGTGAGATCTCACGGTTTCAATTAACTTCTAACCGTGAAAAATGTATTTCACGGTTAGAAGTAAATTGAAACCGTGAGATCTCACGGTTTGATTAACTTCTAACCGTGAAATAAACTCTAATTTCTCAGTTTCATCTACAGATTTTATATTCGCAACAATTTCCACACAGATTTATACAGATTTCGAACCCAATTCAAGCACATATTAGCACAAATCGAAGGACTTAAACATAACATTATGCACATTATAATTCTAATTCTATTCCAAAACCATAAAACTCTAAACATACTTCAAATTCACAATAAAATCACCAAAAATTAAATAATTCACTGTAAATTAATTTATTTTTTTTTAAAAGAACTCACCGGCGGCGGCGGCTCAGGAAGGTTTTTCCGTTCTTCCCTCGTCGGAACTCGGCGACGTGGCTGCGAAGGAACTTCAACGCCTTCAGATTCGTTACCCGAATTATGGTCGGAATCAGCCATGTCTTCTTTTCTCTTCGGTGCCGGCAAATTAAAATCTCACGGTTCAAAAAAAAAATTTGGGGGCTAGGGTTCACGGTTTGTTTTGTTGAATCGTCACAGTGAGAGTGATTGAGAGATACCCGTGAGATATCTCACGGTTGAAAAACAAAAATTGGGGGCTAGGTTCACGGTTTGAGAGTGAGTGAGATTGAGAGAGACGAGCCCGTGAGAGAAGAAAGAAAACCGTGAGAGAAGAATTCTGCCGATTTTAAATGTTTATAGCATTATTTACGTTTTTTTTTTTTTTTTTTTTTTTTTTTTTTTTTGCTATTGCCCTTTTAGGGCCCCTTTTAAGCATAATTAAAAAAAAATAGTTAAATGTAAATAACAATAATAGATATATTTCACTAATCAACGTTTTAATTATAGTTTTAGTGATTTTCAAAACTTAAATTATTATAACAAAATGCGTGAATTTAAGCATAATTATATTAAGGATGGAACTTAATTAATTAAAATTACAATAAATTAAGTAAAATTATGCATAATTAATTAAATTAAGAATAATTAAGCCTTATATCACATAATTACTTAAAATTAGCATAATTAACTATTTGAAGTCTCTATACTTGGCCGGATTTTTTTTATTTATTTTTATTTGAAGAATGTTGAGGTAGTAAATAATGGGATATAATACGGCAAAAAAAAATAGAATACCGATAAAGGAGTCAAGGTTTTGTAGAAATTTGTGTAAAAAAACGGGACCCATCTCATTATTTAAATAAAATGGGTATTTTTTGAAGATGCAATTTCAAAATGGGTAATTTCTTAATCTGCATCTTCAAATTGGGTATTTTGAATTTCCGCCCTACCAAAAATACCGTAATTAACGGTATATCAAACTTTTTGGTACGATATGAGTTTTTCTATACCGCGGTATACCGGTCAATACCGAAGATTCGGTATACCGAAAAAATTCAATATATACCGAACATTCGGTGAACCGAAACTTCGATACATACCGATTATACCGAGATACCGAATGTTCAATATGTACCAATTTTCAATATATACTGAAAATTATCAAAAACTTACATTTTTTTTAATTTTAATTATATTCTAATTTCATTTTATATTTTGAGAATATTACAAATTTAAATACAATCTTAATAAATGTTAAATTATTTAACTAAAACTAATTTTCAATACGTTAGTATTTTTTAAAAAATACTCCCTCCGTCCCTGATATTAGTTTGCATATTTCTCGTTTGGGACGTCCCTGATATTAGTGTGCAATCCAAAAATGGAAATATTCCCTAAGCAAGAATACATATTTACCCTTCCACTTTATTCTTTATTTCAATATTTACCTAATTGGGCCCACCTTTTTACACTATCTCCACATTTTTCCACTATTAGTGTGGGCCCCTTATTCCACTATCTCCACATTTTTTCCACTTTACACTATTTTCGTATAAAACTGCGTGTCGTTTCTCTCAGCACACTAATATCAGGGACGGAGGTAGTATTACAAATATAATATACGTAATTTGTCTTTTAATCTTTAGCGATCAAATATTTAAATACATATACTAACAAAGACAACAATTGAATTGTACTGTACTATAATATAAATAATATTGCGAATTTAATTTACATTTGTTAAAGATGTAGTATAATACAAGTAGATAATATATGACACTAACATTTCATAAACACTTTTAGAAAAAAAAAATCGGGTATAATATTCAATTTTTCGATAGACCAATATACCGAACTTTGGTATGGTATACCGAAAATTCGGTACGGTATTGGTATGGACTTTGTTTCATACCGAATTTACGGTATAACAAAAATCGGTATACCGAAATATTCGGTATGGTAACGGTATGAAAAAGTGCATACCGAAAATTTTCGGTACGGTATCGATATGGCGAAAATTTTTTAATATACCGTACTGGTCCACCCCTAATTAGAAGCCTAATAAAAGAAGTTGGGGGTTTTTCAGAGTTATATATTAGAAATGTCATTTTCTTATATCCCAAAATAAATTTGAATACCAAATCACCTCAAAAAGCATCATACTCGATGTCATTATGTTCATCATATCATTTGGAACTCATAGGATCTTGAATCATTGAATTCCGAGTTCGTATGTTTAAAAAGTATTTTGTAACTACTGTCATGTTGGTTTTTAAAACTCTATAAATGAGAGAGAGAGACAACAGCAGCGGCGGCGGGATTAGTAGACAAGAGCCGAGGATAGAGAAGAAAGAAAAAGCAAAAGGGAGAATTAGGTTATACGAAATTATTTTTATTGATTGTATTTCATTAAGGGTATTATTGTCAATATAAGTTAAAAATAAAATAAAAAAAGTAAAAAATTGATAGAATTAGACCATTTTCTTATGGGCTAAAATTAACTTTTATTTTATAAAAATTTCTATTTTAGGGTTTGCCTCATAATTAAATTTAAACTACTGATGAAACTGTATCAAATTAAAGTTTATTACCCAACTTGATACAAGAATATAATTTAGTAACTAGTTATGAAATTAACTATACATAACGCTCCGAAACTGTTACGCATAGTACTATAGATAACACTATATATAAACAAATAACAAAAGATACCCCCAACTTTAAAATATTCTTTTAATTATCTATATAAAATTCTTCCTCTTTTCCTTTTTTTTTTTTTCTTTTAATGGTTCAAGAATGACGACTAATCATTAATATGTGCATGGCTTGACGAAAAGGTTAAGTAGCAGAAAGTCAACAAGGGGTACACATGCATATGTTGTTCACCTTTCCCCGCCGTTCTTGTGGATCTACCCCCACCCCATCCATGTACTCCCAAGTTCCAACTTAACTTAAATAAGGATAATATTCCTTTCCCACCCCTTATTTAGCACATAATTTTTTGAGAAGAATTTTAGTATTTGTGATCGAATTTATTTTCGTAGACAATTAATAAACGGTGACAAGGAATAAATGAACACGAAAGTAATGAACGCAAGGGATTTACGTGGTTCGATATATTAGAATAGATCTACATCCACGGAGCAAGAGTATGAATCTTTATTGCTAGTATGAGTAGTGATTACAAGATTGCCTCCCCCCCCCCCCTTCTCAATCTATTCTAAACCCCCTATTTATAGGTAATTACATGGAGTTTGACTATAATACAAAGTCTTCTCATATTTGGACTCTAGCTTGATCCTCTTATTAGGGATAGACACCGAGCTTCTATATCTCTCTTGGAGCTTGAGTTGTAGTCGATGTAGGAGTCTTGATTGCCTTGGTGAAGAAGTTTCTCTTAGTTGGGCCGAGCTTAACTGTCGGGGCCCAATTATATTGGGTCTGATGCTTGGGCTTAGGAGCTAGGCCGTATCCTATCACATCCCCCCCTCCAAGAAAAAGATGTAGAAGCGAGGGTGTGATTTAGGGGAAATAGTTGAGGTAGGAGTGTAGTATAAAGTACGTTGCCCCGTCAAAAAATAAATTCGACGAAGTCGAGTTCGGCTCGTCCCGTCAAAAGACGAGGTAAAAAGAAATGTCTTGCGGCTCGTCCTCATTTTTAAACGAAGGTAGGTCGTCCTCATTTTTAAACGAAGGTAGTTCGTCCTTGTTTTTGAACAAAGGTAGTTCATCCTCATTTTTAAACGAAGGTAGTTCGTCCTCATTTTTAAACGAAGGTAGTTCAACCTCATCATAAGATGAGGTTTAGGCTTAAGATTGCTCGACCTCGTCATAAGATGAGGTTTGGCTTTAAGTAGCTCACTTTATCACAAGACGAAGTTTAGCTTGAATTAGTTCACTTCGTCATAAGACGAAGTTTTAGCTTTAAGTAGCTCACTTCATCATAAGACGAAGTTTTGGCTTTAAGTTACTCACTTCGTCATAAGACGAAGTTTTGGCTTTAAGTAGCTCACTTCGTCACAAGATGAAGTTTGACTTTAAGTAGCTCACTTCGTCACAAGATGAAGTTTTGGCTTTAAGTAGCTCACTTTGCATAAGACGAAGTTTGGCTTTAAGTAGCTCACTTCGTCATAAGACGAAATTTTGGCTTTAAGTAGCTCACTTCGTCATAAGACGAAGTTTGACTTTAAGTAGCTCACTTCGTCATAAGACGAAGTTTGGCTTTAAGTAGCTCACTTCGTCATAAGGCAAAGTTTGGCTTTAAGTAGCTCACTTCGTCATAAGGCGAAGTTTGGCTTTAATTAGCTCACTTCGTCACAAGACGGAGTTTTAGCTTTAAGTAGCTCACTTCGTCATAAGACGAAGTTTGGCTTTAAGTAGCTCACTTCGTCACAAGACAAAATTTGGCTTGAATTAACTCACTTCGTCACAAGATGAAGTTTTGGTCTTTAAGTAGCTCACTTCGTCATAAGACGAAGTTTTGACTTTAATTAGCTCACTTCGTCACAAGACGAAATTTTGGCTTTAAGTAGCTCACTTCGTCATAAGACGAAGTTTTAGCTTTAAGTAGCTCACTTCGTCATAAGACGAAGTTTGGCTTTAAGTAGCTCACTTTGCATAAGACGAAGTTTGGCTTTAAGAGCTCACTTTGTCATAAGACGAAGTTCGGCTTAGATAGCTCACTTCGTCATGAGATGAAGTTTGGCTTTAGATAGCTCGACCTCGTCATAAGATGAGGTTTAGGCTTTAGCATCCGGCCAAATCGACGTGGCTCTTAACCTTGTGGTCATGGGTTTTCCGGCCAAAATCCGGCCACCTTGGTCGTCGGAGTCTTCAATTGGTTGAGGGGAAAGGTAGCCCTTGTCTTGGTAAACAGATTCATGGTCGGAGATGGGGCTAAAATCGATCTATAGCTTCGATTTTTCAACATGCAAAACCGGATTCAGTTTTAAGACTTAGATTTGCTGCTGCTGTTTCGGTCGTTTTCCCGTCAGATCTGAATAATAATCGTGAAATTGACTCATGGGTTTTGTTCTCCTCGCCGAGACAAAGAGATGTATAAATCAGCCGGAAAAGATGAACAAATCGCGATTTCGCGAGTCGTGCAGCAACATAAACTTCCAGACGCGATTCCCGCCGCACTAGTGATCGGCTTTCGACGGGCAACCTACCGTTGGAATCCTCTCGACGAGTAGAACATGTTTCCGGGTGGTTTCGTCCGATTTGGTGGTGATTTCAGTCTAGAATTGGCGAATAACAGAAGTTGTTCCGAACAAATCGCGATTTCACGAGTCGTGCAGCAGCACGAACTTCCAGACGCGATTCCCGCCGCACCGGTGATCGGTTTTCGACGGGCAACCTACTGTTGGAATCCTCTCGACGAGTAGAACAAGTTTATGGGTGGTTTCGTCCAATTTGATGGTAATTTCAGTCCGGAATTGGCGAATAACAGAAGCTGCTCCGAACAAATTGCGATTTCACGAGTCGTGCAGCAGCACGAACTTCCAGACACGATTTCCGCCACACCGGTGATCGGTTTTTGACGGGCAACCTACTGTTGGAATTCTCTCGATGAGTAGAACATGTTTCTGGGTAGTTTCATCCGATTTGGTTGTGATTTCAGTCTGGAATTGGCGAATAACAGAAGCTGCTCCGAACAAATCACGATTTCGCGTTTGGGGGGATCGCGTTGGTCTTCCTGTCATGGATGTAGATTACCTATAAAACTTTTGATCGAAAATTACAAATTTTCATTTCCCACAGACGGCGCCAGTGATCGAACTTATTTTCGTATGCAATTAATAAACAGGTGACAAGAAATAAATGAATACGAAAGTAATGGAACGCAAGGGATTTACGTGGTTCGATCTATTAGAATAGATCTACATCCACAGAGCAAGAGTATGGATCTTTATTGCTAGTATGAGTAGTGATTACAAGATTGTTCCCCCCATTCTCAATCTATTCTAAACCCCTATTTATAGGTAATTACATGGAGTTTGACTATAATACAAAGTCTTCTCCTATTTGGACTCTGGCTTGATCCTCTTATTAGGGATAGACACCGAGCTTATATATCTCTCTTGGAGCTTGAGTTGTAGTCGATGTAGGAGTCTTGATTGCCTTGGTGAAGAAGTTTCTCTTAGTTAGGCCGAGCTGCATAGGCCGAGCTTAACTGTCGGGACCCAATTATATTGGGTCTGATGCTTGGGCCTAGGAGCTAGACCGTATCATATCAATTTGTTATAAGTGAATGTTAAAGTTATTTTAGATCTCATTCGATATAGTGATATTAAGATATTAAAGTGTATTTCAATTGACTATTTAGAGTAAAAAGAAAACTATATATAGATATAGGGTCCACGTCCCAAAATGAATTGTGCATATTTTTCACCGACGGCCAAAAAATAAAAAAACTATATATGCACATTTTTCTATAATCGGATGAAGTATCTTTAAGCAAGAGAAATGATATACTATATGCTACTCCCCCATTCGTGAGCACCTCTGTTGGCACCTTCGTCGTTTTAATACTTTGACATTACTTTATTCGATTGTCTTATATTCTAGTACCTTAGAAATTTATTTATAAATTATAAAATCTAATAAATAAATAAAAATCACAACTCTATTTATTTTATTACTCATTTTTTAAGTTAAAAATAAAAAAAATAATAAATCAAGCTTTATTTTTTAGATTTTATGATTTCTAAATATATGATGTTCTACTTTGAAAATAAAATAAAATATACATTAAAATTTTAACTAATCCGAGTACACTTTATCTTTAAATAAGCTAATCTAAAATATACACCGTGTTAAAAATATTCAGAACTAATATAGTGCGGCGGAGGAAGTAGTCCTTTTAAAAAAAAGGCTGTCACTCTCTCTCTCTCCCTCTCTCTCTCGTGTGTATATATATAGAGAGACACACACACACAGCTAAGCTCGATAACTTAGATTGGGTGTTTAAACAGAGAAAAGCGAAAGAAAAGAGAAGATCGAGAAGGAAAAGAAATGGAGAAATACGATGTGGTGAAACATCTAGGAGCTGGAAATTTTGGAGTAGCGAGGCTTCTGAGGCATAAAGAAACTAAGGAGCTCGTCGCCATGAAGTATATTGAGCGTGGCCACAAGGTATATGCATACATATTTCATATTAATTCTTTTAATTAGCAATATAATTTTCTAATTTCTTCATTATTATTGCTCGATCGATCGCTTATTAATTAATTCCTTTGATTGATCATTAATTGCAGATTGACGAAAATGTAGCCAGAGAAATCATCAACCACAGGTCACTGCGTCATCCCAATATTATTCGTTTTAAAGAGGTTAGTTTAGTTGGATTTAAATTAAATTTAATTATCTCTCTTTTAATAAAAATTTATGAGTTCTTCTTTTAAATTCCTAATATATTTTTTGTTGGTATGATTAGGTTGTTTTGACGCCAACCCATTTGGCAATCGTGATGGAATATGCAGCTGGAGGAGAACTATTTGATCGTATTTGCAGTGCTGGGAGATTTAGTGAAGATGAGGTCTCATTCTCATAATATTATTATTGCATTAATTATTAATTACATCTTGTAAATAAATAAATAAAAATTAGGTACTTTTTTTTTGTCTTATTTCGTAATAACTATATTTGCATTTCATATTATATACTAATATAACAAAATTATATAGGCGAGGTACTTCTTCCAGCAACTCATTTCTGGAGTCTCCTTCTGCCACTCCATGGTAAGATCTCTCTCAACAATTACTCCTTCCGTCTCAAATATTATGACACTCTTTTTTTATTAGACCATCTCAAGTATTCTGACACTTTTTTATTTTTGAGAAATAATTAGCTAATAAATAGTACAATTAGTAAATTCCTTATTACACTTAACATTATCTAATTAAATCTCATCATCCACTCACCTCTCAGCACGTATCACAATATAATTTAAATCCTAAAAGTTTAAACTATCGTAACTTTTTTCATTTCTTATTCGATTTTTTTGATTTCTATACCAAATTAAAGGTCTTGATTTGATCTTTCATTTAAGATCAAATATAGATATATTTTTATGCACCTATAATGTTCTAGTTTAAAAATATGTATAAAT
Source organism: Mentha longifolia (assembly GCA_001642375.2). Lineage (NCBI taxonomy): Eukaryota > Viridiplantae > Streptophyta > Magnoliopsida > Lamiales > Lamiaceae > Mentha > Mentha longifolia. The sequence continues at coordinate 6,609,033 of CM038113.1, read as the reverse complement.
ACATAAACCACATCACATCCCTATACACATTACACTTTATAATAATATAAATGAATAAATTTCACACCTCACTACAAGTTCGAGCTTTTAGTTGAGATGGAATTCTATCATGATATCAGAGCATTTGGCCAACGCCGAGGTCCTGAGTTCAAATCTCACTCATATTAAAAGTGTGCACTTGTTGGGCCTCCTACCCATAGGGTAGAGTTGAAAATTGAGCCCACAAGTGAGGGGGGCCAAAACATAAGTTATCGTCTTAAGTTTTGTGCCGAAAAGAAATGTATCTTAATACTTGAAAGGGAATGAGTATTTATTAAGTGAAAAAAGTCAAAACATAAGTACAGATCCACATGAAGAGAAAAATAATTAAAATTGCCGCCCAAAAGAAAGTAGAAGTACATGTGTCGTCGAAATATTAATCTTTCCTTTTATTTATTTCCTAATTGCGTTGACGTGTATTCTACTGTACATTTACGTACTTCATTAATGCATATAATGGGTTTAAAAAAAAAACACTAATGCATACACCGTTCTAAAAATCCCCACCTAGCTCCGTCTAGTCCCCGCCTAGACGCTAGAAGGTAGTCCGCCATCTAGTCTGCCTAGCCCGTCTAGGCGCCGTCTAGACTCCCGCCTAGTCCGTCTAGACGCTAATCCCCACCCCACCGTCCTACTAGCGTCTAGCGACTTTTAGAACATTTAATGCATATAATAAGAGGTGTAATTTAGCAGTACTTGATACATCTGCACCGCATTAATTAAATATATGTAAAAAAGTAATGTCATTGTCGGGGGCCATAACTTGGCCTGATAGATGAATCCACATAAATACTGAATTATTGGTTCTAGAGATATTGAATACATAGCTTGATTTATTGGGCTACTGGACCGGCCGATTGGACCGGTTGAATCGGGAACCGGTTATGATTTCGATTTGGCAATTTTGTCCAATTCTTTCCGATTCCAATCAGTATGACCGTGATTCAATTGAAAAAAATATATATATGAAATTCGAAAGCCTAATTCAAATTTTGGTTCGGTTTTTAAAACATTGACGCCGAGTAATGTTTTAAAAACATTGGGGGAATTGCAGCAAATATGTCACAGAGATCTGAAATTGGAAAATACGCTGTTAGATGGAAGCCCAGCACCCCGCCTCAAAATCTGCGACTTTGGCTACTCCAAGGTAGTATATATAATCAAATCAAATCCTTTATTTTAATTGATACAAAAAAATTCCGACACTAAATAATTAATAATAATATCTATCAATTAAATATATTATCATGCAGTCATCGGTGTTACACTCAAGGCCTAAGTCCACGGTTGGAACTCCGGCTTATATAGCACCAGAAGTCCTCTCTCGCCGAGAATACGACGGCAAGGTAATTTATTCATTATTATATACGTACATAAATATATTAACTACTTCCTATATTAAATTGATTAATTAAATAATGAAATAGTTGGCGGATGTGTGGTCGTGTGGAGTGACTCTGTACGTGATGTTGGTGGGAGCTTACCCCTTCGAAGATCCAGACGACCCCAAGAATTTCAGAAAAACTATTTCGGTATGTATTAATTTAATTTGTGTTTTACAATACAGTACATTAATTCACAATTGATGCTATAGGTAAGATCCGTAATAAAATAAAAAAGAATGCATGCTATGCTATGCACAACTATAATGTACGCCACGTACAATTATAATTCATTATCAGTACTATTATAATGCAATGTTCATCATAGATTCATAATGCATTTTCAGTATTGTTGGAAATTTGGTATTTTGACCAAATAAATAATAATTAATATTTAATTTATTAATTAAATTAAATATTATATTATTGTTCTACTCGCGGAGTAGATAAACGTGGTGTATTTATATGCTCAAAAACCGATTTCCGGTGAGTGAGATATAAATGTTAAAAGGTCGGTGGAGAGTTACTTCTTTCTTGAAAGAAGTGTAAATTAAGTGGTTGTGGATGAGGTCGGCTTTGGCCTCGGGTCTTAGTCTTTGATTTCGGCTTCGGTCTAGGTCTGCGACTTCGGCCTCGGCCTCGGTCTTGGTCTTCGACTTCGGCTTCGGCTTTGGTCCTCGATCTTAGACGTTGGCCTCGGTCCCGGCTTCGGCCTCGGGCTCGGGCTTTGGTCCTCGGACTTCGGCTTCGGCCTCGGTCTTTGACTTCGGCCTCGGCTTAGTCACTTCGGCTTCGGCCTGTGCCACTTCGGCATCGGCCTCTACCACTTCGGCTTCGGCCTGTGCCACTTCGGCATCGGCTTATGCCAGGCCTGTGCCACTTCAGCTTCGGCACCTCGGATGACTGCCTAGCTCAGCTGCATCCGGAAGAGGTTCTGGAAGGTGACTCTTCAGCTGAACAGTCAGGTGACTCTTCAACTGAACAGTCAGCCTTTTCACCTTTCGACTCCACCACTACCTCAAATAGCCTTTAAGGCTGATTAATGCATTTAATGCATTAAATTCCCCTACATAGTGAGCAGCTTATAAATAGAGGGGATTGTAGGCTTTTTGAAGTAGGGAAAAAAACGAGCATAAGACATAAAATCGCATCTTGCTGCATACTTCTCCTTTGTTCATTGTTCGAGCTCAGTTTTCACCTATATCCAGTTCGCCGGAGCTCTTGAGTTTTGCGGTGCTGCTACTCACGAGACGAAAGTCATTTTATCTTTGGGGACGATACGCTATTACCGAGAGCACTACCGGGGCGTATTTTGTCTTGCGGAAAGAGGGTTTTCCTCGACTCGACTTTTATTATTATATATATATATTTTTTGTTCGTTGTAATCTTCATTTACATTTGTACGCTCGGCAAGTTTGTACTCAATTTTCCAACAATCGCAAGACAAAATATTTACTTGTCTTCCGACGTAACTGAAGATGACGAGCGTTGCTGCTTCCACCGATTCTACCACCTCGGCTTCCACCACTCCGTCCATCGTGTCCTCGACGATGTCATCCACCATATCGTCGACTGCTGCTCCCTCGACCATGCCGTTGCCGACCTTCTCTACTACTTCGGCAATGTCCAACACTGGCGGTTCCACCTCGGCCACTGGCGGTTCCACCTCGGCCTCGGCTAGGCCTGCAAGTTCATGGGTTTGGAATAATCCATTCCTATCAAGCGGAGGTTCCGGTACGACTTGGTGCCACCTTCGGTGGGACTGTTGGTTCCACGTTTAGTGGAACTGTTGGAGCGTCATTCGTGGGCTCGACTATGGGTGCCTTCGGGCTTAACCCAAGTGGCTCCCTTATGGGAGTGAACTCGGCACCTAGGGTGATGCCACCCGCCGAGAAGCCACCGAAGTTCGGAGGAGCCGACTTCAAAAGATGGCAACAAAAGATGTTGTTTTATTTAACAACATTGGGGGTGGCGAACTTCCTAACGGAAGATGAACCACCGGTTCCAAGTGCGGAGGAGACGAACTTCCATGTTCGAGCCTTCTACGACAATTGGCGAAATGGAGATTACTTGTGCAAGAATTTCATCCTAAATGCCTTGGATGATAGCTTGTACAATGTGTACTCCAGTGTCAACACCTCCAAAGGAATTTGGGAGGCGTTAGACAAGAAGTACCGTAGCGATGACGCGGGTACGAAAAAGTTCGTGGTAGCATGATACTTGGACTACAAGATGGTCGATACTCGACCAATGATGGAGCAAGTACAAGAGTTTCAACTCATTGTACATGACGTCCATGCGGAGGGGATGGCTCTTCCGGACGCGTTCGTGGTTGCAACGTTGATCGAGAAGTTGCCCCCGAATTGGAAGGACTTCAAGAGCTACCTTAAGCACAAGCGAAAGGAAATGACTCTTGAAGACTTGATTGTGAAGCTTCGCATCGAGTCCGATGTGCGCAATCAAGATAAACCGAAGGCATCGTCTGATGCAAAGGTGAACTTGATGGAGAAGGGCGGACCCTCCAACAAGCGTGATCGCCTAAATGCCAAAGACAAAGGTAAGGCGAAAGGACCATCGAAAAAGTTTGATGGTGATTGCTACAATTGTGGCAAGCATGGGCATACTGCGAAGGACTGCAGGAAGCCCAAGAATAAGAAGAAGAAGAAACATGCTGCCAACGTCGCCGAGAAAGACGGCGAGTGGGTGAAAGAAGACTTTTCGGCTGTGGTCACCGAGGAGGTCAACCAAGTCAAAAAGCAAGGAGGCTGGTTTATCGACACTGGCGCTACTGCGCACGTGTGTGCCGATAGGAACAAGTTTGTTACCTATCAAGTTGTTGAGGGGAGGAAGCTCAACATGGGAAACCAAGCTTCGTCCGTAGTTGTCGGAGTTGGAGATGTGGTGTTAAAGCTTACATCGGGAAATTTTCTAACTTTGAAGAACGTGCTGCATGTTCCCGACATCCGAAAGAACTTGGTCTCGGGCTCTATTCTAGTTAATAAGGGGTTTAGACTAGTTTTTGACTCTGACAAGTTTATTTTGTCAAAGAGTGGTACTTTTCTTGGAAATGGTTACCTCTCTGATGGTCTTTTTAGATTGAATGTATTGGCTATACGCCATGTACCAAAATCTATTGAGAGTAATGAAAATGCAACAACTTCCTCTTACATTGTTGAGTGCTCTGATTTATGGCATTGTAGATTAGGACATGTTAATCTAAATGCTATAAAACGATTAGTAAATTTAGATTTACTAAAGTTAAATGAAGTTAACACTCAAAACAAATGTGAAATTTGTGTTGAGGCGAAAATGACAAAACAACCATTTCATTCGGTTGAGAGGAGCACAAAACCCCTTGATTTAATTCACACCGATGTGTGTGATTTAAAGTATATGCAAACTCGTGGTGGTAAGAAGTACTTTATCACATTCATCGATGATTGCACGAGATATTGTTATCTTTATCTTTTAAGAGGTAAAGATGAGGCTGTTGAAGCGTTTAAACACTTCAAGAATGAAGCCAAAAATCAACTAAGTGGTCGAATTAAGAGTGTTCGAAGTGATAGAGGTGGCGAATATGTTGCTCCGTTTGAGGAATTATGCAACGAAAGTGGTATAATTCATCAAACGACGGCTCCATACTCACCTCAATCAAATGGCGTTGTTGAACGTAAAAATTGAACTCTTAAGGAGATGATGAACGCTTTGTTGATTAGTTCAGGGTTGCCCCAAAATATGTGGGGGGAAGCTGTCTTGACGGCTAACTACATACTGAACAAGATTCCACTCAAAGGTAAAGATGTTACACCTTATGAGTTATGGAAAGGTTGGAAACCATCGTACAAATACCTTAAAATGTGGGGGTGTTTGGCGAAGGTTGAAGTGCCTCTACCTAAACAAGTTACAATTGGCCCTAAAACGGTTGATTGCATCTTTATTGGGTATGCGCATAACAGCAGCGCCTATCGTTTTGTTATCCACAAGTCGGAAGTACCCGACATGACTGTGGGAACAACGATCGAGTCAAGGAATGCGATATTCTTTGAACACATTTATCCTTGTAAAGACAAGGGTAATGTTGAATCCAATTCTAGCAATAGAATTGAAGGTAAAGCCACGAGTTCTAAATCCGAGGATGAAGAACCTAAGTCACGTAAACGACAAAGGTCTAATCCGGAAGATAGTAAACCGAGACGTGGTAGTAGAGTTCAGAAACCAAAGCAATTTGGTCCGGATTATGTAGTGTTAATGTTGGATCAAGAACCAACGACGATCAAAGAAGCTTTTTCTAGATCGGATAGTCCGCTTTGGAGAGAAGCGGTACAAAGTGAAATTGATTCCATAAGGCAAAACCACACTTGGGTGTTGGTTGATTTGCCCGAAGGGTGCAAACCCTTAGGATGCAAATGGATCCTTAAAAGGAAATACAAAGCCGGTGGATCAATTGACAAATACAAAGTCCGTTTGGTTGTCAAAGGGTTTAAGCAAAAGGAAGGGTATGATTATTTCGATACATATGCTCTTGTAACAAGGATTACTTCCATTCGAGTGCTTCTTGCGATTGCTGCTTTGCACAATCTCGAGATACATCAAATGGATGTGAAAACTGTTTTCCTCTATGGAGATTTAGAGGAGGAAATCTATATGGAACAACCAGAAGGATTTGTAGAACCTGGTAAAGAGAAGAAGGTTTGCAAACTGGTTAAATCCCTCTATGGATTGAAGCAAGCGCCACTTCAATGGCACTTGAAATTTGATAATGTGATGTTATCAAATGGGTTTAAGATAAACGAATGTGACAAATGTGTTTACATTAAGAACACTAATAACGGATATGTTATTGTGTGTCTTTATGTGGATGACATGTTAATTATGGGTAGCAATATCCGTGTAATTAACGAAACGAAAAGCATGTTAAAGAGGAACTTTGACATGAAAGACTTGGGTTTAGCGGATGTTATTCTTGGTATGAAAATACTAAGGAAATCCGATGGAATTGTCTTGTCACAATCTCACTATGTTGAGAAAGTGCTCAAGAAGTTTAACGCTTTTGATAGCGTGCCCGCTAAAACTCCTATTGAACTTAATGTTCATTTGAGCAAGAACCGAGGTGAGTCGGTTGCTCAAGAAGACTATGCTCGTGTCATAGGGTGTTTAATGTATCTTACAAATTGCACTAGACCCGACATAGCATGTGCCGTGAATAAATTAAGTCGTTACACGAGCAATCCAAGCAAAGAGCATTGGAGAGCTCTTGTACGAGTTTTGAGATACTTAAAGTATACTCAGAGTCACGGGCTATATTTTTTGAGATACCCCCCGGTACTTGAAGGGTACTGTGATGCGAATTGGATTTCGGACACGAAAGACTCGCTTTCCACAAGTGGGTATGTGTTTACTATTGGGGGTGGAGCTGTTACGTGGAGATCCACAAAACAGACGTGTATAGCCCGATCCACCATGGAGTCTGAGTTCATAGCTTTGGATATAGCTGGTGAACAAGCCGAATGGCTAAGAAACTTTCTTGAGGACATTCCATGTTGGGAGAAACCATTGCCTCCGGTGATGATTCACTGCGATAGCCAAGCGGCTATTGGTAGGGCGAAAAATGGTTTGTATAATGGTAAGTCTCGACATATTCGTCGACGACATAATACCGTGAGACATTTGATCACAACTGGGATTATCTCAGTCGACTATGTAAAGTCGTTGGATAATCTGGCGGATCCACTAACCAAAGGGTTAAACCGTGATCAAATGAATAAGTTGCTAGAGGGAATGGGAGTAAAATCCACAAATTAAGAATTATCATAGTGGTAACCCAACCATGATGATTGGAAACCCCAAGAACTTGGTTCAATGGGAAAACTAAGCTATGAAAGTTCGTGTGAAAACACTCACATTTATCTATTCCCTAGAAAGCGTTTGAGTGTTGAAAGCTTGTCTAGTGGTGAGGTTAAGTCTATGACTTTTAATGATTCCTAAATACCTCGAGGAGGTTGAGTATGGCAAGATACTCGGTAAAGAATCACCTATGTAAGTGTGAAGTGAGGCCGCTTTGTTAAAGAAACACTTATGAAACCAAAGGGGTGTCCAAGGCCGAAATGGATACAAAACGTGAGAACGGATGATGTTGAGGTGTATAAGTGTTAACATCGTTGTCTCGGTGCACGCCGTGGAGGAATAGTTCAAAGCATTGCGCTACTATGTCGCCTGTGTACCCGATGGTGTTGACTATGGAAGGTTCAAAGCCACAAACTACCTATCCTAATACTTTTATACCTTGTGAGGACTGAGCTTTTGCATTTGCATACATTTGCATATGACTATCTCACTCATGTGGGGAATTGTTGGAAATTTGGTGTTTTGACCAAATAAATAATAATTAATATTTAATTTATTAATTAAATTAAATATTATATTATTGTTCTACTCGCGGAGTAGATAAACGTGGTGTATTTATATGCTCAAAAACCGATTTCCGGTGAGTGAGATATAAATGTTAAAAGGTTGGTGGAGAGTTACTTCTTTCTTGAAAGAAGTGTAAGTTAAGTGGTTGTGGATGAAGTCGGTTTTGGCCTCGGGTCTTAGTCTTTGATTTCGGCTTCGGTCTAGGTCTGCGACTTCGGCCTCGGCCTCGGTCTTGGTCTTCGACTTCGGCTTCGGCTTTGGTCCTCGATCTTAGACGTTGGCCTCGGTCCCGGCTTCGGCCTCGGGCTCGGGCTTTGGTCCTCGGACTTCGGCTTCGGCCTCGGTCTTTGACTTCGGCCTCGGCTTAGTCACTTCGGCTTCGGCCTGTGCCACTTCGGCATCGGCCTCTACCACTTCGGCTTCGGCTTCGGCTTCGGCCTGTGCCACTTCGGCATCGGCTTATGCCAGGCCTGTGCCACTTCAGCTTCGGCCTATGCCACTTCGGCTTCGGCACCTCGGATGACTGCCTAGCTCAGCTGCATCCGGAAGAGGTTCTGGAAGGTGACTCTTCAGCTGAACAGTCAGGTGACTCTTCAACTGAACAGTCAGCCTTTTCACCTTTCGACTCCACCACTACCTCAAATAGCCTTTAAGGCTGATTAATGCATTTAATGCATTAAATTCCCCTACATAGTGAGCAGCTTATAAATAGAGGGGATTGTAGGCTTTTTGAAGTAGTGAAAAAAACGAGCATAAGACATAAAATCGCATCTTGCTGCATACTTCTCCTTTGTTCATTGTTCGAGCTCAGTTTTCACCTATATCCAGTTCGCCGGAGCTCTTGAGTTTTGCGGTGCTGCTACTCACGAGACGAAAGTCGTTTTATCTTTGGGGACGATACGCTATTACCAAGAGCACTACCGGGGCGTATTTTGTCTTGCGGAAAGAGGGTTTTCCTCGACTCGACTTTTATTATTATATATATATATTTTTTGTTCGTTGTAATCTTCATTTACATTTGTACGCCCGGCAAGTTTGTACTCAATTTTCCAACAAGTATAACTATAATGCATCAATTAATCTTGATCATAAATCATACTATCGTCAATAATCCAGATTATTTCTGTTTTTTTTTTTATGTAAATTCCATTTTTTTATTTAATCTCTAACATTGTGCAGAAAATAATGGCTGCGCAATACAAATTTCCGGACTATGTTCATATCTCTCAAGATTGCAGGAACCTCTTCTCACGTATTTTCGTTGCGAATTCATCTCGGGTATGTCTACACCTATACATATACATATACATATACATATACATGCATGTGTGTATCAGTGTATTGGCCTCTTTTAACTATTTGGCTTAATAAAAATAAAGAACTACAGTATTTAAGAGCAAATATGCATGCACTTGGATCTTTCTCCTGCCTTTAATTTGCTGTCTTACTATTACTTTTTCAAAAAAAAAAGTCCCTTTTTTCCATTTCAATCTCTTGCGTTTATTAATTACACAATTATTACTTAGATTCCATTGATTTAGTTAGGATTTTTTTTTGTTGTTTACATATAATTTGCAAATTTTTTAAACATATATAAGGGTACTTTACTGTTAATTAATTTCGACTTCAACTTTTAGTAATGTAACTCGAATTTCAAATAACTCGATTTTCCAATAAATATCATATTTTCTACATTATTTGCATGTTTCAGAGAATTAACATAAAGGAGATTAAAAACCATCCGTGGTTCTTGAAGAACTTGCCACGAGAACTTACAGAAGCAAGGCAAGCCGTGTACTATCAGAAAGACAACCCCAGCTTGTCTTCGCTTCAGAGCATCGATGAAATCATGAAAATTGTGAGTGAAGCCCGGAAACCTCCTCAGGTATCAAGACCCATTGCAGGCTTCAGTTGGGGAGGAGAAGAGGATGAAAATAAAGAAGAAGAAGACGACGATGAGGAACCGGTTGAAGAGGAAGATGAGGAAGAAGATTATTATGAGATGCAAGTGAAGCAAGTTCATGCTAGTGGGGAGTTTCATCTCAAATGATTGTTTTTGTTTATTTATGTTTTTGTAGTACTTCCTACTTGCTGGATTTGAAAATAAATGTAACACATGCTTTGCTTCTTAATTAATTTCATTTAAATTTCTTGGTCTCGAAATGAGTAACGCACATAGAAAGGTAAATATGTGTGCTGACTAAAATCAACCTTTTGGTTACTTGCTTTATGGTCAATATGTCTAACAAAGACCAAGGAGGTTAGACGATACTCACTGTATGGCTAACATGCTGAGCCGATTAACCATTCTCCTAACCATAATGTCAGGTGTATCATCAGGCAGTTGTCAGAATTCGTGAATTCCCTTCAATCGGGAATTTCCATGGAATGTCCTTCCATGGGAGGCGAACTAGATCATCTAAATCATCTTCAATACGCACCCATCGCATACATAATTTTCATAAATACATCTAAATAATAAATTCATACATATAAATGTCTGGCTGTATACAATATCCCGTTCGTTCAATATCAAAAATTGCGAGTTGAAACAAAAAGAGTGAAAGAGAGAGCTCTGATTTAAACCCAAAACATTAGTTATAAGGAAAACTGATACGCCCACTGCTGCAAAGTAACCTGTACACCAGCAACCCTCAAATTGCAGCAGAAGCCTCTGAAAGATCGCGAGGTCCGATGGCACACACATCCTTTTTTCTCTATTATATATCTGACTTGTTCGGACAACTGCTTGTTTCCTGATTTTCCTCCAAAGTTCGTAGTATCTTTTCTTATCTAGGGCCCATATTTATATTGCACATAGTGTATGTATACTTAGAGAGAGGATAAAAGGAAATTGGGGAAGTTGATGTCACCTAGACAAGGGCAATATACCCCACTGGTGAAGAAAACCTTCACCGGTAGTGACCTCGAGCACCAGCAGAAGAAGAACTGCCAGCATGGCTGCCCTTCCATTCCATGTTTCAGCACTTTTGGTCCAACCCCATTGCCAAACTACCACAGGGGGAGGAAGCTCCCTGCGCTGTGAATCATAAGCTGCCAATAGCTCTTCTACGCTGCCCAGTGGGACTAAAGACTGCAGAAGTTACACCAAAGTTACGTTTTAGATTTTGACAGTCGTACAAAGAGCAAAATACTCGAAAGACATCAAGAGATACCGAAGAATCAAGTAAATGGTAGATAAGCCTGCATTATACGTATGATTTGAGTATTTGAAGGATTAGATGAACAATCAAGTTCAAAATTAATCGATCCGTCAAAGTAAATGGTAGATAAGCCTGCATTATAGTTAGAGAGGGCAAAGAATATGGAGGAACCAGAAATTGCAATATTTTGGGGCCTAAATACATATATCCAGAACAAGTTGGCTCCCCACGAGAAGTGCGAGATAACACAGAAAAACATCTTTACATTCACCACATATTCAGTGTTGTAAAAAACGCTGTGAGGCGCGCCTCAAGGCGTACGCCTCAGCCTCAGCCTAAAAACGCCTTGAGGCTTACGCCTCGGATGCCAAGTTTGAGGTGATCGCCTCAACTCGGTGAGGCGTCAAACGCCTCAAAATGCCTGACTTAGATGGTTTTTTTTTTTTTTTTTTTTTTTTTTTTTTTTTTCAGGCTTAATTGACATTTAAAACTAAAATACCCATTCCTAATCAACCCTAAAATAAGTCTCCTTCCTTCTCTCAGAACATAGGCACAGACACAACATTATATATAGGTCAAAGTAAAAATGCCAATACTTTGATTGATGAAGAAGAGATTGAGGATGAAGATGAAGATGAGGAAAAAACCAACGTTATTTAATCATTAATGCTTTTAACTTGTTATTTTAAAGACTTCTAAGACTATTAAGTTTGATTTTTGTTTGTCATTTCTCTATTTTAAGTATTTGTTATTTTTATTAAAAAAAAATTGTCTTAAGTTTGAGGCTTACGCCTCAAAACGCCTTTAGGCTTACGCCTCGCCTCAATTAGGGAAAACGCTTCAAGTACGCCTTACGTACTTTACAACATTGCACATATTTATTATATTTTGCAGCATCTCTGTGTTTATCTGCTCATGATATTAGGAAATATTCTAGGGCGTAATTGCAACGCTTACTATGAGACTGATGATATACATACAACTTATATTTTCTATCCGGCACCCATCCCTCAAAACCTCAATAAAACAAAGAGACCACAAAAATTGAAGAAAAGATGACTGATAGTGGAACTTACAATAAAGAAAATTAATAGCAGTTTTCTAACTTTGATCAAGAAAGAGTCTATTAGTTATTGTCTGCCTCTAATGGAGGAAGTTTACAAGTGCCCCCATACCCTTTCACGTTCCATACGAGAACAAAATACTTATTCAAAAATGAGCATCAATAATATAAATTACCTGTCGAGCTTCGAGATTTGAGACAGCCATTGCTCCAACATATGGAAGACTTTCAATTACAGCATCAGCCAAATCTGAAATAAAAGTAGGTTCGCAACCAAGTGCAGGAACTCGTCCCCACTTTTGTATGCCAGATTTTAGCGCCAATTCTTTGTATTCAACATCCATTTCCTCCAAGGTTTCAATATGTTCGCTCACAAAACTGTGGTAAGATATTGATGAACAAATGTAAATAACTAACAGTTGAAGCAGCTATAGGGCAGAAAGTGACCATTCCTGTAGCCCCCTTCCCCTATCAGAAAATGACAGAAAAGATCCAATGCACACACAAAAAAAAACGATGTTAGCAAAATGATGGTATTTACTAACCAAACAGTCTCACCTAATTGGGACAGCTAGAAGACTTTTGACTCCTTTTTGTCCAAGTTCAATGATTGTATCGTCTGTGTAGGGTTTCAACCATTCTACAGGTCCAACTCTGCTCTGTAACAGATTGGAACGATCAAACCAAATTAGTGATGAAATAACCACATATTGAGACTCTGGAAAATCACTCAAGAATGTGGAGTTAAAGATGTAGGAACTAAATCATTGATATGCAGTTCAATTTGTTAGGGTAGAATCAAAGGCTGAGGGAAAAACTGAAGAAGCATGTGCAAAACGAATGAAGACCAAAAGCCAGAGAGTAGCTTGACTCTTTGGAATAACTTTAACACAGTAGATCTGAAGTACATGCTCAAGAGTCTTTGATAAATAAATACAAAGTGAAAAATAAAATACCTGATAGGCAAGAGTATATCCATTATGTATCCTTCTTTTTTCTAGTTCTTCCATGATCAAGTCAACACACTCCTCCATCTCAGCTTTGTATGGATCGCCAGCTTCCTCTACATATGCAAGTGGTACCCCATGGGCACTAAAGAAAATCATCACCTGTTATGAACAACTATTGTCAAATGAAGTAGAGTGAACATTAAAACAATTTATTTATATTGGACTTTCAGGTTTCTGATTCAATTATATCAGAAACTTGTACAAGCAACTTGAGCGATTGTTGGAACAAAAGGAATGAAGCATGTAAAATCTCCACTATCATTATTACCTCGTCAGAGGAATCAAAGTTTCCCAACTCCTTTTGAATCAAATCTGCCATAGCTTTTATATATCCTTCCCGCTGATACCAAGAAGGAATTACAGTGTGCTGCATGTTGACTAGATATTCATCCTCCCTAAAGCGTAACAAATTATTACAAAAAAAGGATATTCTTGGCCATAAGAGGCAGTGTAGATGAACTTCACATCAATACATAAGCACCTGAATATACTCTCCAGAAGCCGGAGACTTGAACCACTAGTAGAGATTGAGAATTGAGGGTAGAGTGGAAGCACAACAAGTTTTGCAATTCCATCTCGCTTAATCTAGACCAATGAGAGTCCACAGGAATTTAGAGTAATAGATAAGAACACATATTATTGAGTACTATTATGCTAAAAGCACCAAATAAGCAAGAGCTGATGCTGATGCCTGATAATCTTCTCTTGACATCCATAGAACATTTGACATCAGGAATAAATAAATAAATAATCAATAATCAATATTCTTAAAGTTGTCAACTAAATCAACTAAGATTACTGGTAATGAATAGAAATAGTGAGATAAATGAACTACAATAACAGTTATAGAACTTATTCAAAGTAAGACAGTGAGAGTGAGACTGAGAGAGAGAGAGAGACATTGATAGCTGGGATGTTAACTGCATCTTTTTAGTTCTACTTGTAACTTTATTGAAACTGCACCAAGAATTGAGAGTCTAGACCTAAGACATTTATTAGCTAAAATTTCATATACCAGTTAGAGGCAGCTACAGCACAATGACGATATACATTTCAGGTTTAGTTCAAACCGAACTCGAATTGAGCGTACCTGTTCAATAGCTTCTTCAGTGAACGGATGCCAATAGCGCATACCAACATACACTTTTGCAGGGACATTTTTGTCACACAGTGCCTTTCTCAACTCCTCAGCCTAGAGATAGCAATTCGGTAAAGTTTGATGGACAGATTAGATATGGCATAGGTTAATAAATTTAATACTATTACTCTGAAATGGTCACGCTAGTCAAATTTAGAATGTTAAACAAGTTGACAAATTAACGTAAAGCATCAGACCTATAAGAACCCATCTGTCAAAGATATTATCAAATTTGTAGAAGTTGAATGCAGCTTCAAAACAAGGGGAAGTGTTTAAGAGAAGCTTTTAGTATTTAAATTTGATTCTCACATTCTCTCCAGCCTACCAACCCATCATTAAAAGGAAAATAGCAAAATAGCTTTCTTTCATGCAACGCAAATTCACATACTATGCCTCCATTTCAATATATTGCCCAACTAACTACTGAAAATAAAAATACCAGTTAGATGTTTGTGTATTTATGAATTCATCAAATCACAACATAGAACATATCCTTTTTTAAGCACATGTATTATGATTCATAGACTACTAAAACTGAGTGGTGAATTTCTTTTAGGTCTAACAAGATCACACCTGAGCATCAGTGATACGACGCAGCGGAGAACCACCACCAATTGAAGCATATCCTTCTCTGCTCTTAGGCGATCTTGCTACTGATATAAATTGCGCCAAGGGCTTTTGAAGAAAGCGGAATAATCTTGGCAACCGAATAATATCCTACTTCCCAATATGCAAAAACAATAGAGAAAAGAATTGTAAGTCATTTCCACAAATTACCGGCAAAATGAAGAGAATGGAGCAACCAAGAGATACTAACTGGATCTGCGAAAAGATTGAACAAGAACGGTTGCACATCATCTAGAGTCTCCGGACCTCCAAGGTTAAGCAGTAATACTCCAATCTTTTCATTACCAACTAGGGCAGCAGTGGACGTTTCTTGAGAGCCAGAGGTAGCCAGGGCTCCTGGTTGCATTGCATGCTTGATTGATTGCTCTGCAAAGACAGAAGATGTCTTGGACAACCCCAAGGGGCATCTTGCAACTATGGATGTCTTCAAAAGATTAGGATTAGAAAAAGTCTCCAATTGCACCCTTATGCAAGGACACATTCCCTGAAAGCAGACATTCGCTCGTGGCACTAGTCTGTGAATAAAGGGTAGAGTTTTCATTAGTGTTCAAACTTAAATCATAAACTAGGAAACTGAAAAAGAAGTGCAACAACCATTATGCCTGGATTCTATCTATCCCGCACCATTAATAGTTTTACATAATCCAAGACTTCACCCTTTTGAGTTGAGTATGCTGAAGATCTAATTAATTATACTACTATACTATGTCAGAATGGATTCTATATCTAAAGGTAATAATTTGCTGAAGTCATCTCCCGCCTACCCCAGCTGTAATGCACACAGGTTTTAAGTTACCAACGTAACCGAGAATTAGGGATCGATTTCCACTCTAGTTAAACTTTTATCTTCCATGGTTTTTCAACTGTTTGCAAGTTATATCAATCCTAGACCAAATCAATCCTATTCACTACTCAGATACAATTCATCGTCGATTCATCAGAACTGACTGCAGTGAGAAAACAAAGCAAGCTGCCAACAAATTCATGACACATGCATGCTTTCGAAATAAACGGGCTGCCTCTCATAGTTTCTGTTAGATTTGTATCAGCAGTTAGGACAAGCATACAGCAACATACCCAGTCAGTTAACCACACACCACTGATGACTGAACTGTAGGAAGACCATATATTGTACTTCCAGAAAATCTAATTTTGGCTAATCGCAGTTATCTCTCATTCTCTTCCAATTCTGATACAATACGTCATCATCTTCACGAAATTTGATATTGTAGCTAGATTAGTTCTCATTTGCCACCTACCAGCAACCTTAAACCCTAATTTTTCCCCTCCCCTGAATATTGAACGGTGAAACAGAATACAACTTCTCCACGGGAAACCAACCAATGCTAGTATCCCACAAAATTCCCAAAGAGATAAATCGCCGATTAGCACAAAATTGACCAACTGTAACACCCAGTAAGTAACTCCACTTCAAAGCAGAATTTAAACAAAATATATTAACACATGAGGAAGTACTTACAGGGATGGAGGAGGAGCTTGGATTCGTATATTCATGGAGGGTTGGTTCATTTCGAGATTTTGCAGAACAGGAGGAAAAAAAAATAAAATTGTGGAAATAGTCGACCACCCAGCTAGCTCTTACAGTGAAACTCGCAGTGGCTATTTTGTTTGTGTATTGACATTTCGCCACGTGTTGCACGGATTATCCTCGCCTCGCTCACAATAAAAACCATGGATATACATGCAATGCCACATTTTTACCTCAAAAAAATACTCAAATTGTTTCTTCTTAATCTTCTTTCTTTCTTTATTCTAAAAGAAAAGGTTAAGTCTTGAGAAACAAAAAGTTAAGAAGCCATTGTGACACAAATTTTGAGCAAAGATATTAAATCAATTTGTGCATCTAATGTTTTAAATCATCTTAGCTAGGAATACATAATTTGCCCACGACTGACGCGACGATAGTATATTTAAGAAAATTTATTATTAATATAGCTTATAAAAATAAACTTTACAAAAAAAAACTAAATTTTTAATGAAAAAATCATTGACGTAACATTATCATATCAGTAGGTAAATGAGCATTCTTATAAGAAGAGATTGCTCTCCTCCCTATTGTGAGCATGCTTACTTGATAGTGGCATATTTAAGTAAAATTGTTGGTAATATACATTATTAAAATAAATCATACAAAAAATAATAATAATAATAAAACCCTAATGTGCCCGCAGTGTGGGTAGGGGAGCATTCTTGAGTATAAGAATAGGGATAATTGCCCCAAAATACACGACTCTTAATCAAATTCTGGTTTTGCATATGAGCTTTAAATTCTATTTATAAATGCATATAATCTTTCAATTGTTTCTGATTTTGCACACGAGGTTAATTTTTTCCTAATTTCGTTAGATTTCGTGCTAATATGGAAGTCGGATTTATCGAACAATTTGTGAGATTCTAATTTCCTCACATATATGAATCACATAATTTCCAACATATCCAACTATGACTTCCATATCAACAAGAAATCTGACTAAATAAGGAAAAAAATGAATCTCATATGCAAAATCAGAAACAATTAAAATGTTATCTATTTATTGAAAGATTTTAAAGCTCGTGTGCAAACTTAGAATTTGACGAAAAATTGTATATGTTGGGGCAATTTTCCCTAAGGACATGTGAACAAAGGTGAATTATTTGTGTATAATTTTTGCAGAATCATAAATTAATTACACAGAGTAACCTGTAACTATTTCACAAAACTCACCAACGGAACAGTACTAGTAGTGGCTTCAAAGAGCAAATAACAGGATTTGAATAGCTCAAGTTGCAAAAAAGCAAAAATTAAAAATAAAAATTCAACAAGCACCAAAAGAATTGATTCCCAGAAAACCAATTTACCCATACATTCAACTCCACAACCAATATAGCTACAAGATACAAGAAGAAATACAAATTATCTACAGAGAAAACCAATTTGTAAGGAAATAGATAGCTATGATGAGTAGAACAACTTTTCTGATGAGTAGAATAACTTTTCTATAGGAACAATATAAGCTCAACCTCAGCATCTTGCTATAAACCTCAAGTCTGAGAAACAACTACTACTAGTCAACCTCAAAATAACAATTATACAGACTTCTGATAACAACACTCAACTTCCTATGAAATCCCATCTTCCTTCTCAACACTCGTGAATCGCAATCAGCAATCTTATGGATCAAATCTCGATGCGAAACTCCACATCCAACCATTTAAAAGAAAAAGGGTAAAGGTTTTCTGATAGTACCTTTAGCTCAGTCGCTAAAATCTGTGCTCCCGCTGTGTGAGCTACTTGCATTTCTACTATGTAAAGAGAGGCTTCCTATGTGACCATGAAGAGCTAATCCATCTCCTCCCTTATTCTCCTGGAAGAACTTCTCACGCTCAACGTGTTTAGCAGGCGGTGGAGGGATTGCTACTGCCGATTTACCAAGATCTGCTTCTTGATTCACTGCCAGTGGCAATGGCCTTATGATATCTGACTTGGGCTCTGGACTAGGCTTCCGTGTAGCTTCTTGATGACGCTCCACACGCTCCACACTTAGGGGCCTTATGAGCGGGCGATGTAACATTTCCCCGGGAACAGGGAGCCCCATCAATCCTATTGGTCGATCAGTCATGTAATCTTCGTCTTCAGGTCTCACACAAGCTTTTCCTTTCCTTATCCTGTTCGACGCAAGAAGCAGCTTCACTCGTGAAAAAGCTAAGAAGAAATGATAATGTTGAAAAATCAAAGAATGTTTTATCAATCCAATTTATCGCACAAAGTAAATGCCCCTGTATAGTATGCATACCGTCGAAAAAGTTGTTCAGGCTCTTCCTCTTCCTCCTCCTCCCTTTCTTCATTGCCAATGCGAGTTGTAGTGGGCATCAACCTGCCAGCTATAAGAGAATCATGCCTCCGCAGCACTCTTTCAAGCTCCTCGTTCAGCTCAACTGCTCGTGTAACTACTCTTTCATCCCTATGGGATATAAAGATTGAGATTTTAGTAGAAACAAATCACTGTCACTCGTAAAATTCAGAATAAACTATTGAAACCAACTAAAAACGAATCACCTTATCAAAATAACCTTAATCTTGTCAAAGTTTTGTAAGAACAGAGCTAACAGAAGTGATGATGAAGGTATAGGAGTTGGTAACTAATGTAATTATGTAAGTTACGAAACTAAGAATATACAGTTACAACAAATATAGAGGTCACTACATGGTGCCAATGGGATTCTTCGAGAAAAAACTATCACATACCGAGAAGTAATCGCAAGGTGCATTACTCGTTGCTTTTGGAATGAACACTGTTCCACAAGATCTAGAGTAAACTCATCCTTTGCTCCCTGGAACAATAACAATGATTATGAGTGCATTTCTGAAGGCAATCTCAAGATCCGTTACATTTTTTAGTTGTTGCTTCTATGGTTTCAAGATATTTTTTTCATTTATCCTTTTTGCCAACTTTTCATCATAACATAATAGCAACTGCAGTGAAAGCTTTCTGAATCTCAGTTCTATATCCGTAACCATAAATATCTTTTAGTTGTTCTTTTTGTATGTTTTTACAAAATGAAAGCCACCATTCTTAATGTGTTTGCTAACCGCATAGCAGGTGCCTCAACTTGCCATGTAGGTATCGGAGGTTGAAAGATTAGAGTTTATCTACATTAGCAAAAGAGTATACATCTTGCAGTGAATACCTCAGGGTGTTGTGTATCAATAGTATCAAGAACATCCCTCAATACCTCCAATGCAGTTCCCGCTTTCTCGATAATACTGAATCATGGTTGTATGTTCAGAAAAATGAAGAAAACTGAGGGACCAAATTTCTTCCTTAACATGTTGAGCTGGTATATAGAACATATTTGCAAAGTTATACCTCGATTCTGGAACATGGGTTTGTGGTCGTGGAGCATTAGCTTCACATTGAGGAGCAGCAGACTCCTTGTTTGGTGGAGTCTGCTTATCCACATGTGGGGTAGCTTGGGGGTTTGGGATGTCAGGTGGCCTTTGAGGAAATTGCACTCCTGCACTCTGGAAAATGAGTATTTTTTAATTTTGACAATGGTTTTCAAAATATTAGTTAAGCGAAAATATAGGGTGTGTTGATATGGATATGTTCAAGGTTTTCTCTGTGGATGGAGAATACCTAAGTACAGATATATCAAGGGATTGAAGTAAAGCAGATTCACAGATTAAGTAATAACATGACAATGCGATGTCTTCACTAGATTTTATCCAAAGCAAATAATTATTTCATTGGTGCCTCGAGGAAGGCAGGAGAGACTCAACTAGTAACAATCCAAATTATATGTACATAATCGTTAAAATGTGGTAATAAGTCACAAAATCAGTAATGGATACCTACCACCAATTCATAATACGATGAATAATATTGAGGAAATCTCCCAGAAGCACCACCAACAGATGTCTGAGCAGCATCTAACAGCAGAAAGATCTTTTCCCGTACAGGAAGGTCCGACTGTAAAAGGGTGGGAAAAAATAATTTATGTTTATAATCAGCCAACAATTGAAAGCCAGATGCCAACAGATGCCCACCTTTTTCTTCACTATTTTCACAAGTAAGGGGAGAACTCCTGTATCTATAACCTGCTTATGTACAGGTTCTCCGATATTGTTTATCAACATCTCCAGCAGCTGTTAAAGAATGAGTTGAGAGCAAGAGGACGTAAGTCATGTTCGAAAATGGTAATACAGCCACTAGAAAATCCTACCCTTCCAATAAAGTGGAAGTGCTTCAAAATTCAGCACTCACCATTACAGCAAATAGTTGAGTGTTGGGGTTTTTGCTCCCTAGGCGTTTCTTAATGGCTTTGACTACATCTTTAGCTAGTCTGCATTGTTAAAAACACAAAGGACGGCTAAACAAAAAGAAATCTAGCATTATCAAGACAAAGGACTAGTCACATGTGATATATAAATAAATGAATCTGATGGATTTTGAACACCACTCTATACCTTCATGCAATTTTAATGTTAATCTAATTTTGAGAATGAAAAGATAGAGCCAAGGACTAAAAAGGTATAGAATGTTAGAAACTTATGGATTCATCATCAACTTTCACTACTGGCAATGCGAAACAATAGGCTACAAAATCTAAACAAAAAACCTTCATTTCAATAACGAAACTATGACCAGAATGTATAATAACACCACTGTACATAAACATAAGATAAAATGTAGTAAAAGTTTACCTGTGATCATGCGCGACTTGTTCACAAATCTCAATGTTTTTCGTCCAGTCCATTTCATTGAGTTTGTCACTTGTTGCGGCATTTACAAGTTCAGATGCCATATTAACGATCCCTTCAGCAAGGAATATCACAAAACATCACCAAGCAGAAAAAAAAAAAATCTTACCATTTAATAAAAAGCTTAAGAAACTAATCAGGGCTACCAGTCAACAGGTTGCCCTCCTACAAAGTTATCATTAATACTTCGATTTATTCCAAATCAATAAGCTTACATGATCATGAATCATGAATGATCAGTTATAACGTAGGAGCCTTAAATTTTCTCAGTTAGCATGTACCATAATTTTGCAACATAACACATAACCAACCACGAGAACAATATTTCTTGTTTTCCAATCAACCGCACAACGCTTGGTACATATTATCCCCAAAATCAAAACGCACCCAAAACTAGGCAGCTACTATTAAAGCATCGGGAACGCACACTCAGGATTGTTTCCTGATGAAAGGGATGCTCTGAACTAATATCACATTTCAGCCTTCTCAAATTTTGTCAGCTAAAGAATCCATCACTACGCAAGAACATATCAACTCTAGAGATTCATGATTAATTGTGCTAATTATTTCCTTATAAAACAATTCCAAGTCTAGCAATTAGAACAAAGCATCAGAATCCGCAAACACCCCCCAACCCCACCAAAAAAAGGAAGAGAGATAGAGAGAGAGCAAGACATCAATCAAAATCATAGCTTCTAAAGTAATTTTTGGTGAATAACAAACAAATCAATACCAAGTTCAGTTATGAATTCTCATGCTCAAGCTACTGCAAACTTAAAGATCCAGATATCATCCTTCATTTTCCATCTCATCATAATAAATTTAACCCAAGCCATGAAATGAAATCCAAAAGAAAACAAAATGGGATTATCAATCTCCATCTCCATCATTCACCCTTTTCCTTAATAACCACTCAATCACCAATAATTACACCCACTTAGCTTCAGATCTCAAAATAACCTTCAAACACTCGATCTCCAAGAAACCGTGACGATCATTTTATCATAAACTTAAAGTTAAAAATGCCGAGTTCTTGAAAAACAGTAACAATTAAAAGAAGTCCAATAAAAACAAGAGAGAGAAAATGCCCACCTGGGGAAGCAAGCAAGCAAAAGATTGAAACCAGCAGCCTTCAAGTGTGGAACTTGTACGTACGTATAGCTGTAATCATTGATGACACGTATATACAACTGTATACATAGGTGTATCAATCATCAAGAAAAAGAGTATACTAATAAATTGAGATTCTCTGCTAACTGTATACTACTAATATTTTTCTTTTTTTCGCTTTAAGGGCCTTTATATTCTTTCCATGATTTCAACTTTTTTCATATACTAATTTAGAAACCCTTGATTGAAAATCTTTATGAGTGTGTGCTGTGTGTGTGTGTGTGTTTGCACTTCGGAGCAGATTTGTGAAAAGGATTGTGTTTGTCGATCAATAGCGGCGAGTTATTATTCTCTCTTTTCTTAATTACTAGCGGCGTCTTTTTTAAATACGCGGCTCGTTATTTTAAGGGTATAAGAATGCTCCCATATATAGGACTCAATAATAGTTCATTTTGGACTAAAGTCAAAACTTATAGTCATTCAGATTTATAAATATTCAACTTTATACTTGAATAAAAATGTGATTTAAATTAATACCGTTGATCTGAGTTAATTTGACATTTTTAAATTTGTACTTCCTACATCTCACACTTGTATTCATATAAGTGAATCACTCTTGAAAAAACAAAAGGAGTATAATGACTTTATAAGAGCATCCAGAATGCGGCCGGAAAGTAAGACTCGCCGAGGAGCCTGAGTGAGCCTATGATAAGATAATTAATTAAATTCTGAAATGGTTAACATTGATGGGCCAAGAATAAATTTTGTTACTTAAAGAAGGTTGGTGTAGCCCATCTTATGGAAATCTCAACATAAAACCATTAATGGATGCAAGCCCAACTGAGGGCCCAAAACTTGAATAACTGCGTAAGACCCGCAAGAATGATTAAATAAAAAGTACTCCCAAGTGGTAAAGGTTTCGAGTTGGAGACCTCCAGTCTCCAGCATCTCCAACAATCCGCTAAAATAGGGCTCAACTCTATTTTGATGTTGAATTTGCTCCAACAATTCCTCAAAATCTTCCCCTATTTTAATATAGTGAATAGTGTTCCCTCAAATATAGAGGGACATTGTAGGCATTCCCCTATTTCTCTATATTCATATATTTTGTCCTTTTGTGTTTTTTTGTTAGTTTGTGATGTTATTTTAATTTATTTAGCATATTTTATTGTATTAAATTTTTATTTTTTTACAATTCAATTTGATATATGCTTAAAAATATAAATGATACAAAATAACAAAAATAAAAATTACATTAATTAAGAAATTACATAAAATTGGCAAACCAAATACAAAACACAATTAAAACATGAGAGCATAAGTTAATAATACTGAAGAAAATACTGAAAAAAAATTTAAAAAATAAAGATACATTGATTTTTCTAATAATCTGAAAATTAAAATATTTTATCATTGTAATTTAGAAATACTTCGGGATGAGTACTCTTTTTCCTACTCATTTGAGAGGTTTTGATGAGGCTCGGTATCGTTTTTACGTTTTTGTAATTTTATAAAAATATTAGGATTGTCGTTTTATTTATTTATAATATTTACTTATTTCACATCTTAATGTAATGAGTTTAAATTTTTATTATTGCTATAATTTTATCTGATTTTTTTATTTTATTAAAAATAAGTAATTATAAAAGATATTCTAGAATATTCATTTTCTACTGTATTTTGATGTAAATTGTTGGAGATGAGTTATTGTTTTCTGCTGTTTTTTTAGGGTTAGTGCTGCTATAAAATATGGGAAACCCTTGAAGATGCTCTTACAAACTAAAAACACAATAAGTAAAGAGAGGCTTTATATGAAATTGGACCAATATATTACTCCTTCAGATTCAAGATTATTGACTCTCTTTCTTTATTGGGCCGTCTCAAAGTTCTTGATCCATTTTTCTTTTGGGAAATAATTAGCATAATGGTCTAATTAGTATATCTTTATTATACTTAACTTTTCTAATTAAATTTCATCATCCACTCACCCCTCAGCACGTATCTCAATATAATTTAAGTTTTAAAAGTTTAAATTATTATAACTTGCTCGTCTGTTCTCCGTTTTTTTATGATTTATATACCAAATTAGAGGTCTTAATACGATATTTCATTTAAGATCAAACATCGATATATTTTTATGCATATGTGATGCTCTAATATTAAAATATGTCTAAATATATAAACAATACTATATCCCTAAACACAATACACTTAAAACATTAGACACTCCCATCTTAATTCCCGTGAGTAGTTATTACAGATGGGCCGTCAAGATAAAGATACAACCTGTACAATAGATTTGTTATTTCTTGTTTTTTGTTTTTTTTTTTTAATGTAAGATGAGTTATACTCCCCCCGTCCATAATTTTTGGACAAAAAAATCCCGACACGAAATTTAATATGTTGGGTAATTCTATACACAACCCTCATTTTACTCCTCGTAACCCCCAATTTATTAAATAAATTAAAAATATTAACCAAAATACCATGATACCCTTGTATAGTTGTATAGCTTCCGAAATAAATTTGCAGTAAAAATACTTTCATCACTATAACCCCAAGAAGAACCCTCGCTGGCTCCACTCTTTCTCTCCGTTCGACTGTCAATAATTAATCATACTTTAATTTTAATTTAAAATTATAAGAAAACGAATGATAAATCTAAAATAATAAATGAAGGATTATAATCATGATTTATTGATGGTGGGCTGTGGTGCAACGTTTCGATTGCCATGGTTGAAAAAAAAGAAGAAGAACAAGAACAAGAACAAGAACAAGAAGAATCTACAACTGCCTTTTGGCAATACGATTATTTATCTTCTTTTTTTTATAATTCTCTTGCCTTAATCTTCATTCAATTTCTTTATCAAACACCAACTTCTCATACTATTTAGCGAATTTGCCCAACTCAGTTCTACCCATCCTTGAAATTTCCTCCCACAATTCTAATTTTGACTTCGTCAACAGCGTTTGAATCATGTAAGTAGATGTTTTGTGATCAAACAATCTCACATTATTTCCAAAATTGCAAATTTAATGTGGTTCTCCTCGCGTACAAAGAATACATAACGGAATCGAAGGGGGCTATATACTTCTTCTATCCGTGTCATCTTTTTTTATTGGGGCTGTAATATTTTAAATTTGTTTAATAAATAAGGGGGGTGTGAAGAGTAAAATGGAGGTTGTGTATAGAATTACCCTAATATGTTTTGATGATTTGTTAATAAATTAAAGTATTAAAGTATAATAATTGCAGGGTTATTTAATATTTTTAGTTATATCAAAGTGTCAATGTAAAGTGTTAAAGTATTTTTATTGTGAGTCTACTATCAAAAGTGAAAATGACCTAAAAATAATGAACATCCTAATATAATAATAAAGTCTAAGATCGTGAATGAAGGGAATACTATTAATGTGACTTAACAGTTTCCCATGGTCGATCTTGCATCATGATGTGAACAACATTTTATGAAATGAAATTCAAGAATTTTAAGTGGAGCTACTCAATAAATAAGCTACACTAATTTAATAATAACCATTTGCCGGCGGCGGCGACATCAAATGTGCTCTTGGATGGATAAGAATTGCGTAAAAAAAGAAGAAGAAGAAGATGGATAAGCATCGACTTCTGCGCCTCCACTTGCCAATTCTTTATAATTATAATCACAACGTAAGATGGATAATTTATTAAAAATTTGATAATGATGTTTGTTTTTGAAAACGAATTTATTAATTTTTATTTTAATATAAAACATCAAATACTCTCTCTTTCTCTTAACTTTATAATGAGCTATTTTTATTCACCTCAAATTAGTGTTAATTTTTTTTTTATCGGAATGTCCCTCAAATTAGTGTGAAAGTCAAAAATAAAAAAATTATATTAAACCATTTACATTTATAATATAACCAACTTGAGTATACCACTTTATCATATGAAATGTAACTCTAATATATGAAAGGAGGGTAATAATAAATACTTTATCCTTTATCCGTCCATGATATATATGTAAAAAAAATCTATTATACATGTTTTATTTCTTAAAAAAAAACTATTCCCTTATACCATTTTAAATTCAAAATTATTACTTTACACTTTATGTACCAATTTATCTCTTCTCTCAATTTTTTTTTTAGCATTTATCTACTTTCAAGAATTTTACGGTGCACTGCCAACTACTTCAATGACGGAGTGAGTATTTTAATAGTACAAGTTTTATCTCCGTCTTTTATTTAGTGGCCCTATATTTTCAGTATGTATGACACGTGTTTCCACACTTGTAGTATCCTATAAAAAAAAATATTTCAAAATTTTATTTTAAAACTCATTAACGATAAACGTTGAAACGCGTGTCACATATGCTGAATTCACACATGCTGAAAAAAATAAAAAAAATAAATGGAGGACGGAGTGAGGGAGTATTTTATTTAGAAACAATGCATCATGAACCCTCAAAATAGATGTTGAAATTATAATAATTTAAAATCAACATTAGGTAGTGAAACTGCATTCGTGTATTTGATCTTCATTTGATACTACTCTTGGAAAACGCAATTCCAAAATCATCGCATTCTTCCATGGCATTTTGCCGAAGCTCCCATCTACTGCGTAAGGCCTTCAATGGCAGCCGCCGCGTGGCCTCCGCCTCGCGCTTTTCCTATTCTAGTAGCTCCGGTGAAGGTACAACCATGACTGCGCCGGGGTACCACGTGAGCGGTGGGCCTTCCTACATGAGGGGAGCAGTGTTTTGGGAGGCGAATAAACCCCTCACCTTCGAAGATTTTGAGATGCCCCGCCCTAAGGCCAACGAAGTTCTCGTCAAAACCAAGGGTGATTTTCGTTCCTATTTTACTTTCTTGTTGTGCCTTATGCTTTAAAGCTTGTACCTTTTGTGTTCTTGCTGGAAATCCTCCTGAGTTGGTTATCAGGTAAGGCGGAGTATACTAGATTCTAATTAGGAAATGATGATTTTGTGCTAGTTGTGCTTTTTCCTTTTTCTTTTTTGTTTGCCAAATATAATCGGATACTTTTTATTTTGAGAAAATTCAATTTACTCAATAAATGATACTCCGACTATTATGGACGGAAGGAGTATAATACATTTTTCCTAAGAGTTTTAAAAATTGAAATATTGCTTGTAATAATATCATATACATGCATACTTTAAATATTCTCATAATTTACTTTTCGTTTTTTTAAATATTTTAAAAAGCATTCTTATTAATTTATTCACAATAACATGATATCATGAACTTATAACAAATAAGGTGTGCTAAAAAAATTAATAAAATTCTTCCTAATTACATTATACTAGTATATATGTAAGTTGTAACTACTTAATATTTACATATTTTCAAGTTAAATCACCGATCGAGCTTGTTTACGAGCTAACGAGCCAAATACCATGATGCTAATGCTCAACTTGTCCAATGAGCTCGAATGAGCTTTTATAAAGTCGAGCTTTGAATAGCTCAATAGTAACTTAGCTCATGTACAACACTATTGAAAAGTGACACAAAATGGTGATCATTGTGAATTAGTGTTCTAAAAATCGCTAGGCGCTAGTTGGAAGATGGCGGGATGAGCACCTTGGCTATGCGAGAGCCTAGACAGATTAGAACTATAATTATTATTTGTGTATAATTTTTACACTATGTCCTCAAGTTTAAACTATGTAAACGTATATTCATTGCATGAACTTCTTTTAGCCTGTATTTAACCTTTGGCAATGTTCATTGCATGAATGAATTTAGCCTGTGGGGTTTGCCACTCTGATCTGCATGTGATGAAAGGCGAGCTTCCCTTTGCCAGCCCTTGCGTTGTAGGACATGAGATTACTGGTGAGGTGGTTGAACATGGGTCTCTGACTAACAGTAAAATCATTGAAAGGTTCGATGAACTGGAATAGATAAATTAAATATGTATGTATATATTATCCTTCTAGTTCGTGTATTAGACATCTAACCATATGAATTTCTGTTTGCATATTCAGGTTTCCTGTTGGCTCTCAAGTCGTTGGGGCTTTTATAATGCCTTGCGGAAATTGTTTCTACTGCTCGAAGGCAAGAATATTATGTAATGTCGTTTTTATGTTCAGCGTCTGAGTTGTTCACTAGGTAAATTTAAATATCTCTCTGAGCATTGCGACTTGCATTGAAACAGGGTCAAGATGACTTATGTGAGCCTTTCTTTGCTTATAATCGAGTGAAAGGAACACTTTATGATGGTGAAACAAGGCTATTTCTTCGAGGCAGTGGTACATTCCTGACTAATTACGTTTCACTTAAAAACATTATCAAATCCTGCAGCCTTTCTTTCTTTTTATCTTTTTCTTTTGTACAACAATCCTGCAGGTCTTATCTCATCAAACTAACTCTGTGTATCATTTAGATGTTAATAATAATAGAGTTATGGAAAACAATCATCAACTTCACAGCAAGTGTAATAAAGTTTCCTGATTAACTGCTTAGAGCGATCAATTTATCTGTAAATTTTTGTCTTAGTGGATTTTCTTCAACTACAGGGTCATGAGTTCCAAAATCATTACTTTTGTTATACTATCATTTTATTTTTTCCTTCAGTATGCAGTCTACATGTTATGGTGCATTAAGGAATTTCTAGTATTTCTGATGGATCGTGTGCCCGTTTTCTCAGGGAAGCCAGTGTATATGTACAGTATGGGGGGTCTTGCTGAGTATTGTGTGGTACCAGCAAACGCATTGACTACTCTTCCAAATACATTGCCATACACAGAATCTGCTATCTTAGGATGTGCAGTTTTCACTGCCTATGGTGCGATGGCTCATGCTGCTCAGGTGCGCCCTGGTGATGCCGTTGCTGTGATTGGCATCGGGGGCGTTGGCTCTAGGTAATAAGAAGCAAATGCATCGTATGTAGAGGAAATGTGATTCTTGTGGTGTACAAGTGTTCAATCATGGAAACTCTGAAATGGAACCTTGAAATGGACAAATGGTAATAAATTGTGCAAGCAAGTGTTGAATCATGGATACTAGATATCGAACCCTTGAAGTAGTAATAGCTCATGTAAATTATCTTATCAGTGAGGTGCTTTATCAATGCTAATCCATTGCAATTTTGCATGATTCTTAACTCTAAAATATCAAACAGTTGTCTGCAGATAGCAAAGGCATTTGGGGCTTCTGAGATTATTGCAGTGGATGTTCAGGATGAGAAACTTGAGAAAGCTAAGATATTTGGAGCCACTCACGCCATAAATGCACGAAAAGAGGATGCTGTTGCTAAGATTAGGGTGCATGCTCTATAACTCATTAATCTTTACTTTCAACAGATGCATGAAGCTAATGATTAATTCAGATTTTAAATTCACCGAGGAAATAGAAAGGTTCACTTTGGGGATTATTTTGAGGGGTAGACACAACAAAATACAGATTACATAACGTGAAGCTATGAAAATTTATTTTCTTTGTGCTGTCCTCAACAAAACCAAAGATGCAGAGCATGTTCCCAGAATAGAAGTAGCCGTGAAAGTTTAAACAACCCAATATTGGTGGACTTCGAATCTGAAATTTTGCCGATCCTTGGCTGTCAATGTTTCTCACTTGGGCCTAACTTAATTAAAAAACTGACCTTTTCCTAGAGAAACTATGGCACAGAGATCAAGCTTTACTTCCTCTTGATCGTTTCGCTAGAGTATGTCTAATGATTATAGTACCATTCTGGTTAGATCATAATAACCTTATTGGGCTGATGCTCATATTTGAGCTGCTTATCTTCCTTATTGGCTAGTTCCTTGGAAGAAGAAGCCTTCTTAAGTTGCTGTTTACACATCTGTCAACAACTGGAAAAGTTGCTTCGACTCTAAAATGACTAGCTCGCAATCTTGGACAGGAAATAACAGGAGGAAGGGGTGTGGACGTAGCTGTGGAAGCCTTAGGAAGAGCACAAACATTTTCACAATGTGTACAAAGCGTCATGGATGGAGGTAAAGCTGTTATGATAGGCCTTACGTTG
Source organism: Mentha longifolia (assembly GCA_001642375.2). NCBI lineage: Eukaryota > Viridiplantae > Streptophyta > Magnoliopsida > Lamiales > Lamiaceae > Mentha > Mentha longifolia. Next base: position 6,578,837 of record CM038113.1, on the reverse strand, counting down.
TCTGGTGCCAAAGGAGAGGTTGATATTAACCATTTGGTTCGTAGACAGGTCTGTATTCTTCTTCTTCTTATTATTATTATTATTATTATTGTTCTCTATCCGCTAAAAAGTTATAACCGTTGTAACTTGGAATCCTTGCTACCAAACCCAAATGCAGTTGCAAATTTCTTCATGTTTGTGCGTTTGTGTGTGTGTTCGCATTTTCCTTTTCCATTAAAGACAACACGACCTTAGGGGCATTTATTTTGGTTATAAATAAGATTAACAATGCATTTGAAGGATTAGATGATCAAAATTGTCCAATCCATCAAAACATGTGGCGGATTAGTTTATACTCTTTTTTATCTATCTATCTATCCCATCATCCTAAGTATACTTTTCTTGAGTTATGGTTACACATATGTTGTTTTGCAAATGGTGATGCAGATAAAAGTAATTGGGTCTTATGGAGGCAGAGCACGACAAGACCTCCCAAAATTGGTGAAGCTAGCAGAGAAAGGTACTTTCAATCTGCATGCTGCTGTTTCAAGAAAGTATAAATTTGAGGAAGTACAAGAGGCTTATCAAAACCTAGACCAAGGGAGCATCGTAGGGCGCGGAGTCGTCGAGATTATGTAATCACAGTTTCTGCATTAAGGGTGTATTTGTAGGAACTAACAACAATAATCACATCAGAAGAAATGGGTATTACTGTATTTCCATTGTTGACTTTCATGTGGTACACTCAAAATAATTTTGCAACTAAAGAAATCAACTTATGTTTGCATATCATTAATGTTGAATTAGCAGAAAATGTGGCTTCCATGGGGAGTCTTTTTTGTTTACAATCTGTTGCAAATAACCTAACAAACAAGGTTTGCAGAAAAAAAAAAAATTACACTATTTTTACAAGAGAGATTTACTATGTGAAGTGTGAACCTGGTAAAGAATGACAATAAGAGACTAATATCAATAACTTAAATAGAGACCGTAGTTGACAAATTAATGAGCTTAGCAGCAATCGCATACGGAGAGGCCATCTTGATGGGGTTATTACCAAAATTTCCATACAAATTGATGGCCATTGAAGCAAGATTCCTAAAATTCTGTCGCAACAAAGAATGTGTCGAGATTTCAACTCAGATAGAACTATATCTACTGTATACCCCTAATCCGCATCAATGATGGCAATTATATGCACACTCTATTTGCTACTAAGCCTGGGTGGTTAGCTGCACCTATACCTCCAATCAATAATGGCTAGATATCTTTCCACTTGTTCACGTACTTAAGGAACAAGTGTGTAGGGATTTCCCCAGGTGGGGCACGCACACGAGTTGATCTCCGTACCAAAGCCTCTTCCATTGCAACCCTCTGCACATCAGCCTCTTTTGAGTTTTTCTGTAGTTCCGAGCTGCAGAATTGAATTTGATAGAGAAAAATTAAGAGGTTATAATTTACTGTTGCCAATCCATTAAAAGTTGCATCAAGGGGATAGCTGCAGTTATATTAGAGTCATGGCTTCAGTTCTTATGTATTCATAATCAATGTGATGTCTTCACAACAGAGAGTTTCAAGATTGCTCCAAAGCAAGATATGCTCGTAAATTACATAGCAAATATCATACAGCTCATACATTTTCAACATCTTAACTGTCGTGCGCAAATTATAACCATTCAAAGCTCCAAAGCTCTGAGTTACTCAAACCAAATACAAGGACTCGGTTACATTTTGTGAAGCCAAGCTCATAATCAAGGATAAATTGATTGACAAAGAATAAGATTTCTTTCATTAAACAATAAGATGTACATGACTGAGAATGCTCCTTAAAAAAGTACCAATAAACAAAAAAATAGCAAATACACTACACTTATGTTATTACTTGCATATAAAGTGTCTTCACTAGAAAAAAAACCCACAATTATAAACCAAAAAATTGACCACCCATCCCCCCCCCCCAAAAAAAAAGTACATAGACCAACCATGACTTGTAAGAAATATCATGCTTCATTTGCATGATCTAAAAGTATCTGATGGCTTATTAAAAAGTACATATAAAAAAATACTTCTTTATTAATCTAGAATATCCTCATTAGATTACAATACTTTATTTCTGTAAACTATTCAAAAAGTTGTACACTGGATAAGATATGACTCGGTAGATATATATATATATATATATATATATATATATATATAGGCAAACAGAGGAAACTTTGGTATATTAAATCATATCATATTATATATTAACATTAACAAGAGATCATATTCATCTCTAAGCTAAGTTATAAATGGCATAAAATTTAGTTTATATAGCTATTAAAATATGTGACCTCCCATAAGAACAATTACATGATGATTTATGAAGAGACGTTTTTCCATGAACAACTAAATTGACTGACCAGATTTTGTTGTAGAACTTCTGCAATTGCTTCTTCAGAGCTCTCTCCCTCACACCTTTTGTATTCATAGAGCCAATCAAAGCATCAAGCTGTTTCAGGAAAGACAGAGGAAGACATATATGTTTGATATATCGCGAAGAAATATTATAAATGAGTAAGTCAAATATGAACATAAACATTGTACCTCTTCTCTGGTTTGGTAATAACCCCACCGTGTGGAATCAGAATTCTCAACAAATATTCTCCCATCACACCGGAAAAACCAATACCTGCAATAATTTCGGTCTTTCCCCAATGGACTAGTGCGTATAATTCTCTTCTCAATCTCCCTTTCAAGAATTTCTTTCTGCATGAGAAGTAGGAAATTGATGTATTAGAGCAAAGCTCACACTATTTCTACCTATATGAACCCCATTTTCTCTTTCTCGATTTTCTTAGTGTAAGCTAAACAGAACACACAAACAAGAAAATACGTGCATTGCATACTCATGGTACACACACAAACTGCCAGAGAGAAAGAGAAAAACCTACCCTTTCTTCAGCACTCTTCATCTCTAATAATTCTTTTATCTCATTTTTCATCAATTTATGAATATCCCTCTTAGATGGATGATTAACATCTTCAAAAGTTGTGTTCATCTCAATCTTCCGTCTCTTAGCACTTTTCTTAGTTGTGCTGTCTCGTTCACTCTCACTGTCAGCAGACATTATATGGTGAAAAAGGAGAAAAAGAATATAAGATTAAAATCCTGATTCTAACCTAATTCCAACCTGTTTCCAGATGAATGATTTTGTTGAGAGAGAAGTTTCTCATTTGTTTTCACCGGAATAAGTCCATTGGCTTCTGCCTTCCTACGCTCCCTTTCTTCTCTCCTCTTTCTACCTTCATCTAGCGCTTCATCCCTTCGTGTAGCAGCAAGCGCCTGTCTTTCTTCAATATACTCATCCAACCTGTCCTTTACAGTTTCTGTATCTAGAGCCTGAGTAACCAGTTTGCAGAAAATCTCCAATTTAATATGAATCGTTAACAAGGCATAATCTCCTCGTTTGATCATACTTATGTGTGTAGATATTTCAGCAGCAGAAGTCATTTCCAGAAAATCGGATAGATATTCAGTCCAGGTTTTCTGTGTAATCTGAAAGAGGTAATTCAAAATAATGATCTCGAAACAGCAAAGAAAACAAACTATTCATCGATCAACTTATGTCCAAATCAAACTACAAAGAGACTTAGCTTTTAAATTGTTCACCTTGGGTTTCCTTTTTCGATCTTCTACCATCATCGCAAACTTTTCATTGTCCTTCATAAGCAGGCGAAGAAGAGCCGCACAAGATTCCACAATAAGAATTGGAGTGCTATCTTTATAACAAAGGGACTTTTCAAAGTCTTCTAAGGAAAAAGGAGATAAATTCAACAGCCTCCCAAAACAAGTACAAAAGTCCCACACCATTAGAAGATCCCCAACACACTCCATAGGCACATTAAAATCCTTGCACAGGGAAGGCCTCTCCATCAAAAGTCGGTCTTCTGCAGTAGGTTGCACCAGCAAGTCATCAACTGGATACTTAATGGACAGATCTTCTGGATGCTCATTAACTGGTGTATCAACATAGTTACAAAAACAGAGAGAACTTAGGTTAATGAACATCATCAATAGAAGCATTCCACTCTCTACAGATGTAAAGTTCAAAATATCTATTAAGAAACAGCATGGAGTGCTCCACGAGACAAAGATGTAAAATCATACATGAAAAAAGACATCCATCCCTCTTACCTCCATCTTCACTCTTTCCGGTTGACGAAGGTGTAAGTTTGTTCCTCCTCACATATACTTTAATCTCCTGTCCACTTGCAGCCTTGGTACAATCAACAGAAACAATCTCATTTATATATTTCCAAGAGAAGTAAGAAAGATAAGTTAAACATAATGTCATATTCACCTTGGTTTGTGTCTCTTCACTTTTCTTCCTCTTCCTACTACAAACAACAAGTCCATTTTGTAGTGAAATGCTACTTCTCATTTCTTCAGGAGGGATAACTGAGATGCCGTGCCTCTTTGCTAAATTGTCATGTAAGACCCAAGGATGATGTCTGTAAGTTGAATCTTTGATAAAAGACTTCAGAGCACTTTTACTAAATAGTGGATTCTTTACTGTCAATTCATCACCATTTACTAATGCCTTCCCAGTCATTTTTTGGTCATCATCAAGCCACTCAATTTCATATTGTTTTCGGTCAGCAACCTCAATAACTTCTACAATTTTGCATGGATGTGAACGACCATCTTTTCTTCTATATAATTCATCACCCAAGGCTATGGGCCCTTGAAACTTTGAAGCTATCGAATTGACCAGATCTTTCAAATTCAGCATGCCTGTCAGGAAATAGTTTTCTTTTAAAACGATAAGTAGGTCAATCCCAAATTCCCAGTTCAAGAGAAAATGCAAAGGAGCAAGTAATTTCAATGAATGCAGTAGAATGGCTAAGAAGGTGAAAAGAGGTCACAAATTATTAACCGTAGTACAGAATGCATTCAGAAAGAACACCTCCAGCAACATTCATCATTTGTAACCGAGAAGACTAACTATGTTATATTTCCAATATAGGCATTGATAGCCAACTTAAATCTTTCATAATGGAATAAGAATCATTTCTTATTGATGGTTCTATATTTAATATAAAAGCTATGATACATGGCTCATATAACCAGCAAATTACAACAGTATAATCCTCAGAAAAGTTATTGTTAGAATCCGGAGTCACTAATTTCATAAGCTCTGAATAAATGTCATTAGACTGAATCATCCATATGTAGTGTTGTATGGTTGTTCTTAGTTTCCATCAAAGCTACCATGATCCATGAGTCCTCCTTGTTCTCAAAGAAATACTCGATATCCAAAAGTTCGTAAAAAACACAAACTACTATCCAACCCCCCTTTGCAGATCTAGAAAATGCATCTAATATCAAAAACTGTATCTAGGTAGAAAGAGTCATACAAAAGTTGAATAGCCACGCCTCTGGTCATTATCCTAAACCAAAACAAGAGGAAGCACAAAACATGGATCTCGCACACTGAACCAGTTACCATCTTAGACCCCAGATGTCACTTCACAATGCAAAGAGGATTTGACTAAATTCAGTAACTTTTACTCTTTCCTCCTAAAACAATTCACCCATGCTTCAAACTGCTGGTCGATAACTAACCTTGTTCGCAGCTCTAACCTATATCTGGTATATACTCATATGGAACCTAAGTGGAAAGACTGTTATGGTACTGGTAGTGGTAGTGGTAGTGGCAAGACATTTTCTAAATCTTGTTATACACTCAAACATATAACTCTTTTAGGAACACCAATGAAAATGTACAGGTGAAAAAAGGCATACTTCTTTTTAAATCTCGTTTCTCAACAAAATATAGAACTCAGTTGGAAACATTGATAAAAATGATCTCAACAGTCATGATACCTGGCTAATGCACCAGCCTATCATAGAAGTTGCGAAATATATAGGTAATAGGCAACAATAGCTGATAGAGTAATTCAATTCTTAAATGACAATCATTTCAGAACATATGCCATTAGATGGCTAAGAAACGATGGCAGCGGACTCACTATATTGTACATCACGAAGAATTGGAGCTACGAATTGGGCAGGAATATTTCGTCTTCTTTCGGAAGCTTGTTCTTCCGATACCAAGGCTTCCTCATAGGTCAAGTTGTCCTTCCCTGTATCTTTGCATGTCCAGATTCTTTTGCGATATAAGTTGATCCTCTTCAAATATTCACTACAACATTTAAGATTTTAGTGTCATAAAAATCGTTGAATACATAAACTTCTATGAGCAAATGGGCTTGAATGGAGACATGACTTACTTATAACTCCTGAAGATTTCATTTGTGGATCGGATGTGAAAGACAAACTCTTCTGGGTTTAAATCCTCAGGCTTCTCAATGAAAACAAATGGCTTCCTTTTCAAAAGAGGCATGTTTGATTTTTAAATTTCTCAAATTTCAAAGTCATAACCTATTAATCAATAAGAAGAACATGGATCAGCAACGCCAAATGGAAATTGCAATTTAGTAAGATTCTAAAAGCAAAAACCCAAGAAAAATTCAAACAAATCACAGAACAACGAGAATCCACTCAATTCGCCGCACAAAAAAAGAGAAATTCAAAAGGGCTAGACGGAGAGCTCAGATGAAATGGAACACACACAGAAAACATCGAGAGCAGAGACCCACTTCGGAGAATACAAAATATATAATGAATAAGAACACTATAAAACAATTCAAAATAAAATCGAATTTTGACTAATGGGAGGAATAACACCATTTAAGAGGAGAAGAAGACGGAATACGCAAAAAATAACATTTATAGCATGCATTGAAGCTGCGGCGACGAGCCATTGGCGGTTCCATTGAATTATGTAACACAAAAACCCTGCAGAAAATGTACAATACAGAAAATCGCAGTCTGAATTAACGGAAAAGAAATTGTACATTGACATAAGTCCACATGCAATCGAAATTATTTCCCGCCATGAGTTGATTTAGCGAAGAAATAAGTGCAGAATCGTACCGAGGAGAAAATTCCGATTGGATTGGAGGGTCGATTGAGAGCATGTGTGTGTAATGCGTGCGTACCTAGAGAGAGAGAGAGAGGGGCGGTGGAGGTACGTTTTCTCGGCAGTGAAGACTGTCGTTAGGTGCTCTCTCGTAGAATCCCCTCTCTCAACACATGCGTATTTATAGTGAAATTTCTCTCGGTTTTGTTTTGTTAGTTTAATCTAATTTAACATGAATCTTCAATAAATAATGATATTCTTGGGTGTATTTAGTTATTATAGTTGGATGCTTAATGAACAATATAATATTGCTCTTTTATATCACAAATTAAAGTAACAATTCTTGTAAAGAAAAATGACAATTATTTTGAAGAAAAAGTTACAATGTTTTATTAAAAAAATGACAATGTTTAACAATTTCAAAAGTGACAATTTATTATGAAAGAAAAACACTAATTTATTTTTCAACAATTTTAACAAGTGATAATTGTTATGAACAAAAGTGACAATTAAATTCAGCCACATGATGAGGCTAGACTCTTAAGAGTGTGTATAACAAAATACTTCATGATGGGAACGCCAATGAAGGCAATCTCGATGTCAGGACTCAAACTAGGAGTCTAAAATTCGACTCAAACCATATAATGAAAATAATCGACACATACAAGCATAGGGGTGTCGTATAACTCTTGAGTGCAGACATAGAAGACTACAGAGCTAATCTTCTCAATTGTTTTCTAACTCGGATTAATTTGACGACTGTGCAAGCGTCAGATCGAACCTTAAATGGAATTACCTTCTTGCTCTTGCTCAAAAGTGGCACCTTCGTCTAGTCTCTCAACCATAGCCGCCGAATTATGCATGTGGAAATAAGGCGTGCTATTTTTCTGAAAACTGAGAGCTACTTATGTATGAAGGAGTAAGTTATGAACTTTGATGGCCCATACTAGTAGGGGAGGACGCTATGGTATACATGCCATAAGTGGCACCTCACTTATGACCCAAAATCATAAGTGACGCCTGATTGGACTCTAACTTACAACTTTACTTACTATGTCGAGTCCATGCGGGAGTAAAGTGTGCTAGTATTTTTTTCTTGAAAACAATTGACTTATCAAATGTTTATTATGAGCTTTTATGTGGATCATGTATTGGAGTTAAATGAATTCGGGTCTTGAGAAGGCCACGATACGTGTACACTAAGGTTGATTGTGTCATTTTAAATTGGACAGACCATCATTGTCGTGTTTGAAAAGGAAGCCTACCATTCTACAAATAATTTATTAGAGCTTAGATTGATACATACATGGATTTTGGTTGCAAAGTTTTTCATAGCATGCTCAGTTTTTCAGCTAAAATCTTGTGCATGGTTTAAAAGAGGCAAGTTCAATTTATAGCTATATTGGGACAAGTTTCAATCATTTTGAATTTGTGTTCATTAACTACTTTGTTCTTAGCCCCGCATACATTTCTAAATATGCATGTTAAAGCTCGGATGAAATTGGTATACGGAAGGAGTTTTTGTTGTTCATTAAGTAAGCTTATGCTCGTCGTTCAAGTTAAAATATGTGTCTTGATTAATTCATTGCATTAATCATATGACCTCTCATAAACCAGCTCTAAAGAAATACCGGCCATATATATACATGATGGTTCAGTTGTTGCGCAAAGCATATCATCTCACACAATATCTACAAGTCCCTACTCTCAGTAACGGCATCCAATGATTTCTCATTGTCATGTCCATAACTTATGGTGAATCTACTCAATGAGCACATTTCTGTAGGGGCCTAAAAGTTCTCTGCGTTCTTTACTTCAAGAAGAGAGTCGAAAGTACCGCTTTGTCTTCAACTCTGGCTTTCGTTGTCTGCACTAGTTGTTCTGCTCAGAGATGGGGGTTTACTTGCATCTTGTGCAACAGATTGTTGATCGGCTTCCATCGATGGTGAACGAACAGCTGCTCTAGTGGCCAGTTTCACAACTCCGCCTCCATTAGGTATGGGTTTGGAGCGACTTGCCAAATAATTTAGCCATGCAAGGAGATCGAGGATGTACGCTTCCGTCTTCTGCTCATCCGCATGGTGGAGTGTCTCAATTTGCATTACATCAAAAGGCCCGCCAGCTCTATTATTTGACTCGGACCTGAATAGAGAAGCCAGAAATGTTTATATAAGATAGGAACAAAAATGTGTCCTCTTTAACTTGAATGCTTTGGTCATTGACACATATGGGGGGAGTCGGTATGAGACCGTCGTACGGGTCAAATTCCGTAAGACAGGACAAGATCCGAATCCAAACTCAAATCCGTAAGACGGGTCAAGATCCCAATCCTAACACAATTAAACACCTATAAGTAACAAATATGCCATATGATTTATGTTTGGATCCAGATCTTGACCCGTCTCATGGATTTGTACCCATACGACCACCTCACTCAAGTTCTTGTGGTATCCGAAAATTTGTAGGACTGTTCATTACAGATCTTGTTACGATCACGCAAGTTTGTGTGGACAGATAAATATCAGATACTCACCCTGTGTTTCCCCACTCTCCAACCCAACCAAAGCCATGATGAGCCCTGTACGAACAGTCAGCATCAGACAATTTGATATGGTACCGAAAATTTGTAGGACTGTTCATTAGAAGGGGTTTAGAATTTAGATCTTACTTAGCTGTATTTGTGGCAACAGGCACGAGCCATTGTAGCGTTTTTTCCATCTCATCTTTAATTTCTGACACCGTTAACTACAGAAAAACAGTATAAGAATCAAGCAACTCAGAAACAATTTAAGCAAATGTATCATCTGAAGCATACAATAGCAAAGAGGTGTTCTTATCAACGTCGATACCATGCTAACAAATGGTGATTAGCGTATAGCATGCACATTTTAGCTACTATGCGCACAATTAATAGCAACAAAAAACAGTAGAGTACCTCCTTCTCGACATGGAAAGACTGCAGCTTGAACCGTAAAGAATCTTTTATGTTTGGTGGAAGGCCTTGATACAAAGTATCTCTGGAGCTTTGAGGAATGGAATTTGAACGCGCTACCTGTTTACATGACAAAAATAGTTGAACGAATTTTGACAAATGCTGATGCTGTATAAATTACAAGCGAAGTGGAAAATGCTAGTCTGTTCCTGCGGTTTTTGCTCTATTAACATTCACTCATTCAGGACTAAGGAGTTAGTAAGCAAAAGACCAAGTCAAGCAACAAGTAATAAGCCTATTATATATCAAGATGTGAATGAAATATTATTCCCACAGAATAACATGATTAGGATGAAAAGAGCGAGTGAAAAACTATCCCGGCAGCATGATACCAATCACAATTAGCAAGAGCAATGATTACTTACGATTGAATCAATCTGCAGAATGATGTTAGCATAATGTAATGAAAGCCCAGCAGGTCCCAACCTTTGTCGATCTTTGCTGATTTCTTTATCTTCTGTCTCAATTTCTGCTGGCCATGAAATAAGAATATATGATCATGACAAGTGCATAAGAACATTAGTTATTCCCAAGAAACTCTTTGTAAACACAGAATTCAAATTCTTAGAGGCACTTATTTTTTGGATGTGATCTTGCAAAGTTGTATCAGATTTACACTGATGCTCTATTCTTCCAACGTATTCATAGGACACGATCAGGGTTCTCTTTCATGAAATCTGCAGCATTTTGAGTATGTTTTGATGTGCCCGCCTTTACTAAGGTTCTTCCAGACCAAGTATAGGATTTTGTGTGTCCCCTAAGATTAACTCTTAAGAGGAAATTAACAAAACGACACTGCCATGTCATACCGAAAAAGACACTAATGAGACCATAAAATGTTACTGTTATTTGTTCCAAACCAGGATCCGATGACAGGTTTACCTGGAAATGGTAATGGGTTCTTGCCCTTATTGCAATCCCTGGATTAACCTATGGTGGCAAAGATATATTTAATCTCAATTAACCTATGGGGGCAAAGATATATTTAATCTCATCTAAGGGAGCTTTGACATTAGGACTTATTAAAGAAAGGCTTAAAACTCATACGACAAAGGATGACTTTACTGCTCTTAACTTCTTTATAGAGAGTTTACAAATAACTAAATAAAGGACAGCTTCAATAGAGAACTGCTGCCCCAACTTATTATCGATAAGTTCGACAGTAATCCAGCTAGAATTTCTAAAATTTTCAGAAAGAAAAGCTAGAATTTCCCAGAACAAGCTCTAGAAATCAGCCAAAAATCAACTTAATTGCCATTGATAACAAAACTGTAATATCTGCTATGAAAATGAACAAATTTCAAGTCATTGTGGTTGTTCACATTAGTAGAAAGATATTTTTAGCCACTTTCTAGCATAAATTTTGAGGTTGAACTTGTACCTGGATTGCCAAAGGTAATGTTTATTTCCTGATTAAGAAATAGCACAATATCAACAAGCTTCTCCATAACCTGTTCTCCAACATTAGACAGGTTTTCAGTTACAAGACCCAATAACTTATCAAGGGAAAAGGAACACTAAGAATGCATAATGAGTCACAGAAACACGTAGAATATACAACTACAAAAGAAACACCAAATCATTTGCTTGTTTATATATTTATGCCAAAACAATTTATATTTTATGTGAAAATTCAAAAAGTGATATAATTTATGTATTTTTAACAAATTAACCCTTTAATTTATTTGATGATTTTGACTAATTTAAAAAATCATTGCTTTTTTTATTTAAGAGAAAAAATATATAATTTTTGGGGAAAAAAATTATATTCAAATTTAAAAGTAATTAAAAATAATCTCTTATAAACATTTAAATATTGGTTATAACTTTTAATTTAATATTTTTAAATTATACTCCCACCGGCTCAAGATTCATGACGTAGTATCCCGTAAAAAGAAAAATACCTCAAAAATTCATTTTAAAACTCATCAACAAGAAGCGTGGAAATGCGTGCCGAAAATGCCAAAAAGAAAGGTGTCACGAATCTTGAGCCGGGGGGAGTATATATTAAGAAAAATGTCACTGTGTGGCTGGCCACATTATGGCTGAATATCATTATAGTTACCTTTATTCTATTTTTATAAAAAGGTATAAAATATAACATATTCACGTGCAACGCACGTGTCATCTGCTAGTATTCTAAAAAATGAGAAAAGAGAAAACTACCTCTTCCATAGTTTTGGACCATAATGACTTCTTCTTCAAGTTTTTCACTAGTTTCTTTTGGCTTTTCAATTCCGTAGCCAAGACGTTAAGGCTGTTGTCCCTGTCTCCTATATATAGAAGCACAGCGAGAAAAACATATTCAACTTTCACTTAAATAATACATATCTCATGACGTGACACTGAAGTTACGTTCAGAAATAGAAATCTATACTATATATAAAACACGAATCCACAATTTCAATGGAAATTGTGTAAATATTTTCAACTTCAATGTCATAAGAAAATATAAATATAAATTTGATTAATTAATACAAAATTAATAATACCCACCCACGTCTCCCATTATCACATGTCAGCAGTTAATTTTTGGGGTAGTCACTTAAGGCAATGCTTCACAACTGTAAATACAAGAGGTCTCATGGAATAAGAACATGCAATTAATATGACATACCTCGTTGTGCAGCATTGAATCTAAACTCCTCCAGACGCTTACGCTGATATTCTAGTTCAATTTTGTCAAGTGTGTGCAGCTCCTGATATAGCTCCTGCAGAAACCACATATTGAATTTCTTTATTCTGAAATACAATTGGCCGCTTTCAGAAGGATAATATACCTCCATGCACATATTGACCAATTGGCAAAAATATTGATGTTGCATATTCAAACATGCACATTTCGGCAATAAACAACAAAGGTGTTGCTTCCCTTTAGAGACAGACTGGAAAATCTTGATAAAACTATGTCATAGCAGTGCATGGTCCTAGTGAATTTCTCTATATATGTATACATGGACAAAGTGTATAGCCTGTGTAGAGACTTTTCCAAGTCTTTGGCATAGGAATGAAACTTGCGAGCTATAGATATAATCTGGCAAAATGTAGACTTGGTACAAAAGAAATTTAAAACGAGATGAAATGTGTAATTTTATAATAGGGTCCTCAAACAGTAACAATGTACCAATCGTCATTAAGGTCCTTACGTTTCATCAGCTACGAATTCTAAGAGCATGCCAGCTCTTCTAGAAAATACAGTGGGTGGTGTTTAAATTTCATGAAAAGTACTAGCAATTCATGTAAGCTTATGCTAGTCTTCTGATAAGACGAAAAGGAAGCTGGTCTTCTGATATTTAAATGATGTTCTCTGAAGACATAAGGTAAAGTCTCCTAAATGTTTTTCATCCAGATTTAAGCATATAACTTGTTCCTTAAAAGTTATGTTATAATGATACCTAACGAAACCAAAACAGCAACATATGAATCTGTTTTTAAGGCATTCAATGAAGACAAGAGCCAAAACTATAATATATTATGATGATAATGACGACTAAATACTGACGGCAGTGAGTTGGACCGAAGACATCAGTTGTGTCATCACTGATTCTGCTGTTTCCTTCAACTGCTTCTGAGGTGTACGGTCTCTGCTACGTCTACAAAAAATGAGTGGCAGTCAACCAGTGAAAGATCAGAACTACTTCAAACATAAAACAATAATACAAGTACAAAACTTTAGTAAGTTACTTCTCAAAGAACCGATCCAAGTTGTGCCACTGAGGATCTTTACATCGATTTCCAAAGCGGACTACTTCTCCAGCAAAAACCTTCAGCTCCTCCCTGTTTCAGTTTACATAAAATATCATGTCATTGACTCATGCTAACTGAAAATTGGAATTATTTTTAGGAGATACTGAAAATTAGAAATTAATAGTGCAATAATGAAACTTCATGGGTCCGTATTGTGTAAGTTAAATCCAACTACCCAGTACCCATTACCAACCTTTTATCTGATGCAACTATCTTTAGGAGTTCGTCCATGTCATCTGATATTAATAGTTGAACACCTTTTTCAAGAAGCACTACTTCTTCCAATTGCCGCATGCTTCGTTTTGAAAGTGATTGCATAAGGCTTGAACCTTTAACTATTGTATTGGCTACCTCAAATGATAGAATGGAAAGTTCATTACTTTTATTAATTGCTCCTGACACAAATCCGCCCTTTAAGTTCAAATTGGCCACACTACTCCCAAGTGAGTCCAAAACTTCTACTGCCCTTCCAAGTCCAGCACTGCTAGCTCGACCTAAACGGGAGCTCATCTCTGAAACCTGCAATGGTTTTGACCCATAAGCTTCTTGAGTAAAGATTGATTTCTGAAGGCCTTAAAAGACTTCATGGAATTTGAGAAAAAACATTTTACCAACAAAACTTCATGACAGGGTCACTCAAAATACTCCAAAAAGGTTGTTCTATACTTCATAACATACATTGAATTGGCATCTTGTACAAAACCACAAAGTTGTTCTCGCAGTGGAACTTGCCTTTGTTCGATATGGATCATTACCAACAAATGTTATGAAATGAATAACATGAAGCAATGGATTGGTACAGTAGGGGCAATATTGTTGGTTTCATACCCAAAGCACCCATAACAATTAATTGTGACGGAGACCCTAGAAAAACATCAAGCACCTATAACTGAACATTTGCAGTAATTATCCAAGGTGTGGCTACTCCAACAACACAATTCGGTTTAAACAACATCAGAACAATCACAATCTTAAGACCAAAAGCAGTTGTTGCATACACATTAGAGAAACAAAGAGAATCAAACAATTCATAGTTGACCAGACCACCATAAGCAAACAAACTAATAAAAAATTATACCTTAGCAGCCCTCAACGATCGAGATTTCAAATAGGATGAGCTCTTCTGGTAACGCGGTATCCCATCATAGAACTCATCATCGCTGGTATTCGAAAAGCGAGCTGAGCCCCCCGGCGACTCTTTAGCAATCGACAACCTCGGATACTCTTTCTCAGCAGCTGCCGCCGGCTTCTCCAGAGGCTCTACGGCCGGCTGAGCCGTCGCAATCTGAGTGGCTTCTCTCTGCGCCTCTCGCCGCCGCTGCCGGCGCTGCTGATCAAACTGCTTCTCAAGGCCTGTACTTCTGCCTGCGTACGGATTCGGCGCCTGTTTCGGATTCTTCGGCGTCGAGCACAACCCTCCCATTTTTGCTCTCCTTCACATCCGCTGATCATCAAAAACACAATAAAATCTCAACATTTTTGAATTATGCAAGGAATGGAGGAAAAAAAGGAAGAGAAAACCGACCAGTGGAAAGTCAAATTAAATGCAAATGATGATTAATTCAGGGAGCCGATGGTGGTTGCAATTTCCACCTCCACGTCTCAGGCCCGCCAAAAAAAATATGGATTGTTAATGAAAATAAGTAAGATTATAAAAATGCTTAGAAATAATTGAATAGCTGTAGAATCTGATAATGAATTACTACATTAATGAGGATTGAGGAAGAAGACGATGTTGAAATTACTGAGAAATTAGGCACCGGTTTGAAATGTAAGCGGTCAATTCTGCAGTCAATATTGGAAGGTGATGGACTGTTTTTTTTCTTTTTTTTTTCTTTTCTCATTTTTCTTTCTTTGATAAAGTAGTAGTAGTAGTAATGTTTAGGTAGTAGCAACTACCCACCTAATCGTAGATTGTTTCCTATAAACTTAATTACCGCTATAAATCACGACAAGGTTTTTTTTATTATTATTATTATTATTATTTTTTTTTTTATTAACACTTTTCTTGCCCTTCTAGAAGGAAAGGGCATTCATGATGGAGTAGAATCTTTTTTCCTTCTGTTTAGATTTTTTTTTTGTGTGTGTGTGTGTGAAAGGTTTAGATCGTAAATTTGTTCATTAGAAAGTTTGTAGTGTGAATTTGTGTTTTGGAAATGTTTGGGATTTCTGCAAGATAGTGAACTCGCTCCAAAAGTAAGTAATAAAATAATTTAATTGCTTATATGTGCATCATTCTTTGATGTAATTATTTATATAATTAAGTGATTATATTACTTAATTGAAGCACATTTTTATTCAATTATAATTTAGTGCCCGCCTGGCGCCTTGCTCTATTGCATATTTAAATTGACAGCGGCAAGACAACACTCCCTTCGTCATGCACAAAACGACATGTTTCTTGAATACTATTACTCTATATGTCACTTCAGTAGTATCATAGATTGAATATATGTGATGTACTATAAAATAATGAAATTAGACAACTGAAGTAGGACGAAGAGAATATATATAAATGTAAAATAATATAAACGTGTCGTCTTAAACATGACGGAGGGAGTAGAAATTGTTGACTCGAGGAGCTACTATTTGGTCTGACCAATGCTCGGAAGTTGTACAAATCTGCACTTGCAACTTGCGATCAAGATTCAAGAACAATATATATCACTTCTTGGAGATCAAGATTAGGGGTGGGTCGGTATCGGATACCGGTATTTTTACCCAATACCGATACCGATACCGAACTTCGCCAGTATTGAATTCTCGATACCGATACCGTGCCGAAGATTTCGGTATATCGCATACTGGTATACCGAAAAATCAGTATTAGTCGAAATGGATACTGATGCCGTGCCGATGATTCGGTTATACCGAATCCGAACGATAATACTGAAATACCGAAAATTCATATTTAATTTTTTTTCATACTGAAAAAATACCGAACGGTAATACCGAAATACCGAAAAAATACCTACTAAATAATTTCTAATAAAATGCAAAATTAAAGAAGCATGAACACTTTAATAGTCCTCTGAGAAATATTACTTAAATACAATTATCGTGTTTGTTGATATATACTTTGTTAGAAATAAAAAGTTTTTCTTAAGATATATACCAAATTATATTAAATTATTCATAATATTTTATTTTATAGAGTCATAGTTCATTAGTTATCAATGTGTCGACGATTGACGTACTTATGCCAAATCTTGAGAAATATTACTTAAATACAATTATCGTGTTTGTTGATATATACTTTGTTAGAAATAAAAAGTTTTTTCTTAAGATATATACCAAATTATATTAAATTATTCATAATATTTTATTTTATAGAGTCATAGTTCATTAGTTATCAATGTGTCGACGATTGACGTAGTTATGCCAAATCTTGAGAAATATTACTTAAATACAATTATCGTGTTTGTTGATATATACTACTTTGTTAGAAATAAAAAGTTCTTTCTTAAGATATATACCAAATTATATTAAATTATTCATAATATTTTATTTTTGCAAGCATTAACATTAGTGTGATCATAAATTCTTTTAGCGTGATCATAAATCATTTCGAATTTCATAGTATTATATATTTATATCAGCGTGATCATAAATAATTTCAAATTTCATAGAGTCATAATTCATTAATTCTCAATGTGTCAACAATTAACATGGTGTTATAATCTTTTAATATATATATATATATATATATATATATATATATATATATATATTGATTTTGAAATTACAATAGTATAAAAGTTTGTATGAATTATGAAATATTATATACTACTACATATTTAACAAGTGTAAATGAATTTTGCAACACTATTACATTATACTAGAGTATAATACAATTATTTTCTTTATTAGTTTATGTATCATAACCATTAAAAGATTAAAAATAAAAATTATGTATAATATATTTATAGCATCTTTTTGATATACAATCTTGTATATTATTAACTGGTATTAAAATTTTATTAAGGTTGTATTTAAAATTCGAATTTAGTCAAATATAAAAATATTATAAATAAAAATATATAAAATATTCGGCAAAATATCGGTATTTAACGGTATAGCCACGGCATCGGTATTATATCAGTATCGGTATTGTTCGGCATTATCGGTAATACCGCATTATAAATAATACCGTGGTATCGGTATTATATCAGTACCGGTATTTAATGGTATTGCCGCAGTATCGGTATTATATCAGTATCGGTATTGTTCGGCATTACCGAATTTATCGGCATTACCGGTAATACCGCGATATCGGTATTTCCCGATAATACCGCGGTATCATGACTTTGGATACCGATGCCGTACCGAAAATTCGGTATACCGGTAGTTTCGACATTTTTGGTTTTTTTTTTTCAGTACGGTATCATCGGTATTTTGGTATTTTTTCCCACCCCTAATCAAGATGGGAACGTCGGAAACTGCTGCAGGTGTTCATAAATTTTGTGTAATTTATACTTCATCCATCCACAAAAAAAAATAAAATAATAAATAAATAAAATCGATACTATTTCTGTTTGGGCATCCATAAAAACCGAAAAGCTTGATACTTCTACTTTAGAATACAAGCCCCTATATTCTAAATTCATCTTTTTCATTTTTTACAAAAAAAACCATCACTTTATTACTTCACTTTCTCTTTAATGGCCCCATAACCCCCCCCCCCCTACAAAATTTTATCCAAGGTGTGGCTACTCCAACAACACAATTCGGTTTAAACATCAGAACAATCACAATCTTAAGACCAAAAGCAGTTGTTGCATACACATTAGAGAAACAAAGAGAATCAAACAATTCATAGTTGACCAGACCACCATAAGCAAACAAACTAATAAAAAATTATACCTTAGCAGCCCTCAACGATCGAGATTTCAAATAGGATGAGCTCTTCTGGTAACGCGGTATCCCATCATAGAACTCATCGTCACTGGTATTCGAAAAGCGAGCTGAGCCCCCCGGCGACTCTTTAGCAATCGACAACCTCGGATACTCTTTCTCAGCAGCCGCCGCCGGCTTCTCCAGAGGCTCTACGGCCGGCTGAGCCGTCGCAATCTGAGTGGCTTCTCTCTGCGCCTCTCGCCGCCGCTGCTGATCAAACTGCTTCTCAAGGCCTGTGCTTCTGCCTGCGTACGGATTCGGCGCCTGTTTCGGATTCGTCGGCGTCGAGCACAACCCTCCCATTTTTGCTCTCCTTCAAATCCGCTGATCATCAAACACGATAAAATCTCCACATTTTTGAATTATGCAAGGAATGGAGGAAAAAGGAAGAGAAAACTGAGAAGTGGAAACTCAAATTACAAAGGAAATTAATTCAGGGAGCGACGGTGGTTGCAATTCCACCTCCACGTCGGTCTCAGGCCCGCCAAAAAAAATATGGATTGTTTATGAAAATAAATAAGATTATAAAAATACTTAGAAATAATTGAATAGCTGTAGAATCCGATAATGAATTACTACATTAATGAGTGTTGGATATTTTAGTGTAATTGGATTGACTTGTTTGATCAGTATTGTCATAATAATACATCATGTAAGTTTGGTGGTGCGGAGTGCACGCTTATATGAATTTATTATGATTTTAGGGGCGAAGCCCCTAAAGGACGGGGGTTTCGGGGCAGCGCCCCTGATAGCGGGGTCTAAGGGGCGGCAGCCCCTGGCGGGGTCCAAGGGGCAGAGCCCCTGGCTGGGGTCGAGCTGCCAGGTCAGCTTGGAAATTTTTTATTTCCGATTAAATCGCTGGGTCAGCTTGGAAATTTTTTATTTCCGATTAAATCGCTGTGTAGAAAATTCATCGGAAATTTAATTTCCGGAATTTCGAGGGACTATTTTGCAATTTCCAAAAGGTTGCAAAATAACGGCATTTAAACTGATGCAAATCAGTTTCTCATCACGGCTGATCATTCTTCATTTTTTTGGTTCGGCATTCTCAAACAAATCACATACGAAAGTTCGAAAATTTCTGAATTGTATCCGATCGAATAGTTCGATAGAACCGTTGAATTGATTCGATCTGAAAGTGTTTTCACGCCTTTCAGAGAATCCGTTTTGGTTTTTTGTTCGTTTTATCTATTTTCTCCCCAACAATGAGGAATGAGGATTGAGGAAGAAGACGATGTTGAAATTACTGAGTGAGAAATTAAATTAGGCACCGGTTTGAAATGTAAGCGGTTTCTGCAGTCAATATTGGAAGGTGATGGACTGTTTTTCTTTTTCTTTTCTCATTTTTCTTTCTTTAATAAAGTAGTAGTAATGTTTATCAACTAGCAACTAGCAACTACCAACCTAATCGTGGATTGTTTCCTATAAACTTAATTAACACTATAAATTCACGACAAGTTTTTTTTTTTTTTTGCCCTTCTAGAAAGGGCATTCACGATGGAGTAGAATTTTTTTCCCCCTTCATTTTAGATTGTAATTTTTTTTTATTATTATTATTTTTTTTGAAAGGTTTAAATTGTAAATTGTTCCTTAGAAAGTTTGTAGTGTAAATTCGTGTTTTGGAAATGTTTGGGATTTCTTCAAGACAGTGAACTCGCTCCAAAAGTAAGTCATAAAAATAATCTATCCTAAAATATACTCCGTATTTAATAGTAAGGCTATGTTTGGTTAGGAAGTTAGGATGTCATAGGATTAATAAACATAAGATTAATAGTGTGAATAGAAAGTGAGATAAATTATCTTTATTCGTGTTTGGTAGGTAATATTAAAATGTAAGATAAGTTAAATAAGTGTTTGATACAATATATAAGACTCAAGATTAAATTATAAATTACAAAAATAACCTTATATCTTGTATCTATTTTTTGTAATATTTTTTTGTAGTATTTTTTTTTTGTACTCAGTAAACAACTGTACTTAATTTTTTTTATTTACATATATCGATTTTTTAATTTTATAATCTATTTTTTTATGTTATGTAATTAATAAAAAAAAATATACAAAATGACCACCCTGCATAAATAACTCATGCCCACCCCACCCCACCCCACCCCACCATCTCTTTTTTCTCTCTCTTCTCCCCATTCTTCATCTTCTTCTTCGCGACAACTACTGCTCTAATTCTTCTTCCTCTTTTTTTTTTTCCCCCCCTATTCTTCATCCTCTTCCACTTCAAGCACAAAAATATTTCTTATGAGCCCGTAATAATTTTAATTACTACTTCAATCTCCGGCGATTGTTGTGCGGAAATCCACAAGGATTACAGCCCAAGCCACCCGTTCCTTGCAACAGCCGCGGCGGCGGCTGTCCCCCTTCCTAGACCGACGGCGAATCCACCTCCTCCTGCCCAGCGTCGCCGACCACCGTGCGTCCTCAATTCGCGCGCCGAGGTCCCTTCGCCCGACTTGGCGGGTTCTCCCGTTACTCTTGAGCCGGTTTCGGCGCCTCCCTCTCCTATTCACCTCCTTCACCAATCATCTAACCCTAACTGCGATATGGAAATAATGATGTAATGAAAGAGAACAAAGGAGAGAACCAAAATCAGTAAAGAAAGAAGGGGTAAAGAAGTAAAAAAAGTTTTAATCTGCTTGTACTGTTTAAGTCACACAAATTAACCGACCAAAATGGTCGGATTGTTTATCGAAGGAAAATAGTGGAATAAGCTCGGGCTTGCTGTTTATCTCGGGCTTCCCGGATTAGCAATACATGTTACCAAATAGTGAGATTAGACCAGATAACTAGTGCTATCTTGGTTTATCTCCTCTACCAAACATAGCCTAATAATACATACGGAAATGCTCCACTACCAATAGTAGGCGCACTTAATGTGCTCACGAGCTGATGTGACACTGTCACGTCAATAATTTTTCTCTTTAGGGTTTAATTATTTTTAATAGGGTTTAGTTTTTTTAGTAGGGTTTATGATCATTCGTCGACTTTTATTTCTATAGTTTCGGTTTATTATGTATAACAACATGCCAGGCCATCTCTATTTTTGATAGACAACTGTTGTAAAAAAAATTGCAAAATCATAAAAATTATTATTTGTCAGATGTATTCGTATATTTTACTTATAACTACTGTACCAAAGGTTAATTCTATTATAGAGATAATCCAAATCAAACATCTTACCAACAATAAATGAACGGTTTTCTTCTCTCGAGTATGGAGATACTCTCTTTTCCCAATATTTTATTAACGGTACACGATTTGGGCATAAATAGAACTGTCAAATTTGACCTGAAAAAGCCTGGTCCGACGGGTAGTCTCGGTCTATCCATAGTTTGGGCGGGCTTGAGCTATAAAATTCGAGGTCCATTGATTTTTTTTTTCTTTTACGGGATACTCTGACAGTCGTAGTATCCGAGATTTTTTTTTTTCAAAATTCAATTTTAAAACCTATCATCAAGAAGTGTGAAAAGCGTGTCAGAATATGACTCATTGAAATGAAGACTATTCGACGAAATGGAGAGAGTATCAAATAATACCAAGAATATAAAAAGTACAAATTATGTCAAATCACTTATGTTGCATTTTGGGACAAAAATACCCTTCCCATCCCAAATTTGAATTTTGAATGCAAATATTTCACATTTTTATTCTTCATTATGAGACTCTCCCACTCTCTTCTCTATCTCTCTCTCTCTTTCTTCCTCAAATCTCTCTTTTCCCACTCCGATGTCGTTCCTCCACCTGGGTAAATCCGCCACCGCCATCTTTGTCTACATTTTGCCGTCGTTCAGTTTTTAAGTCCCACCATCGCCGCCGCCTATATCTTAGAAATCTGAGCATTAATGGAGGAGCTCAAGCTCTCTATTATGAGGAGAAGATAAATCGACTGAGAAAGACTCGGCTACCAGGGACCCAAACCGGGTAGCCGATCGGTTTTCGGTTAAAACAGTTCAGTCCGGGTTTGAAAACACTGTTATCAAGAACTCCACTATTGTGGTTTTTTTAATGAAAATAAAAATGAATTCTTGTCTATGTGCCACCTATAAGATCTAATTGGAGTTCTTCCATTGTATTTGCTCTTAATGTTTTTATTTTTATTCAAATGACATGGCATTTCTAATTTAAAAAAAAATAAAAATGAGTTGGCATTCGTTATTCTTCTCCTCCATCTTGGCTTCCGCCTCCGCCTCCACGAGCATCGTCTGCGTTTGTCTCTTTCTCACTCTCACTCTCACTCTCACTCCCACCTAAATAGTGTTTCTATCCTCCTTTACTTCCCCCACCACCTGTCCACCACCCTCTTCCTGCAACCCACCATCACCGCCACCGGCCCTCCATTTGCGGCGTGTTCGAACCAGCACTACGGGCCCCGTCGACCCTACCACCCTCACCGCCGTCGAAGGCCGCCTCGCAAAGATTACGCAGAAATCAAGGCCACCTGAAGATTCCATTCGTCTCCTATATAGATTTGTAAGTAAACACTAGAGAAAGAGAAGAGATGAGAGAGAGAATAGTTGCCACACGACCTGCAAAACCACCTGCAAAGCCTGCTAATAGAAATTATATTTAAATTGGGCGTTTGTATATAAATTGTTTTTAAGATCGAAATTTTCCTAGTTGTTATCGGCGCAGTAGCAGGGGATTTGAATCTCAAAACCAAATCCATCCGTCCTTCATACTTCAAACTGTAAGATTTAATCCATTAATCTGCTTTTGTGTTTCTTCCACATGAAATGCCACGCTTTTTCACGGTGCGGAAGCCATTAGTTTGATGCTCGATTTTTTCCATTGTATTGAAGAGAGGCAGTCGTTTTCTACTAGAATCAGCGAAAATCTTGCGCAAATGCTACCGTTTCAGTCTTATTTTCGGTCTCTGTCCTACTACTTTCAGTGTCGTTTTCAGAATGCATTAGACTCATACTGAATCTCACTCTTATTTGCAGCCAGAGTTGCCTACGAAAATGGGAGGTAAAATTTTAGTGTCACGGAATTGCGAATCTTCTCATCGATATATCTTCAAGCTGCTTTATTCAACTTTGGGTAAAACGCGCAGGTACTGAAGTGGATTGCTCAAGTTCAAATCTTTGGTTAGCTCAAAACCCCAGCAAAAGATGGGCTGAACTATTCTTCCTGATCTACACACCATTTTGGCTCACTCTCTGCCTTGGCATTGTCGTCCCCTACAAGCTTTATGAGGTATATAACGTTCGTACTTGATCGTTTTGTGTATTCTTGTTGATATGCAAGTTAATACTTTTTTGGTTGATTTATTTAGTAAACTAGTTTGTTGGCGCAGTAATGTGACGTTTTGTCAAGGGATAAAGGGAAATTTCTTTATCTGCGCATCCCATGAGTCGATCTAGAAAATGGTTTTGATTTTTCTTGTTTACTTTTTCCTATAAATTTTGTAAGGAAGGAACTTAAAGAAGATAATGGAGATGGAAGTAGGAGCTTTCATGCTTTGCTATTATCTTTTTAGATACTCTAATTTCCTCATGGTGCTAATGAATAATTAGGTAATTGCTTTTAAAGCTTAATAACATGAGTAGAGAGATGGAACATCCTAGTTGTTGGAGAATCTGAAGTATATAGAGTTAGGGCATGATTGGAAAATTCAAGTACTAGCTCATTAGCTACTAGTATCTACTGCGTATTATTTGCTTCTATGATCGTAGAACATATTTGGGAGTTATTGTCGTTTGGAATCCATTGCATAACTGGATGCATGATGCATCTAATAGGAAGTATTTATGTTGGTAGTTATCGTAGTTTACGAAGAAGCATGGCAGTTGACGTATATTGCATGTCCAACTTATGACATTTTTATCTGCTTTATCTTGGTATCTAGAAATAAAGAATAGTGTGGACTAAGAGGGTATTTGGCTGAGCTTATACGCTCCTTAGAACAACTTATAAGTTGTTTGTGAGATTATAAGCTCCTCAAAAGTTATGTTTTTTTTAAGGAGCTAAGCTCCTCAAAAGTGTTTGGCGAAATAAATTCCTTAAGTACTTATAAGTTCAAAAAATAAGCTCCTCCACCTGATTAATTTTCTTAAAATCTATGTTTTTCACTATATAACCTCATTTTTTAAAAATATTTCCAGCACATACACTTCCATGTGATTTATATCAAATTATATACTGGTTATCATCATTCTTAATTTTAATTCGTTTTAATTTTCAGATTTTTTTTCTTAATCTCTTGTGAACTTAAGCTCTATTGTCCAAACACTTTGTGAACTTATAAGCTCTTGCCACATTACATCTTATAAGGTCTTGAAACATCTTATAAGCTCTTAGAGCTTATAAGCTCATCCGATAAGTTTGTTGATGATTTGTGTGGTGTTTGCATACTACATGAAAGTTCATTAATTACACTAATTTATTTAAAATAGCCTGGAGACAAGATTTTTTTACTGATGACTGAGGAGAACTTAGTAGTATTTTCTACTCTGCCTCATTCTTTTCAGCTGTCAAGTATTTCCTTTTTACCTTACTCTGACTGACCTTAAAGTTTGGGAAATGGCTTCCATTTCATGGCTGTCTAATTTTGCATGACTTATGCTTAAACTACTTTGTCAATCAATTCTCTACCATTTTTTTTCTGTACAAGTACTATTGTATTTGAAGCCATGGTTATGCATGTATTGGATATGTACTTAAAAACTGGAAGAAAAGTAATGATTGTTTGCCTTTATCACTTGTTTAACCATTTTCTAAGGTGTTATCTCTAAATGAATATATCATCATAGATTTAGAGCGAACTAAGGTGTCATTGTTAAATGAATATCATCATAACTAACTCTTACTAAGGATAAGCTGTTAAGCTTACATATACACCGTGCACTCCTCACTCTCTATGAGCTGACAAGCTAAATGACCACACCATGTAATTATTACTCATGAGAATCATTTAAAACTACTTGCGATTATCCTTTATCTTCATTGTGCTTGTAGATAAACTGTACACGTGATGCCGTGTAGACGGTGTAGTCTTTGTTATGTTGCTTTGCTAGAACTATCTTAAATTTATAATTCTTTTGCCAGAACTTCACAGAGTGGGAGTACCTGTTTCTGGGACTTGTTTCAGCTCTACCTGCTTTTGTAATACCTATGGTTTTTGTAGGAAAGGTACGTATGAGGTTTGCTTTCATGTGGTGAATAAATGAAGTTTAGATAGAGAAGTTGGTGATAAACTATGTGGCGTGAGTGCTAGGATTCTATAAAGGTCAATTTGGTCCACTGGCCACAGTTGTAATTCTGAATGTCAAATTGAGTCATTTCTTGCTATTACGAGCCATGTCTTCCTTCACCCTGGAAAATTCATGTTGATAATCTTAATTGTTAATGTTAACTTGCGATATAAGTTTTGTGGTAATTATAGAAATAATGTGAATAAGGATAAGAATGGAGACTTCAACATCTTTCAGCTTACATTCTCTCTTCGTATTAGCATTTATTCCTCTCAAACTTTCCAGGCAGATAACAGCTTGCATTGGAAAGATCGTTATTGGGTGAAGGTAAGTATGATTTGTTGCTAAACTAGTTGATCAGTTAGCATTATATGTCTAATTTTCTCCATTATATACGTTCACTGGTTTCCATGGAGTTCCATATTGAAGAAGGTACTAGGAACTCTGATACTTGTATGGCATATAAAATGAGAATATCAAATTCCCAGATGAAATCACAATTGATCTTGTGTCCTGTTTTTTGTCTAGAAAAATTTCCTAACTCAGCTTTCTTAAGAATTAAAGGAATGATATGATACTGGGTTAGGGAAGACTACACATAACTCTTCTATGCTCAATAAACTAACTATAAATTCATGCCAAACGAATTCCTGATTTCCTGTAACATCTGTTGAGCATGGAAATTAATGTGCTAGCTTTTTTCTCTTTCTCACTCAATATTCTTCACAGCAAATGACGATGATAGCTCAGACTTAGCGTTTTCTTGTTTGCTAACAGATACATCCATTAATAAATATTGGATATGGTTTCTTCTCCTAGATGTTTTATCATGTATCTTGTTATAACTAGAAATGATTGCTCTGCAGGCTAGTCTCTGGATCATTCTCTTTAGTTACGTGGGAAATTACTTTTGGACCCACTATTTTTTCACAGTATTGGGTGCCTCGTATACATTCCCATCGTGGAGGATGAATAATGTGAGCCCAGAGACCGCATCTGCTTACATTCATTTTACTCATTTGCTAATTTATAATCCTCGACATTGACCATGGTAACCTTTTTGCAGGTGCCACATACAACTTTCCTTCTCACGATCACGTGCTTCTTGTTTTACCATGTTACCTCAAATATGACACTTCGCAGACTTCAGCATTCTATTGCTCACTTGCCAGAGAAAACACAGTGGCTTTTTAAGGGTGCCTGGATTTTAGCTCTTTCATATTTTGTAGCATACCTGGAGACTATAGCCATTTCCAATGTAAGTAAAGAAATATTTACAAAGACATGCACAAGCTCTTATCGTTAATGTGCTTGTGTATATTTATAATCTCTATTAATCTTGTTCCTTGCTCATGTGCAGTTTCCCTATTATGAATTTGTAGACCGGGCTTCCATGTACAAAGTTGGCTGCTTGTTTTACGCAATATATTTCTTTGTTAGTTTCCCAATGTTTTTTAGGTAATAATTCGTTCCTCTCTTTCTGTCTTAGTGCGCGTGTGTGTGTTTCTGTTTGTCACTCTTACTCCTCCCCAAACCCCAAAGAACATGACCACATGTCACATTTTTCAGTATTTCCAATTAAGTTATTCTTACTATTTTCTCTCATTGAATTCTGCCTTACCTTTTGAGATAAATGAGAACAAATAATTTCTAGATTTTTGGGTATTCTGAGCTATTGTGTGGCTTTCAAACTCCTGGGTGTTTCCAATGGTGTTATGTTTGGGAGTATCTGCATGTTAGTTTGTAAAATTAAGAGACTAAACCTTACTATAGAGATGCACTCAACGTAGAATTATATATCATGAAATCCTCCACGAATGTAAATAACAATTTTAGTTGGAGGAAAAAGACTAAACACTAGGATTATGAATTAGACAGATAGTATGCTCGAACTGCTACAACTTGTCTTTTTTTATGTTAATTATAAGGCATGACTATGACAAAAAGACATAACATTGTCATCCATATGCAAGCCTAATAACCTAACTCCGAAGAATAATTATAACAGGTGTCTTGAACTTGAACGCTCATGTTACTGAAGTTTCATTTCTCTTGTAGATTAGATCTGCTTATTTTGATTGGCATTGTTTGAAATGCGCAGGATCGATGAGAAAGAAAGCGATGATTGGGATTTGCCTAGAGTGGCTATTGATGCTTTAGGTGCTGCAATGCTAGTGACCATTATACTCGACTTATGGCGGATTTTCCTCGGTCCAATTGTGCCCATTCCACAATCAAAACAATGCCTTCAACCAGGGCTTCCATGGTTTCCCTTAAGCGCGTAGGCCTCGTTCATGTAAGCAAAAAATCGTCATTTTTTTTTCTGGTTGATTTACATGGATAAGTTTTCTTGTAGCTTTTCTGTTTGTATTTGGTTAAAAACCTGGGGATGTAATGGTACTTTTGTTTTATTTCTACAGGTTTTTGCTGATGTCTTTTGTGGTTGTTTGCTATTTCTTTTTAACTCTCATAAACAACCCTTAGGCAAAACACATTGCTTAGTGCTAGTACTTGAAACCAGGGATGTCAATCGGACGAATCCTTTCAAATTTAGGTTAATCCATCAGGTTGTTGGGTTACTCAGTTTGGGCTACTCGGTTTAGATTTTCTATGGGCTAATATATATATATATATATATATATATATATATATATATATATTTTACCTTATGATTTTGGCCTAGTTCGTATTGCTGACAAAAACTCCTATGTCTGTAAAGAGTTCGATACACTTTTTGTGGCATAATTTTTAATAAAAAATTGATATATGGTTGGTAAAATTTTGTAAGGTTGGGGGTGGGGGGGGGGGGGGGGGGAGGTATGGGGCCATTAAAGAGAAAGTGAAGTAATAAAGTGATGGTTTTTTTTTCTAAAAAATGAAAAAGATGAATTTAGAATATAGGGACTTGTATTCTAAAGTAGAAGTATCAAGCTTTTTGGTTTTCATGGATGCCCAAACAGAAATAGTATTGATTTTTTTTTTTTTTGACGGATGAAGTATAAATTACGTAAAATTTATGAATACCTGCAGTAGTTTCCGACGTTCCCATCTTGATCTCCAAGAAGTGATATATTGTTCTTGAATCTTGATCGTAAGTTGCAAGTGCAGATTTGTACAACTTCCGAGCATTGGTCAGACCAAATAGTAGCTCCTCAAGACAACAATTTCTATTCCTTCCGTCTTATTTAAGACGACACGTTTATATTATTTTACATTCACATATACTCTCTTCGTCCCACTTCAGTTGTCTAATTTCATTATTTTATAGTACATCACATATATTCAATCTATGGGACTACCAAAGTGGGACATAGGGAGTAATAGTATTCAAGAGTGCTATCTTGCCGCTGTCAATTTAAATATGCAATAGAGAAAGGCGCCAGGCGGGCACTAAATTGTAATTGAATAAAAATGTGCTTCAATTAAGTAATATAATCACTTAATTATATAAATAATTACATCAAAGAATGATGCACATATAAGCAATTAAATTATAAACCTGTGGGGCCACTTCCTTACTAGGTGAGGAAAAGTGCACCCTAGCAAAATCAGCAATTTCAATTCAATTTCATTGAATCATTAAATTTATCTCAGCAAGATAATATTGGGAAAAATAAATGCACGAGGGCGGATGCATGCGCGTTTGTATAGATAACATTTGTAACTACGAATTTCCCTAAGAAATGCTAGAACTTCCTTTTTATTAAATTTTAAACAAAAATTATTTTAGTTCAACCATTATTAGCCTAATTTGTTCATCCATCATCACACACCATATTGCACGTAAATAATTTATTCTTCAATTTTTACAATTTTTAAGTTAAATTGAATGTCTCGATACGATATCCTATTTAAAATGTAACTTCTATATATTTTTATTGATTCATGAAACTCTATGTTTAAAACACTATACTTTTGACACTAATAAAGTGTTTTGAACATATGTATTACGAGTAATGCTTCCATACCCACTGTGTGCATACTTAATGTGCCCACGATTGAGGTGGTGACATTATATTTATGAATTTTTTCGTGTCAAGAATTTTTGTTTATAAAAATTTTAAATTATAATCGGTTTAAAAAATATTTATGATGCATGGAAATCAATTCATCTATCGTTAAAAATATTGCAACACAGAATTGAAATAAAAAATCAGGATCGTTACAAAATCAATATTGCATGGAGTATTTCTCAAATAAAAAAAAAAAAAAGTGACAAGAGCAAGAAACTGTTGGTACATGACACGTCGCAGCAAAAATGCATGAATTAAATTATCAAAATATAACCACATGAATGGAAAGTGTGAAGAGTTTCTGGTTTGGATTGGAAGAAAAGAGTTGATTAATTAATTACTAATTAATCAAGATTGGCGGCAGAAGTGCGTAGAGTTTGGCTCCATCCTCTCCAAAACGAAGTGGGCCATCATATCCTTGGCCTTCACCATATTCTCCCTACACAGAAACTCAAAGCTCGCCACTCTATCCTCCTTCATATTGAAATCATGCACGAACACCTGCGTCTTAGGGTTTCCTCCGCCGCCCTTCTTGCTCCTCGCCAGCACCGCCGCCGTGAAGATCGCCGCCATCCTCCCGGGCGCCTCTGGCCAGTACCCGCGGGGCCCGTCCACCAGTATCACGTCCCACTCCACCTCGTAAAGCTGGTTGGGGAGGTCGTTCAGCCCCAGCCGGCACTCTGAGAAGAGGAGGTTCTGCACCGGCCGGCACTCGTTCCGCGCCTGCTCCTTCACCGCCGCGATCAGCTCCGGCAGGTCGCGCAGCTTCGTCGAGTAGTGGACGTCGTACGCCTCGATCTCCGGGTACTTCTCCTCGAAGTAGGCGGCGTAGTAGCGGTTCTCGTCGATGAAGACGGTGCGGCCGTGGGAGTTGAGGGCCCGCCACAGGAGGGACTCGTGGGTGAGGCCGAAGACGAGGAAGTTGCAGGAGTTGGAGCATTGCCGGAGGGCGTCGGAGATTTGTTTGATGTCGGAGTAGGACATTTTTTCGGTGGTGTTGGAGATGGAGGCGTAGTGGGCGAGGGCTCTGACTACGGAACTGGACAAGGGGGGATGAGCGGCGGCGGAGGAGGAGATGGTGGCGGTGGTGGCGGAGATGGAGATGGAGTGGCGGGTGTAGACGAAGGTGAGGAGGAAAACTAGTGTGAGAAAGGAGAGGAAGGCGAGGGACCAGAGGCGGTTGGAGTTTCCTTGCTTTTGGATGTAAGGGTGGAGCAGAATGAGTTTTGTGGTGTTCTTCATCTTCTTTTTCTTCTTCTTCTTCTCTCTTGATTTTTTTTTTTTTTTTTTTTTCTTTTTTCTTTTTTAGGGTTTGGAGGGAGAGAGGTGGATTTTAAAGAAGTTTGATGATCACGACTTCACATTCTAATTTGTGAAGAAGCGCCATCGCTATATATGTAGCTAGCTAAACATTATATTTGCAGCTCATGTATTAGTATTCCCAACTCACTTGATATGGAAGTTTGGCCCTTTAATTTGTTCTTCCCATCCCATCCCCTAATAGATTAATTGGTTCATTTTTTGCCCAACTAGGTAGTGCCATGCGTATGCTAGTATATATATATAGTGTGAGGAATGCTTCAATTAATGCCCACTTATAGGCATACTTAATATGCTGAATATGCTGACAAAGTGACAGATGACGTATCAATGTTTTAAATAAAGAAAATAATTCAAATATATACCATAAAAATTGAATCCTAAAAAAAAAAAATCAATTCTACCAAAAAAACTCAACTATAAATAGAAAAATTTATTGACATGACATTGTCATATTAAATTTACATAGCGTGGGTAGTGGAGCATTTTAGTATATAGTGTTTGATATGTTGGTAAGTGACATCACAACTAATTACAAGCCAAAAGTCGCTTTTCCTTACAATATCATCATCATTTTTCAAAGCAACCTCTTAATATAAAAATGCATTCTTAATATAAAGATGCACAAGCAACACGCAATTGACGTTTGTTCCAAATAGTGAAAATGACTAATCAACTCAAAAACGAATTATATTGATTGTTGTTGTTACTCTTATTGTTCTTTAGGCTCCAATTAATGAAATTAGTTCTTATAAACAATATTTACACAAAACGATTTTAAATACTTAATTATATCAAGAATCAGAATTTGCTGATAGAAAATCTTTAAACACCATGATTTCTGGTTCGCCGGTCGATCGAATTAGCTGAGTTATTTTTTTATTTATTATTATTATTTTTTTCAAATCCTTAGAACAGAACAATTACCTACAATTTATTTATTTTTTGATGAAGAGTTACCAACAATTTATATAATGGGTAAATTATAACTAACTTATAGCTTGAACTTTAATTTGATCCTTGTTCAGTTTATGGTTTAAATTTTGCGAAAAGCCTAAAATGGCCAGAATTTTGGATATGTTCATTTAATGGGTTGCCCAAATAATTCTGGCGACATGTATAGTAGTAAAATTGGTTGAAACCTAGCGTGGTAAAAACATAATCTTGTCACCATCTCAAAAAGTGAGCTTTTATTTTTGGTTTAAAAAAAAATAGAGTGAGCTTAAAAAAAAAAAGGAAAAAAAAAAAGAAAAAAAAAAGAAAAAGAGATGTCTCTACAAACATATCTCAAATCTTAATCTTCCTAGTCTGCAATATTAATTTTTATTATAGTGCATGAAAAAATTGTGTTTACAGCATGTTCATAAAATATCACCATTCTGCTAATAAAAAAAGACGCAAAAAATAAAGGAACACACTTGGGTCAGCCGGAGGCACCGTGCGGCCGGGCTAAAATAATGACACTTTTATTCATATAGATTGACATTTTTCTGTATAAAGATTGACACTTTTAAAAATTGTTATTTTATTCGTAAAATAATTATGTTAAAGATTGACACTTTTATTCATATAGATTGACACTTTTCTGTATAAAGATTGACACTTTGGGCCCGGCCGCACGGTGCCTCCGGCTGACACAAGTTTTTGTCAAAAATAAAATACCCAAAAACACATTATAAAATTAAATTTTGCCTTGGAATATAAAAAACACAAAATTTACCCATATTTTGATGGGGTGGACAATAATACCCTTGCCCCACTCTCTTTCCTTTCTCTCTCCCAACCCAGCCTAGGTCCAGCCCAGCCCGACCCGACCCGGCAGCCCGACCCGACCAGTCGGCCCGACTCGACTGAGAGCCCGACCCGACCCGACCAGCCCGGCCCAAAAAAATTTCCTTTTTTTTCCCCTCCTGAAATGTGCAAGTACACCGTATGTTTTTGATCATTTAGTACTGTCTACCCGGTAAGTACGCAGTACGTTTTATATTCTACGAGTACTGTTTACCGATAAGTGGTAAGTGGTAAATGGATAATATCAAATTGTAACTGATTTCACAGTACGTTTATGTTCAGTTAGTACTGTTTACCGGGCAGGTCGGGCCGACGGGCCGGGCCAATTGGGCCGGTCCGGGCCGGGTCAACTGGGTCGGGCCGGTCTGGTACGGTTGGGCCGGGCCGGTCCAAACGGGTCGGGCTGGGATGGGCTGGGCTAAGCTACTACCAACCCTAAGGGGGAAGGAGGGACATTTTTGTCCTCTAAACTAAAATATGGGTAAAATTTAATTAAATTATATTTCAAAGCAAAAATTAATTTTAAAATGTGAAAGTGGGAATAAATGTGTATTATCTCATAAAAAAAATCCATATAAAAAGTTAGCATCCCTATATGTATACATTTAGTAATAAGCATCTCAGAAACTTAAATCCTTACTCTTTAACAATATAAAAAGAGGCATTTCATTCTCATAATGAACATTCTCTACACATTCTAGCTCTCGCTTACAACAATAATACATCATGATTTATATAATTTTTTTTAGAAAATACCACTTGCCAAAACATGCTCACGCATATCTTACTCACATGGTATTTACCAATTAATTCGAGCAAGAAAATCGGACCACTCTATCTGCACAGATTCGATAACACGGCACATTTCATAGAACACCATTTCGGTTTAATTGGTACTCGGTTCCGGTCCGGTACCGATTCGATACAGGTTTCCTGAAAAATCGGATACTGTTAGACACCCCTAATTTCGTGATTAATAAATCTTCTTGTTAGAATCTATGCTTCAAAAAATAGTTTTGAGGACTTAGTGCCTCCCAAAATGAGGCCAATATACACAGAATGCGACCCCTTCTTGCAGTTTTTCTCTGCAACAAAAAATAAATAAATTCACAAGTAACCACTATCATTCAAATCTCTCGTACTCTCATCCATAATCTCCTTTATATTAGTGATCATCTTCAACACCTGCCACATCGTGGGCCTCTGCTCCGCCGACGTCAGGCTGCACATACTGGCAACCTCGACCAGCATCCGCAGCCGCATGTCGTCCTCGCTCTCGTACTCCCTCATCGCACGAACCCAGTCCGGCATCTCCGGAGGGGCCAGAAACGGGTGCTGCGAGGGGGGCTTGCCCGATAGGAGCTCCAGTAGCAGGACACCGAAGGCGTAGACGTCAGATTTGGCCGTGGCTCCTCTGGGTCCGGATTTTCGAGTCTCGGGAGCTCTGTAGCCAGCACAATCGGGATCGTCGTCCGATGAGGTGTCCGCGAGCATGGTGAGGCAGTAGTCGGTGACGCAGGCCTCGAAGTCGGATCCGAGGAGGACGTTGGAGGATTTGAGATTTCCGTGGACGAATTTCGAGGCTTGGTGGATGTAGGCGAGGCCTTGTGCTATGTCTTCTGCGATTTTTAGGCACGATGTCCAGTGAAGAGGCTTCGCCCGAGTCGATCTTGAACCTGAAGTTGCAAAAGAGGCATCAAGAACAATGATTGGTGCATTTTGGTCATTTGAGATTCAAAGTAACTTCAGTCGAGAAAATAATGACACTAATATGCATATGATTGCGAAATGACTTATCAAAAAAGTAAAAAAAAGCTACAACTTCACCAACATCCACTATGAAGATTATTTGTGAAGGGAACTCTAAATAATTACTGAGATGATGGTGCTAGAAATCAATACAGCAAAACATATATCACTAATTCTGAGAGAGATAGAGCGACATTAAAATTTGATTTCCATGCCTCTGACTGCATCCCTTTTTTTTTTTTTTTTGAAATAATTTAACTAAAATTTAAAGGCCACTTGACAGAATAGTACACACATTGAACAAATTCTGCGAATTTCAGATAGAACTTTAGATCCCAAAGGCCAAAAGCCTCGGTAACCTTGCACAAAGCTCAAAGACAGCGATTTTCACATCTCGTTTTCTTATTAACACTCTTGATTCAGAAAGCTAGTTCGACCAACAGCTTCACTCCAAGTAGCACATTCACTTTGCAATTACCTCATCTATGAAGATCTCTTTCGATCTTTCATACCCCCAAAGTTCATCTCTAGAGCCAAACACAACCAAATTGAATGACCTCGTGATTTTCTAGATTAGTCCCCTACTTAAAATCACCAAACACAACAAAATTTGTGAGCAGAGCATCCAAAAAAATGATGGATAAGAAAATACTAGAGCCATGTGAGATGAAGTTTGATAAACTTAAAACTTAAAAGAGTGTTGTGAGTTCAAGTTGTTAGTCACATCAAATTCAGACCCCACAAACCATACCATGTAACTATCTCAGGCTTCAATACATACCAAAAATATAACACAATTGTCGGCAGCAATAATGCTAGAAAAAGATTCCATTTTTCCATCTAAATCCAAGAAAGCTTATACCAAGAAAAGTAAATTCCATGAAGCTCCTCTCACCATCACACATCCCCTATATGCATTCAAATTCTCTGCCATTCCCTTCTTCCATACAAAGATAAAACTAGATGGCAATAACTTTTTATGGTGGACATAACATAACACTTTTGACAATAATGCAGTGGTTAAGTAATAGAAGAAAATAACTAATTGAGAAATTAAGGTACCATGAATAAGATTGAAGAGGCTTCCATTAGGGTGGTAGTCGAAGATGACGAGCCGTTCTTGTTTAGCTTGAAAATAAGCTCTGACCGGAACGAGGTTAGGATGCCTAAGCACACCTACACACTCCATATGCTGCTCGAATGCTTCACCACTGGTAATGGCGGTTTTGCAAGCATCTAATCGCTTCACCGACACGATCAACTGGTTCGCCATTACTGCTTTGTATGTTGTGCCGATGGTGCCCCTGCCCAGCAGCTCCGCCGACGCCCTCATCAGCTGTTCTAAAGTGTACAATTCTTCCTCCCCTGAGCAGAACACTGGGTTCACGCTCTTGATCGCTCTTGTTTGCTGCGTTTTCGAGCTCTCGGAATTTGCAGCTTCAGGCTGGAGTGAGAGG
The DNA here is from genome assembly GCA_001642375.2 of Mentha longifolia. NCBI lineage: Eukaryota > Viridiplantae > Streptophyta > Magnoliopsida > Lamiales > Lamiaceae > Mentha > Mentha longifolia. Next base: position 6,542,720 of record CM038113.1, on the reverse strand, counting down.
AAAGATGGAGCTTTGGTGTTTTCTTCGTCTCCTACTTTGGATTGCATCTCTGCTATCTCTTCTCCCTCTTCTTCTTCCTCTCTCCTTTTCTTGATTAATGCTACGAGGCTCCAAGCAGCAGCCATGAATATGAGAGTGGCAGTTAGTATGCCCAAGATCAAGCCCACGATTTTGTGGTGCTTTTTCTCCGATGGGTGAGAAATGTCGCTCATTCCTTGCTGAGACTGCGCGTTCTGCAGGAGCGGCGTGGGGGAGGAGGCGGCGGCGGCGCCGCCGCCGGAAGACGAGTTGAAGAAAGGGTAGGCGCGGCACGGCTTGTTGATGATTTCGCCGCAGAGATTTGGGTTATATGTGAATGAAGAAATCTCGAACTTTTTGAGAGTTGGTGTGACCGGAATCGGACCACTGAGGTTGTTGTTTGAAACGTTGAAGAGTGTCAGAGTTGTCTGATTCAGCGGCGGAACGGCGCCGGAGAACCGGTTGGAGTCGAGGCGGAGGTAGCCTAGCCGGTCCAGAGCTGTGAGGTTTCCCGGCAGCGAACCGGTGAAGTTGTTGTGAGACAAATCGAGGATCAAGAGGCGGTGGAGGAAGAGAAGAGACGGCGGGAACTCGCCGGAGAAGTAGTTGTGGTCTAAGAAGAGAGTCTTGAGGTTGACGAGGGGAGAGAAGTCGGGAAGCGGGCCGAAGAGCGAGTTGTTCTTGAGGCTGAGGACGCGGAGCTGGTCGAGGCGGGTGAGGGTGGCGGCGGAGACGGTGCCGCGGAGGCCGAAGCTCTGAACGACGAAGCGGACGACGCGGCCTTGAGCGCACTTGACGCCGCGCCACTGGCAGAAGTCGAAGCGCTCGTTGGTCGTGTAGAGGAGCTTGTTTCCCAGGTCAGCATTGGACTTGAACGCCAGCAGCGCGACCGCGTCGGCCGGGAGCGTGGCCGCCACCGCGCCGCCGCCCGCAGTTGCGGCCGGCAAGCAGAGGGCAAAAAGCGTATAGAGAAGGTGCAAGGGTTTCCGGAGCATGTTTGTTTAGTGCTCTGGAGGAGGTGGGCAGCGGCGTAGAAGGGGAGGCGGGGAAATGGGGGGCGGAGTTACTAGTGGTGGGAATTGCGGAGCAGCTGGCGGAGGAGGAGACAGAGGACAGTGGGTCAAAAAATGTCACGTGAAAGTTGAAAGGGAAGTAGAGTCTTAGAGAGAGAGTGCAGGTTTTAAAAATGTCGTGCTCTTTATTTTCGTTTTGGGTAGTCGTGCACTCTTACAGCGCCATACGTGATGTCACCCTAACTCGATTTACCTCTTTCAAATGAACTTGTGTTTTAACACGAGCTCGGTTATCTCTGGCTAGCCGAAGCGCACTCCGAGGCCCATCTAAGGCACTGCCTGCCAGTGTTTTAAAAATCGGGCAAATCGGCCGCTTAGGCGGCGCCTAGGCGCTAGGCGGCCAGGCCGACTCAATTTTATGCAAAATGGAAAGTCTAAACGGTGTTGAAAAATCGACTGCCTAGGCAGCCGACTAGACGGGCTAGGCGGTCCAGGTCAGGATTAGACGGGCTAGACGCGATCCACGAGCTGGGCAGGCTGGACACGGGCTAGTCGGCAAAATCAGGCTAGAAAATTACTATGTTTATAAAATTTAAACTATTAATTAGTATATTTTATGTTTTTAACCTTTTATTATGAATTAGAAAATTACATTATGAGTAATACACGTTTATATTATTTGATATTGCGTAAAATATTAAAAAAAATACATAATAGTTCTAATCCGCCTAGCCCACCTAGAAACCGCATAGACGCTAATCTTCACCCCACCGTCCTATTAGCGTTTAACATCTTTTAAAACATTGGGCACTGGGGGTGAGATGATAAAATATTTTTCTAATTAATTTTTGAATAAAAATAAATTTAAATTTAAATTCAGCAGTTGGAATTCACTGGCCCTCCATTTCCAAAACACTATAAATTCACACTATAAATTCACACCTCCAGTATCATATTAATGTGTAAGTTTACACCATTTATTAGAGCATCTCTAGCGCGCTGATCGTGAGGGACTCGAGCCCGCGTGCGAGCCCGGGCAGCGCTGGCGAGCCCCTCCTCCTGCAGGCCCGACTCGCATATGCAAGCCAGGCTCATGCCTGCCCCACCTCCCTGTGCTGACGTCATTGTGACGTCAGCCAAGAATTTTTCTTTTTTTTTTTATAATTCGATTTTCATGAAAAAAAAAAAATTAAAAATTAATTCAACCGTTGCAAGGCAACGGCAACGGCTAGCAAGCCAAATCCTCCGTATAAATACACACCCCCACAAATCATCTCTTACACCTCCACAATTCATCTACACTTCTTTACAATCCCATAATTTCTTTACAAATTCAAATAATTTCCTTCTTTCTCAACCAAATCCAACAATGGCTAACGAGTCGTTTCTCAATTTATTGCGATCCCAAGCCGTCGACGATACCACCCGACGATGATTCTCCGACGTCGCCGCCGCGGCCTTCCAACCTCGGATTTGCGGCCTACGCAAGTCCTCCTACCCACGGAGTGATGGGCTTTTCTCCTGCCGGTTATCAAGACGTCTCTCCACCCGTCTTCAATCAATTCAAAACTCCGCAGTTCAGGGGAAGTCAAGGTGCGATGCAAGATCTCGAAGGGCTAAATCTGTCGAGTTCGTTCAAGTCAGTTTCGAACATGCTTCCAGCGGCCAAGAAGAAAGCAAGCGCATCGACGGTTGCCCCCCAAATCCGGAGCCAATCGAGTGGATGAAGGCCGTACCGTACAGTCCGGAGGAGTCGGCTCATCTCATCAAGGTGTGGTCTAGCATTTCCGAAGACCCAGAAGATGGCGATCGACAGAAGGAGGTCATTTTCTGGGGCAAGGTCGTAGTAGCTAGGTACAATGCTACAATTCATACTATTGGCTACAAGCCCAGAAATAAGAAGATGTTGAAGGGGCATTATCAGCGGATGATGCCGACAGGGCCGGACTTGGCTATAGGCCCAGCAGGCACAGGCCTAGGGCCCAATATTTTTGGGGGCCCAATTTTTTATTTTTATTTATTAGTTTTAGTATTATGCATATATAAATTATATTAATATCTCTTATTCTTCTTCTACACGCTAATTAGATGAAGTGACGGAGCATTACGCACACACAAGAATCAAAAAGCCAAAAACAACAATTTTATCTTGACAAAGGTGTTCTCAAGTTTAATTTCGGTTAGTTCTTCTACTTCTACATAGCAATTTTTAGTTTTTAATTGATTCAGTATGGACATGAGAATTTTTAGTTTTTTCCTTACTATAACGAATTATTATTATATCTTTTATTATTTTTTTTGTATTTTTTTTTGCTACTAAAGGGCCCAATTTTTTGTTTTCGCCTAGGGCCCCGGGGAGTACAGGACCGGTCCTGGATGCCGAAATGCAACAAATTCCATGGCTACTACGCTCAAGCTGTGAGGGAGTGGAAGAGCGGAGAAGACTTAAACGACGTCTTCAACAAAGCATGTGAGCTGTATGAAGCTGAGACGAAACAAACTTTCCAATATGGGAAGGCCTGCAGAGCTGCTAAAGTTGCCCAAGTATTCTCTTTTTGTTGGTAATAAAAAGCAGAAGGGCACAGATTGGTCGTCTAACTCCAACAATCCTGACGCAGAAGCTGTTGAAGAGGATGACTATTTTCCAGAATGCCCCCGCCCGATCGGGAACAAAAAAGCTCTCGCCCAAAGAAGGAATAAAGGAAAAGGCAAACAAGCTTAGGAGACGATTGATTTGGAGGACGTTCCGGAGGGAGCCGAACATGAGTTTTGGCAATCAAGTGCCAAAGTTAATCAGACGTACTTATCGATTGCAGAGAAGAAATAAAACGTCTTGGAGAAGAAGAAGCAAGCCTATATGGGCAAGACCATGACTGCATACAACAAGTTGCTCGCCACTGATGCCTCACAAATGTCACCGGAGGAGTTGGAGCAGCATTTTCTGATGAGGACTCGGTTGTGGAGCATGATCGAAAAATAGGCTTGTTTTATTGTATTTTTTTTAATTGTTGTATTTCGTTTCAATTTAATAAAAAAAATCCAAAAATTCCGTTTCTTTTTTAATTAAAAATAAAATTAATTAAACAAATAAAATCGAACGAAAAACGAAACGAAAAACGAATTAAAAAAACATATCGAAAATCATAAATAAAATGAATTAAAAATAAGAGAGAGCCCGAGAGAAGGGCTTGCGGCTGAAGATGAAATCTGGAGAGAGCCCCTCCCCACCGGAATAGTGCCGAGAACTCCTAAAAGAGGCTCTCGGCTGGAGATGCTCTTAGAAGCATATAATGATTTTTGGCCTTAGAGTGGTAAATTGAAGAAACTTTTGCTTGAACTCTAGGAAACCTTTTTTTTTTTTTTTTTGAAAGGGTCGAACTCTAGGATTTTATGTCTACTAATACTAAATTTATTATGAATTCTCGAACTAGGATTTTGCAGTCTTCTATTAAATTTAGTTGATTCATTAAAATGTCTAGATTTCTCCACATCTTTTGTCTTTACTCTTTACCCTATGAGGATAATGGAGAGTTTTGTGTGCAGCTTGTATTGTTTTTTTTAGCAAAGCATTAGGGTTATCATTACATTCCTTCATTATAATGTTTTCGCTTGAATATGTAGATAAGGCAAGTTAACATGGTTGTGGAGTTTGTAGGATTTTTCTAGACTTTCAGAGTCTGGGGGTATTCAATCCGGATTTTTAAAAGTCTTTAAAAATCCTGAGGTATTCAATACAGATTTTAAAAAGTCTTTAAAAATCCTGAGGTATTCAATACAGATTTTAAAAAGTCTTAAAAAATCTATAAGTATTCAATAGTCCATGGATTTTAACACTATGGATTTTCTTTGATTCTCTCAAAAAATATGAGTAATTTTCACTCTTCAAAATCTCACTTAAGAACCAGAGATTTCTATGGATTCTCTCAAATAAATGTACCAACATAAAAAAAACTCGTCCTCAAAATCCAGTCTTCTTCTATAATTGAATTCTTGAACAACACACTTATCTGGTCATCATTACGTGATTTTGTAGTTGAAAACTTTTATTGAATTTTTCCTTTATCATTTCATGGTTTTACCCTTAAAAATATATTATATATCTGTACCTTTATCTGGGTGAATTTCTATTGAATTCTTGAATAACTCAACTCATATAAAATCATGCGAAATTCATTTATGAAATTATAGTCGAGCATCGGTCAACGTCGGAGAGGAAGAAGGAATCTGCTGGGGGTATGGTGAAGTGGGGAGACCAGGGTAAAACCATATTTTAATTATTTGAAAAGAAAAGAAAAATAAGAAAAAGGAAAAAGGAAGAAGGAATCTGGTGGGAATGTTTATATATATATAGTCATAGACTCATAGTTATACATAGTTTGATGTATGCAGAATATATATTTATGTGAATGAATTGAAAAATATATAAAATTTTGATGTATGCAGAATATATTTATGTGAATGAATTGAAAAATATATAAAATTGTTGAGAGAAAAAGTGTATATCAATAAAAAAAATGTATTCTAAAATCCTGTCAAATCTATGAAAATTAAAGTAAATCAATAAAAAAAAGTCAGCTAAACTCTGCATAAGTCAGTCAAACTCTGCATGGAGTCTATAGATTTTTTAAATCTACAGACTTTTTAAAATACAAAAAAATCCAACAAAATCCCAATTGAATACACCCCCCTTAGACAGGTAGTAAAAGAATGTTATCCTAACTTCCTAAGCTGTTATGCATATAGTGTGCATATGTTTACTTGACAATAGGGGTTAATATCCGGGTTCTAATTCTCCGTTGCGCGGTTTTTAAATTTCAATTAATTATGTTCCAAATAAAAAATAAAAAAAATTGTTATGCGTACATTATTATGTTTAACATCTCCCTACATATATATGCACATTTGAAACCGTTAACTTTAACTAGATATTAATTATGTATAATAAAATTAATTTCTGCAAATTAAATCCATCATAAAAGATTTTGCACTTTTATAACTTACTAATATAGAGAAATAATATGCTAGTCACCCATTGATAGGCACATTCATGGGCACCTCGTCATTTTGTTTTTAATTTTAATTTTAATTTAGAAACCATGAAATCTAAAAAATCAATGCTCGATTTGTTATTTTTTATTTTAACTTCAAAAAATGAGTAATAAAATAAATCGAGCTTTGATTTTTATTTATTTTTTAGATTTCATGGTTTCTAAATTAATTTCTAAGATACTACACTACAAGAATTCTGTTCAAAGCTAGCGGATTGACGACGGAAAAAAAGAAAAGAAAAAACAGAGCATCTCCGGCCGATTCTGTACAGGGTGGATTCCCGATGGATCTGTGGCTGATCCCCGACGGATCTGTGGCGGATTCTCGACGGATTCCGTCGGTATTCCGCAGCTAAAATTCGCCGGCGTTTGCATTTCCCAACGCCCGTTTTACCGACGGAAAGTTGGTCGTTCCGTCGGTGAAAAGAGCGTCGGGAAATGCAAATGCCGACGGATTTATCCGCCGGCAAATTTTATTTGAGGAATGCCGACGGAATCTGTCGGGAATCCGCCACAGGGATCGTCGGGGATTCATCCCGTACAGGATCAGCCGGAGATGCCAGTGCCATTCCTGTTTTTTCTTTTCTTTTTTTCCGTCGCGAATCCGCGGGCTTTGAACAAGATTCTTGTAGTGCTAGAATGTAAAACAAAAATTAAAATTAAAAAAAAATAATGCAAACGTGATAAAATGACGAGGTGCCCACGAAGGTGTCCACCAATGGGTGACTAGCATATCATTTCTCTACTAATATATATATGATTAGTTTTTCAAAATTATATTTATTTAATTAATATAATTATATTTTGGTGTATAAAATTTTACTGTGCATCACACGGTGCAGATACTAGTAGATGGAATTACATAGTCAGGTGAAAACTGATCTTTAGAATTAACGGGGAAAATCAACATATTAAATTGATGGAAATCATGGATAAATAGGAAAGACTGCGAATCATGAAATTCAACTAATTAGGTTGGGTTGTATCAGTCTATGGCAGTTACACACATACACACGTTCAGATAGTGCAATTTTTGTTTTCACTTGCTTTATGTTCCTATAAATTTTATTGTTTTAATATTATATATTAATAATATAGAGAACTGATAGGATGTGGCCCAATGGCCCAGATCAGCTCGGCTCATCCAGAGTGAAGCCCAATAAGCACCAGTCAACAAATCCATCTAACTGCCCCACGATTTCTTAACCACCCGCGATGGGACGTGCGAAGCCAGCACCCACGATTTTTCTGTCACCCATAACCTCAATTCTCTATAAATAGAACTATCTTGTAAGATAAGAGGAGGGCACTGTATTTACCAGCAAGAAGGACTTCAATACAAACATTCTCTTTTTCTCCGTGGACGTAGATCTACCCAAAGATCGAACCACGTTAATTCTTGTGTTCTTAGTTTTCTATAAATCTCACCATCGCGAAAACACTCTAAAACTCTACGATCGATCACTGGCGCCGTCTGTGGGAAATCGAAAATTTTGTGAAACCGATCAGCGCGTTGAGTGAGGATACGATGGTGAGACCAACCCACTTCGCCACCACTGCTGCTGCCGCCGCTGCCGCCAAAGCAAAACAGAAGCAAGCTGACCCCTTCACCAATCCGCCTTACACTCCAGCCAACGAGGAAGAGGGTGACGTTAGTCAAGCTCAGAAAACTGCTTCCCAAATCCGACGTGACCAACAGCCCATTCGCCGAACTCCTGAAGGCCATCTGGAAGAGGTCCTGTCTGGAGATTCAGCTAGCAGCGGCGGACCCGATCAGGGTGGCAGCCAACGCGACAATACCGAACTCCAACCCGAGCTTGGAGACGTATTGAAGGCGTACCTAGACCTCCACGAGCAGGACTTTCGTATGTTCATCGATCAACATCGACAACAAAGACAAAACAGAGAAGACGAAGTCGAACCGTCACAAAGGCGATCCCTAAGTCTCCAGATCGTTGGAGACAGGGAGGCCGAACTTCCCCAAAGGCAACAAAACAATCGCCGTGGGAACGATCGCGCTTCACCTCGGCGCGGTTCAACGTCACCTCGTCAAAACGTCGTTCCACCTCGGCGTGACCAAGGGAACGTCTACCAGAGAAGATTCGACGTCGAGGCCGAACTTCCCCGAAGGCGATAGAGCAATCGCCGCGGGAACGATCACGCTTCACCTCAGCGCGGTTCGACGCCACCTCGTCAGAACGCCGTTCCACCTCGACGTGACGAGGGGAACGCCTACCAGGGAAGATTCACCGTCTACGGTCGAATCTCGACTCCCTTCACTAATAGGAAACTCTATACTCCCCTTTCGTCGACGTATAGAGTACCTCCTATCCCGCCTTACAACGGGTCACAAGACCCCAACAACTTTCTATCCCGGTTCCAATACAACATGATGAACCAGGGACTGGCCGAAGACGTTTACATGTGTAAAGTCTTTCCCGAGCTGCTAGTGGACAACGCTAGGAGCTGGTTTGATAGCCTCCCTAATTGCAGCATAGGGTCGTATGCCGACCTACTTGACGCTTTTGAATGTCGTTTTTTCCAAAAAGCCGAGGCGAAAATTAGCCCAGCCCAGCTCCTAACCTTAAGGCAGGGGCGGGGAGAAGCGATCAGTGATTTTCTGGCCCGTTTTTATAACGAAAGCCTTAAAGTCGATCGTCTCTCCGATGACATGCTTATCTCGGCGTTCCAAAATGCCATCCAGTCCGGAACTCTCTTCAGAGAACTCGTAAAGGCACGCCCGACGACCTCCAGGCAGTTATGGAGGATTGCCGATACATTCGCAGAGGCGGACGAGGCCGATCGGAAAAAGCGGGCAGCAGATCGGCCCGAGAACAACGATAAGAAAAGAAAAGAAGAGCGCACCGACCATGGGCCAGGTCGCCGAAGCGCCCTCGAAACGTTACAGCGAGGACCCCTTGAGTCCCGCTTAGGACCTCGGCCCAACCAAGACCGAAGTCAGTATACACCACTGACAAAGTCCAGGGCCGAAATATATGAGCTTCACTCAAACTTGTTCGAGAAGCCACCGCCCTTATCCCGAGGTGGGTCGAAGCGCCGATCCAAGGAGAAATACTGCAAGCTCCATAATGACTACGGTCACGAAACTGAGGACTGCAGGGACCTCGCCTCAGACATAGAGCATATGGTGCGCGAAGGTACCCTTAAATTGTACCAGAGTCGCAACCAGGGAGAGGCCCGACCTCAAGGGAATGGCAAGAGAAAGAAAAATAAGGGAGGCAATAATTGTGCCCCCCAAAACGATAAAAGACTAAAGCACGATGACGAGGATGAGGATGAAGACCAGCCTCAAGACGATGCAGTCATTACCGCTATCACTGGACTGCCCGAAGGCACGACGAGGTCATCGTTGAAAGCCGAGGCCCGAAGTCAACAGCGGGAAAAACCTACTCAAAAAAGGTTCAAGATGGACGAAGTCGTCACCTTTTCCGGCGATGACCCGGTTCCCCATGCTGTACCTCATCAAGACGCCACCATAATCAAGGCCGTGGTAGCCAAAAAATTGGTCCACCGCGTGTTTATTGATAGTGGAGCCTTTGTGAGTGTGCTCTTTAAAGACTGCTTCGATAAGCTCGGTATCGAAGAAGCACGACTAAGGCCAGCACCCATGCCGCTAAAAAACTTCACGCAACAAGAAACGATGACGGAAGGCATAATTTCACTGCCCGTGACAGTTGGAAAAAGCCCGTTGTCCACTACGAAGATAATCCACTTCTTCGTCGTAAAAGCCAGCTCCCCCTATAACATCATCTTAGGAAGGGATTGGCTAATAGCGACGAAGGCGATCTGTTCAGCTTACCATCTGACGATTAAAATTCCGTCTAGAAACGGAGTGATCACGCTTTGGGGAAACCAGCAACAGGCTAAGGAGTGCATGCAGGTCGCACTCCGAGGTGTTAAGAATCAACACCCCCAAGCATAACAACTACAGAAACCCGAAGAGGTGGAGAAGACGTCGCCTCCATCCGTCGAGCCGGTAGAAGACGTCGCATTATACGAAGATGACCCTGCCAAGGTCGTCAAGGTAGGGTTCGTCGGCGAAAGCGAGCTCCGAAGTCAACTCATCCGGCTACTTCGGGAATATAGAGATGTCTTCGCTTGGTCGCCGCTAGACATGACCGGGGTGGCACCAAGCGTCATCACTCATCACCTCAACATCGATCCCGGGGTGAAACCAGTTCGGCAGAAGCAGCGAGCCTTCGCAGCTGAAAGGAATCAAGTGATTCATGACGAGGTTCAGCAACTGCAAAAGGCCGACATTTTATTCGAAGTAAAATATTCGACCTGGTTAGCCAACCCCGTGATGGTAAAAAAGCAAGGAGGCGGGTGGCGGATGTGTATTGATTACACTGACCTTAATAAGCACTGCCCAAAAGACTGCTACCCCCTCCCCAACATTGATAAGAAGGTCGAAGCTCTTGTAGGCCACAAGGTGTTCAGCTTCTTGGACCTATACAAGGGATACCACCAAGTCCTCATGAATGTCGAGGATGCGCCGAAGACCGCCTTCGTCACAGACTTCGGCGTCTACGCGTACAAAAAGATGCCTTTCGGACTGAAAAATGCTGGGGCTACATACCAAAGGATGGTCGACAAGATTTTTGAAGCCCACATTGGTAGTATTGTCGAAGTGTATGTAGACGATATAGTCGTAAAAAGCAAGGAAATCGCCACTTGTGTCAACGACCTTAAAATTGTTTTTAGCCTACTTCGTAAAGTGAACCTAAAATTAAACCCAGAAAAGTGTACTTTTATGGTCCGATCTGGAAAATTTCTAGGGTGTTGGGTTTCACGCGAGGGGTTAAAAGCCAACCCTTCAAAAGTCCGAGCTATCCAAGAAATGCAAGTGCCGAAGTCAATCCATGACGTGCACAAATTGACGGGTTGCCTAGCCGCCCTAAGTCGTTTCCTATCCAAGGCCGCCGAAAAACAACTCCCATTCTTCAAGATACTAAAGAAGGCGCCGAACTTCGAATGGAACGACGAGCACAGGGGAGCTTTCGATAGCTTGAAGAAGTACCTCGCAAATCTCCCTACATTGTCCGCACCAAAAGAGGGCGAGGTCCTCTCTTTATACCTCGCCGCTTCGGATGAGGCAATCAGTGCAGTCCTGGTGCGAGAAGAAAGACGTCATCAGCTACCCGTCTATTTCATAAGCCGAGCCCTAAAAGGGCCGGAGACGAGGTACCAGCCTTTGGAAAAGGTCGCACTTGCATTGGAGAATGCAGCAAGGAGACTCCGACCGTACTTCCACGCACATCAGATACAAGTGCTGACCGACCTCCCACTTCGACAAGTGCTTACAAAACCGAAAGCGTCTGGGCGAATCGCTAAATGGGCTGTAAAACTCGGCGAGCACGCGATTTCCTTTGTACCTCGCCAAGCCATTAAAGGGCAAGCCTTGGCCGATTTCCTAGTAGAAGCCAAGTTCACGGACGCACAACAACCCGTTGAACCTACTAAGGATAAATCAAAGGCCGAGGCACCGAAGCCACCGCCGCAAGACTGTTAGAAGGTCTACGTGGATGGGGCATCAGGTAACAAAGGAAGCAGAGCCGGGGTCTTACTCATCAGCCCGGAAGGAAAGGAGACCACCCACGCACTCCGGTTCAATTTTCCGACCACAAATAACGAAGTGGAGTACGAAGCTCTAATCGCTGGACTTCGTCTAGCCCAAGCTCTCCAAGTACAGGCCATTCAAATTCACAGCGACTCCCAAGTCATAGTGAACCACATATTAGGCAAATACGAGGCCAAAGGAGAACAAATGAAGAAGTACCTCCATAAGGCCAAGATCCTACAACAAAGCTTCTCGTACTTCGAGTTGGTGCGAATCCCAAGAGAAGATAATGCGCGAGCTGACGCACTAAGCAAACTCGCATCATCATCCATGATCCCTCCGGTGGAAGAAGTACAGCTCCGAAGCATTGACGATGCTAAAGTTAATGTAGTAAACGAAGATGGACCAAACTGGATGACTCCACTTCGCAATTACTTGTTAAATGGCGAACTCCCAACCGATAAGGCCGAGGCTAGGAAGCTTCTGGCCAAATCCGCGAAGTACGTCCTGGAGCAGGGAATGCTGTATAGAAAATCCTACCTCCAACCTCTCCTAAGATGTGTGGGGCCTAACCAAGCGAACTACGCACTGCGCGAAGTCCATGAAGGTTCCTGTGGCAGTCACATCGGAGCCCGCGCCCTGTCCAAAAAGATCATGAGGTGGGGATACTATTGGCCCACCATGTTTCGGGACGCTACCGACCTCGTCAAACAATGCCCGAAGTGCCAAATCCATACGACGGTTCCGAGATTGCCACAGACCGAACTGGCCAGCATGCAAAGCCCTTGGCCGTTCATGCAGTGGGGAATTGACATCGTCGGCCCATTCGAGAAAGCTCCCGGCCAACTACAGTTCCTCATTGTAGCCATCGACTACTTTACGAAGTGGGTCAAAGCCGAACCGTTGGCGCGGATCACAAGTAAAAACGCCCTAAACTTCGTTTGGAAGAACATAGTTTGTCGCTTCGGCATACCTCACGTCCTCGTCTCAGATAACGGAACCCAGTTCACAGACAGGGCGTTCAGAGAATGGTGTGACGAACTCCACATCCAACAGAAGTTCACCTCGGTAGCCCATCCTCAAACGAATGGTCAAACCAAGGTTACGAACCGAACGATAGTCAAGGGGTTAAAAACCCGGCTGGATAAGGCCAAAGGAGACTGGGCAGCGAACTTACCCCAAGTCCTATGGTCGTACCGAACCACCCCGCGGACATCACACGGTGAAACACCATACAGCTTGGTGTATGGAACCGAAGCGGTGATCCGGGTAGAGATCGGTTTGCCGAGCCCCCGAACACTTAACTTCGCGGCCCAAGACAACGAAGACGGACTTCAAACTAACTTGGATTTGCTAGAAGAAAAATGAGAACAAGCATACATACAAGAAGCTCGATACAAACAGCAAGTAGCTCAGTATTATAACAGCTGGGTAAAGCATCAGCAGCTCCAAGTAGGCGACTTCGTACTTCGGAATAACGAGGTCAGCAAGGCGGAGAAGCTCGGCAAATTAGAAGCCACTTGGGAAGGACCATATCGAGTTCAAGAAGTCCTCGGAAAAGGGTCGTACAAGCTCGCCCACCTATCTGGTGAGCCCATACCCCGTACATGGCACATTACCCACTTGAAAAGGTACTTTGTATAAACAGAGAGTGATGTCCAAGTTCATTTAGGTCATAGGAATCGAGTTGTCTTGGAAAATTTTGTCTTATTTTGACTTCATTTAATTAAATTTTTTTAGTTTTCACTTGCTTAAATAATTTGCATGCATTTTGCACATCCCTCTCTCTCGTTTATATTAAGTATCTCGATTTTAAAATCCTGACGAGGATACGCAAATAAACTCCGCTTCGGAGTAACACCTAAACGCGCGTAAGGGGACCACCCCTATCGATAAATTCGACAAATAAGGGAACTGAAAGCCTTAACTTTGTCTTCCGACGAAGTGGGTAACTGAAAGCCTTAACTTCGTCGTCAGACGAAGTGGCTACCTGAAAAGCTAAAACTTCGTCTTCAGACGAAGTGGCTAACCGAAAGCCTTAACTTCGTCTTCCGACGAAGTGGCTAACTGAAAGCCTTAACTTCGTCGTCAGACGAAGTGGCTAACTGAAAGCCTTAACTTCGTCGTCAGACGAAGTGGCTACCTGAAAAGCCAAAACTTCGTCTTCGGACGAAGTGGCTAACCGAAAGCCTTAACTTTGTCTTCCGACGAATTGGCTAACTGAAAGCCTTAACTTCGTCGTCAGACGAAGTGGCTACCTGAAAAGCCAAAACTTCATCTTCGGAGGAAGTGGCTAACTTAAAGCCTTAACTTCATCTTCGGACGAAGTGGCTAACTGAAAGCCTTAACTTCGTCATCAGACGAAGTGATTACCTAAAAAGCCTAAACTTCGTCAGTCGACGAAGTGGCTACATGAAAGCTGCCTTCGTTTAAAACAAGGGAGTCTACCTTAGTTAAAGACGAGGATTAAAAGCTTAAAAATGTGTACAAAAATTTCCGTTTTATTTAAATGGAAAAAAATGTACAAATATTACATTAAGACGACGAGGAACCCGGAGGTTTTGGCTGACTAAAACTGAGCCAATCTCTAGCAAAATCTCTACCGGAATTAAAGTTCAAGATATCGTCGACACTAAGCTTGCCTCTACCCCGTCCAGGAGCCGAACTTCAACCTCTACCTCGAACATTTTGGTTCGATCGACCCCGACCTCGTCTAGACGCCGATGGCCGCTCTTGACTGTAAAGTTCTCGAGAATGGCGTGTGACGATCCTAGGATCAGGGTCGACAGACCTCGAAGATTCCCCTTCCAAAAATTCTCTAGAAGTACGGTCGAGCAATCTCGGATCCAGATAAGGGGAAATTGAAGTTGCAGATCCAGCCTCTAAAGACAGACGTCGCTTCAACTTCGGAAAGCGATCAAGGACTGTCTCATAAGTGCTCGCCACACGAATGAGCTCTTCAAACTCATCCCTAACCTGCCAGGATTCATTCCCATATTGCTCCCTGTAGCTTCGGCATCGGGCCTGGAGCTCCTTGACCTTATCATAAGTCTCGGAGATCGTGGATCCCTCGGCTTGGTGAATTATGGTCTCGTACTCCATATGCTCCTCGACGATCTCTTTACAAGTCTTGATGTCGTCTCGAGCTCGTTGGTACTTGTCTTCAAGCTCCATATATCTGGCATGCATCTCATCAAGTTTTTCCAGAGCTGCCCGAAGTTTCACCTCGGCCTCGATCTCGATGTTATCAGCTCGCTTCTTCCAGTCCGAAGCATCGAGCTCGGCTACTTCTACAGCTCGGCGAAGCTCGGATATTTCTTTAACAAGGTGGGAAACATCGTAAAACTCAGGGGCAGACTGCAGAATAAATACAAGCAAGGTTTAACAAAAAACCTTTTTTATTTATAGCCGAACACGGCAAATGAAGCGCCACCCTAATGGTGACGAAGTACAAGGCTACCAAAAAAAAAAAAAAAAATAGAGGGAAAGAAGCCAAAAATCGTGAAAAGCGTCAATTGACTCCATCACGATTTTCTCCTTCTAGGCCGACCTCTGGTTCAACCTCAGGTTCCTCGGGGTCGTCGCAAGCGGGCTCCTCGGTGGTCTGTGTAGCCGGCCTCTTCAGTAGGTCGGCAATGACCGTCTCCAGGAGTTTGTACCTATCAACGGGACATTGCTGAATAGCCCCTTCACTGAGCGGGCTCCTCTGCGCAGCGAGCTGCTCGACCACCGGAATCGAGGAACTGTGCTCCAAAAGCACCCCGGCGAAGTCCTGCAGTGTCTCTTCCTCCGTCGCAATAGCATACCCGTACTTGGTTTTGTCCAAGTCTGGGATGTCGGCAACGATGTCGTCGAGCACTGCGGAGACGATCGGGGTGCTCAGGGCACTTGCCAACTGAACGGCCATCCGGGAGAAGTGCTGCGACCGGAAGACATGTTCCACCACAGCTCGGAACACGCCTCCCTGACCAGCCACCATCCCGGCAACTTCGGCCATCAGGCGACCCACCTCAGCCTCCAGCTCGACATTCTTTTTCTTAGCCTCTTCGGCGGCAGCCAAAACTGTCGCCTCCCTCTCCGCCGCTGCCTGCGCCGTGACCTCGGCGGCAGAGATCTTGGCCATTAGCCGATCCTCCACCGCCGCAACTTCGGCAGCCTTTGTCTGGAACTTGGCAACTCCACTCCTGATGAAGTTCGCCAAGCCCTACAGCCCATCCAAAGCCGCCTCGGCTTCCTAAAACCCAAAACCAAAGGACAAAATTTTATTAGAAGGTACAATCTCCATATACAAATACTTACGGTTTTACGCCTACCTCGGGAAACGACATCTCCCGTGCATGTCCTTGGCCCGAGGTTGGGCCACTCCCGACGATTGTCACTTCGTCATCCAACGAAAGCAAAGTTCGTCGAGATTGTTGGCCCACCAACTGCAGTGAAGAAGAGCTTCGGACGGGAGCGTCCAACTGCGAACTCACGGACACCGACCTACCAAGGTCGGCAGTCCTTTCCGACGACGTCGCCGATGTCACCTTCTCCACCACCAAAACAGAGGACTTCTGCCTCTTCCTCTTGTTCCTCTTCTGGAGAGCGGCCTGGATAGATTGGGCATCCACTACAAAAAAAAAAAAGGAAGATATACATCAGTAAAAATGAAAGAGACCACAGGACACAAATCAGTGAAGCAGAGCCTCACCCAAGTCCACATCGGACACGGAGTTATATGGGCTTAACCCGTGATTTGTGAGCTCGGCCTCGGCATAATCCCTTTCAATGAGGCCGAGGTTCACCAAGCTCGTTTCAAGCTCACCGGTTGGTTTCCCAGTGTCTCGAAGTATGAACTTGGCCGTGGTCCAAGGATACAACGGCACGCCTTCACACCGGCAAAAGAAGAATTTCTTCTGCCAGTTCGTCACCTTAGTGGGAGTCCCTAACTTGAACCTACTAATAGGGGAAAGGTAAGCTCACCCCGTCGGACCAAGCTTAGGTCTAAAAAACCTAAGAAATGAATCCACAGTAGGCGTACCACCACGGCGGCTGACCTCGAAACAAAAACCAACGACCTGCTTGATGGAAGGAGGTTGCAACTGACCTAACGCCAGTTGGAGCTCTTCTAAGAGCTCGGCAAAAAAACGATTTAAAGGAAACCGAAGACCAAAATGAAGATAGTCTTCATACACGGTAAAAAAACCTACGGGAGGCGAACTACCCCTATCAACATCACGAGGTAGGAGCAGCTCGACTGACTCAGGAAACAAAAAACGACGAGCCAAATCCTGCATATGAGACACAGACATGGTCGAAGCACATGCCAGTGAGGCATTGGACCCAACCAGCGGCGGGAATTCGATTTCTCGAAACGCCGGTGGGACTGACATGCGTGTATGTACATTTAGCCAAACCCTCGCCGGAAATACCCTAGACGGCGAGGGCGAAATCTGTGCGCTGGCCCTACTAGTATCTACTTGGGGAAAAGAAGAAGAATCCATTACAGGGAAAGTACTTACTTGTCAATGTCTTTTTCCGACTACAAATCACCGGGAAATTGAACTGGACGGCGGCGGCGGTTGCAGAATTTTAGGTCTAGGGTTTTTCTCTCGTGTGCAACTGGAAATCGATCGAGTGGGAAAAATATTTTTTAGCGTACATTGGAAGCTTTTATAAGCAAAGGCACGCCTTTTCAAATCTCGCCTCTCCGTCTGCTCCGATAGAAAAGCGACACGTATCCTACCTACCCTGACACCAACAGTCGTGTCTTTTCATATCACGACTATTCAAGCTCAACCTCGTCAAAACGAGGTGGTATGCAATTCGACTTCGTCGAAATCTTAATTTCGGCGGGGCAATGCAATTCAAGCTCGACCTCATCAAAACGAGGCGGTATGCAATTCGATTTCGTCGAAATCTTAATTTTGATAGGGCAATGTAATTCAAGCTCGACCTCGTCAACTTCGACAGGACAAGGCAATTCACACATCTCCACAAGGACCTCGCTTCTCCGACCTTTTGGGGGGGGATGTGATAGGATGTGGCCCAATGGCCCAGATCAGCTCGGCCCATCCAGAGTGAAACCCAATAAGCATCAGTCAACAAATCCATCTAACTGCCCCACGATTTCTCAACCACCCGTGATGGGACGTGCGAAGCCAGCACCCACGATTTTTCTGTCACCCATAACCTCAATTCTCTATAAATAGAACTATCTTGTAAGATAAGAGGAGGGCACTGTATTTACCAGCGAGAAGGACTTCAATACAAACATTCTCTTTTTCTCCGTGGACGTAGATCTACCCAAAGATCGAACCACGTTAATTCTTGTGTTCTTAGTTTTCTATAAATCTCACCATCGCGAAAACACTCTAAAACTCTACGATCGATCAAGAACAAACAAAAAAAAGTTATAATAATTTAAAATCTTGTAAATCAAGATCAAGAACAAACAAAAAAAAGTTATAATAATTTAAAATCTTGTAAATCAAATTATATTGAAATTTGTGCAAAAAGACGAGTAGATAAGAGGTTGGTAAAATTAGACTAATAATACTAATTTTTATTAAGATAATAATGCTTTAATTGTTGTTTCAAGAATGTGTCATTATCCATGGAATATCCCAAAATGAAAACTGTGATGAGACGAATGAAACAGAAGCGTGTAATTTTCCAATAAGCGCATCATAAAATCAATTCACTTATGTGGCATTTACTTTGAAGAATATGATTAATTTAATTGACAAATTTTGGGATAACATATGGTATGAGATTGGATTAGAGTAATATTCATGTTTTCTCCGGGAAAAAAAAAAGAAAAAAGAAATCGCATGTATTTGTATGAGATTTATGTCCAATGATTAGCTCAAATCTAAAAGTGTAGGCTACGGATGATAATTTTACCCGCGTGTACCCGGGGATGGGGGAGATAATCAGGGGGAGGGGAGGGAACGGATATAAAAACATGTACCCGAGTCGGGTTCGGGTCGGGGGCGGGTTTACATATCTCCGCCCCGTACCCGTCCCAACAATTAAGTTTAATATATATATTTATAAATTATATTTAAAATTTCAATAAATATAGTATTTAATTATTATTGTTTGATAATTTTTTAAAATAATTTACAATTCTTTTATTTATTTATAATAATGATTATAGTTTTAATCACTTTTTTAACAAAAAATAATGTTTTATTATAAAAAATCAGTATTTTATAAAAAAAATAAATTAAACAGGTACTCGTCTGGTACCCTTCCCCCGATAATCCCCGTCCCGCCCCCGCTTTAATTTAAACGGGTATGGGGCTGGGTACGGGGAGGATTTTCTAAGGCGGGTATGGGGACGGGAAAGCAATACCTGGCCCCGGCCTGACCCATTAACATCCCTATGTAGGCCTAACTCGAATCTTGAAATATCATACATTTACTATTGTACAAAATTAATATGAAATTATGTTTGATAAAATTAGTTGATCTACCTTTATTCCGCAAAGTAACCGCCCCTTGATAAACTTTAACTTTAATTTTCTCAAATTTTAACAATGATAAATTTTGTTGTAAAGTAAATATTGTAGAGAAGAATAAAGAACACAGAAAAGGGAAAATAGGGTTGTCCATTAATCTCATATTGTCCGTAAGTTACAAATGAGGTATACAAGATATATATATATATTTATATATAAGATAAAACTATAACTATTAAGTAATGTCCATAAATAAATAAATATTTATAACACTCCCCCTTGGACATTACGACGTGATATTCGTGCCTCGTTAAAAACCTCCCCGCAAAAACCCTGTGGGAAAAATTCGGCAGAGGAAAAGAGTACATAACATACACTTATTTATGTGTTGGATTAGTTGCCTCATTAAAAACCTTAACTAAGAAAACCCAATGGGAAAAACTTAGTAAGGAAAAAAGAGTACAACTTTTTTGGCCTTCGGGGCCTAATCTTCAGGATTATATATATCAGTTTTCGGGACATAATCTTGAAATTATTTAAATATGTTGCTCCCCCTCAAAATAACAATATTTCAATTCAATACATTCCAATACGTGTTCATGAATATATTTCTCTTACATAGACAAAGGGGGTTCTAGTGAATAAATCTTGCATTCACTAGATATACAAGATAATCTTTATACATCCTTACATAGGATATTGGGAGTTTTATCAATATATCAGTCCGAAATTAAGCATTTTGGGGATCAAAATAAGTAACAAGCATCCGAATAATCCACCAATGTCAATCTCAATATCTTTTATAAAATTGATCAAGCTTTAGTCAACCTTGATGATAACAAATATCATTTTCAACATCATTCAAAATATCTCCTTCTAGGAGAATCTCAAAATCATCAAAAAATAGAGCAAGTTTTCTTATACCATGAAGATAACAAAGAATATGATTGTCATCATATATCTCCTTTTAGGAGAAATTTTTCATCTTGCTAGCAATTTGAAGTTAATGGTATCAGGCCTGATAAAGTAGTACTTCTGGTACTCAAAATAATGAACTTCAGGTTCATAATTTATTTGTTAGCTTACACACTTCAAGTGATGATATGAGATGCTAAAAATGGATGCGATTTTCGAATATAACAATTTGCAATTCACAGCAAGCAGATTGAATGCTATAATACTCCTTCGGGTAGATACTCGGACTGCTATAATACTCCTTCATAGAGATAATCAGACTGCAGGCCGAGATGATATTTAGACATACACAAAAATCTTTCATCTCCAAAAACTCTGTCATTAAGCATGAGTTAACTTTCTCAATTCTTTGCGTTTACCAAATATTATGCGATATCAATATAATCATAAAAATTATAAAAATATTAAAACACATTTTGATATACAGGCATGAACATATATTATTATTAACATATCCTTACTTCAGGAGGATAAGCATTTTATAGTACATGTTGCGATTTCACTTTTCTTCATGTAAGAAATTTCAAGTCCAACAGACATGGACATATATAGATATCAGTGCCCAAATGACTTATATGAGATTGTTAGGATCAATCATAAGATATCTATATTTACCAGTTACTGCCAATATAATAACTAACGGAACATAATGCATAACAGGAAAATCAAATTCATTTGAGGGTCTCTCTGCTAAACACCCTCGAGCTACATGCTTTATTTTCAACCACCTCATTAAACTTGATTCCTCTTTAGAAACATTCATTTGTGTCTTGCAGGGACAACATTCTTTGAGCAATAAATTTTAGAGGAATAACAGACTTTTTGTCTATTTAGCGAGTGAAACTCGACCTCAACCTCATTCATTTTCATCAAGTGCTTACAGCACAAGTATATCAAATTTATTATGGATCTAGATCATCATATCAAATTTATACCGGTAATGGTTAAGGTAAAGATTGTCGACAATTATAACATTTCTATTAACGTTTCTCCTGAATTGTCTTCATGACAATATATCAAAATTAACCAGATTTATCCATCATTTCCCAATAATATGTTTAATCTGGTCGTTCCGTAATCTCAGTTTTATGATTATTTAGTGCACTTACAAATATATACTGGGATTCTCGTCTGCAGGACGATCCTCTTCAGGGGGTTATATGGAGTGATATCATTTGGAATTTTATCTACGGGACATTCCTCTTCAGGAGGTTTAATGAAATAAAATCGTTTGACGATCGATTTTACTACCGCGGATTTGATCTTTAGCACCAAAATAGTTTCCACTCTTCAGGTGTTGAGATCATCAATCAATTTATTTAGTTCATGAAGAACTTCAGTTCGGTATGGTGCATATAAACAAGTATATAAAATCACTCCATTGGCAGTCAATAATTATTTGAACTTTCAGTTCATTTTGTGTAGTGCGTGAATTAATATTTAATCCAACAAGAATTTTACGGCATTATTTCATTTATATCTCCCCCTAATGCCGTTAAATGATTTGGTTGGATTATAAGAGTAACGCACCAAATAATAAAATGATCCCCAATAATCGGCTCTATCGAATATTTATTTCTTGATGGAGGGTACACATAATTGTTCTTAGAGCCATATAGGTACGTTCTGGTGGTGATAAATAGAGTTAGCAGATGGGAAAATGATAATTTTTATTATCACGCACTAATTATAAGGGTAATAACCCAAACACTCATGCCTTATAAATTTGAGAATAATTTGGGTATTTTTAATTTCAATGCAACATGATTTTTGGTTATATTACTTTCCCAAAGAGGACAACAGACAACTTTTCAACAAGGAATATCTATGAAGCTCCTCTAGAGTTGACAATAAGGATATTGTCGTTTGAATTGTGAAAATTCTCCCCCTTTTTTAAAAAGAGAGTTAAGAAGAAATGTTATATGTAATATTCTCCAAAATTTTATTTTGATGCTCTAGTTTTAGCATGTGATCATCGTATTAACAACCAAGATTGCTTCAGACAAACTAATAGATGCAATGCACAATATTCATAGTCATGAGCCACAAGAGAGTAATTATTTCCATGACCTCGATCAATTCACAATGATCACATTTGTCGTCCATCACGGTAGGACTAAAAAATAATTCTCAGATTCTCCCTCGTCCACTTCTATAGGTAGTAATATGTGCTTCAGATACCAATTGAAAACTAAGAATGATTTCCAATAAAGTGAAAAATACATAGGATCGATCCTTATATGTAATTTATTTTAACCATGTACTACTTATGGAGTACACAATATGAAATTATGAGCTCAGATAATTATACTTATGGTCCGTTTGGTAGCCAGTATAACCCAGGAAAAGTCTAGATAAGAAAATTTATCTTGGCTTTTCCTGTGTTTGGTATCCGAGAAAAATAATGCCATCGGCCCGCGAAAATACTTGGGTCCGGACTAAATTCACTGTTACACTGGTATATACTATACCGCCTCTACCCACGGATAAGTTGTGATAAGTTTTTTATTTTTAATTTTTTATCAATTTTTTATTTTCAATTTTAATTATCAATTTTTTATTTTTTATTTTAATTATCAATTTTTTATTTTCAATTTTAATTATCAATTTTTATTTTCAATTTTAATTAAAAAAAATTATTTTCAATTTTAATTATCAATTTTTTATTTTCAATTTTAATTATCATTTTTTTAATTTTAATTATCAATTTTTTATTTTTTTATTTTAATTATCAATTTTTTATTTTCAATTTTAATTATCAATTTTTTATTTTTTATTTTAATTATCAATTTTTTATTTTTTATTTTAATTATCAATTTTTTATTTTTTATTTTAATTATCAATTTTTTATTTTCAATTTTAATTATCAATTTTTTATATTTCTTATCTCAACTTATCTATGTTTGTACCAAACATACAATATATTTTTTATCCCAACTTATCATACTTTTTTTTATCTCAACTTATCACACATTTTCTTATCCGCCCTTTTCTCGGTATTGCTACCAAACGAGCCCTTAAGGGAGAACTACGATAATTTTGTTGTGATCCTTCCGAGATTGCTATAAAAAAAAACTATATATTTTCATGTACTACTACTGGAGTACAAAAAAATATTTCTTATAATTTATTTTAACTGTATACTACTGTTGCTAAAAAATGTAAAAGATATAATTGAATCATATTGTTATGGGAGAGAATTAGTATCTTTTTAGCTTCATAAAAAAAATGGTAAAATCACCATATATAATGCCAAAGTTCACTTCTCAAATTTCAGAACGTAAAAGTTCTTTCCTCAAACATTTCATTCCATTCTTCCTACTCCCAACGAAAAATATGTACAGATATAGCTCAATTTAAACAATTATGCGAAAAATACATCAAACAATAAGGCGTGTTCCATATCAATTAATCACCATGAATTCGAAAACCAAAACATCTCACAAATCCGCCTTAATAGTAATAACAGCTCATCAATCCATTCAACTAACAATTCGATCAATAAAGTACTTGAATTTGTTAAAAGAAATAGCACAATGTTTTATTTTTTAACGATATATCAATCTATCATAACAGTAATGTACTCAATCATATGCCATAATGATTACTTACATAAACGGCATACAAGAAAATATACAAAGGAGATGGATGATTATCATACCAAAGTTCAATATCCAGCGATCATTCAAATAAAACATATTTCGAACAGATTCATGCTTATAAAAAAAATTTAAAAACAAAAAAAAAAACATAGAACATACTACTATATTGATTTCTCTCGAGAGCTATTATATTGATTCCTCTTATCAATTACTAGCATGATGTATATCAAGACTTTCGCCAATATCAAATCTATCAAAAGCAGCAAGAGGATTTTTTTATTTTTTTTTTCGTTTATCTTCTTCCGCTTTCCATCATATCACATAAAATTGAGATTTTAGATTTTTAAGGTAATTGGAGTACATAAATTACGTATCAAGCAATATTAAAATATCATCAATTTCTCCATCATAAACAAATTAATATTTTCAGTCATACCAAAATGTCAAATCTGTCTTTTGAATGCGAAATTCGTATCATAATATATAGCCATTCATTTAGATGATGATTCTATCTTATGGCACACCTCCAATTTCATTGCGGATTCGTATTCCTCTATAATGTCCATAAATAAATAAATATTTATAACATTTCACTTTAATTTTTTTCTATTCCTATACATTGCATCTCGATCGTGTTAAATAATACTACTGTGCAAAATATTTATATTTTATAAAAAATATGTCATGTAAAATACTCGCTAATAACTTACTAAAATAAGTAAGAAACGCTTATCTAAACTATATATTTGAGTTTTAAACGTTAAGTCGGTGATAATGGCGTGTATGAGTAGAATTGACTTGGCTTGAATATACCTGGCTTAAGCTCATTTAAATCTTATAAAAGTTTATAAGGTATTTCTTTTAGATGTATACAAATTTTGAATTGGTTCAATTTTTGTTGAAACCCATAAAGAAAATATTTTTGAATTTGGTGAATTTGTCAACCGAAGGTGCGCGCAACACTAAACTTCTTGGAGAGTAGGACCTTTCAAACTCATAGATTATCTTAAATTTCTTGTATAAATTATCTTATTTTAGAGGTAAATTTATAGTGAAGCATTAGATTCAAATGGTATTGACGTATTGTGCATTCTAGAGAGCCTTTTCGGTCTTGTTTTGTGTTGATGTAAAAATTTTCTACTCACATATCCTTTCAAAAAAAAAAAAAAAAAAAAAAAAACAGAAAACTTTCAACTCACATATGTGCCATTTTGTATCACAATGTGCGTTGTTGACTTCTTGTTGTTGTTATTGACACCTAATGTCTAATGTGTGTTACGGCTGATATGGTGATATGGTGGTAATATAATAAGGAAATTATTTTAAATATATACCCTAAAAATAAATCTTACAGAAAAATTAAATCATACTATAAATTTATGAGGCATGAGTGTGGGTGCAGGGTAACAATTCGGATACGAGAATACGAATTTTTATGGAGTATTTTATAGGATGCGATTCAATTCAGCAATATGCTTGTTTATTTATACTTTTATATATTTTATATATTAAACAATAAATATCCATAAATAAAATGTATGTTTAATATTTCCAACTATTTGGTTTTTACACTAAGTTTAATTTCTAATTGCATTTATGTATTTTAATCGTGAAAAAAGCCTCCTAAAAAAATAAATTCTCGAAAGCAACTCCAAACACCTCCTTCACACGCCGGATTTCACGATTTTTCAGCATTATTCAATAATTCTTTTTATTAATTATTTGAGGATTTGTCAAGTGGTGAAATCGCACCCTCACTCTCACCTGACATGAATCATATACTACAATATCATACTCCCTTCA
Source organism: Mentha longifolia (assembly GCA_001642375.2). Lineage (NCBI taxonomy): Eukaryota > Viridiplantae > Streptophyta > Magnoliopsida > Lamiales > Lamiaceae > Mentha > Mentha longifolia. Next base: position 6,517,232 of record CM038113.1, on the reverse strand, counting down.
TCTCAGTTTACTTTTTAGTTGATTTTGAGGCTTTATAATGATGGATTTTGAATTTAATTTTTGGAGTTTAGTTTTTTTCATAGGGTACTTCGAATTTAGAAGAATTCATATATCACAACCCTAAATGTAAAAATGATAAACGCAACATTAACAAACCAATCGTAGATAGAGGTGACAAAACAGTCCGGGTCGGGTTGGGCCACATAAATCTAGGACTAATGAGATTTTGGGCCGGTCAAGCTGCCCAAAAATGACGAAAAGACCGCTGGGCTTGGACCAACGCAATTCGACTTTGACAATTTTACACTAAAAAACATTTTAGCGTTGAGTTGGGCCTTGTATTTTCTTAAAACCCGATAATTTCGCGTAGGATTTGACAGCTCTAACCGTTGATACATTAAATATGGATGTAATACGGAGGAGAGAGTTTGTGTAAGGCAAACGTTATTTTATTCGTTAGCTTGCCTTATCTTAGTAATAAAAATTCAATACGACATTAAATATATTTCGAGATCTTTTTTCTTTGGAGAAGAATTATGGTGATAAAAGCTTGAATGAATGATAAAACGATCCATTCCTATTCAAGCATCATCAAATCGAATCAAACACTAGGTATTAATACTAAGCCATGCTTGCCTTTTATTGAAAAACAGTCCAAACTATCTATTTCTCCAACAGCTTTTTCTATAAGCCGTTTAATTAATGTATCTAATTCCTAAACTATCTGATTTTCCCATATTATTAGCGTGGTTTATAGTATGCTTTAATTTCCCTCCATAAATATTCATAAATTATGCATAATTTATGCAACAAATCTGACGTCTCAACTCGAGTGATGGGCGACAATTAACCTAATTAAAGCAACATTCTCATAATTAAACATCATTATATTTAATTACTATCTACTATTACACTAACTGAAATTCCCCAAATGCCCCTCCCTCCGCTCTAGATTTTCTCCGCCATGTCCGGAAATTTTCCTTTTGAAGTAATAATCTGATTTTGATCTAATTTTTGGGGAAAGAAATTAAAAAAAGAAAAAGAAAAAAAAAAGATGGATTTTTGAAGCTTTTTATGAAATGGAAATGGCAGCTGACAGTAAAGCTAACGATTGAATCGTGAATTCAAAGTATCTTCTCAATTAAACTGCCTTCTCACCCAACCCCATTTCTTCGAAGCCACTCCCAAATCCATTTTTGCAGTTACTTTCTCTCTCTTCTCTCTCTCTCTTAACTCCAGTTTTTCTGAGGATTGTTGCAGTTTGGTGGAAGAGATGAAGCAGCTCACGGCTTTGCAGCAGCAAGGCCGGCGGAGCAACAGCTTCCGCAACGCGTCCTCGCCGATCGACGCCACCGTTGACGGCGCAATCAAATCGCCGTCGACGATATTCTGGCTGCTGCTCCACGGTCTCTGCTGCTTGATTAGTTTAGTCCTGGGCTTCCGGTTCTCGCGGCTCGTGTTCTTCCTCCTTTTCTCGGCTTCCCCGTCGCCGTCCACCACCACCATATACTCTGCTCTCCGGACGACATTGCCGACCTCGACGGCCTCGTCGCCGCCGGAGAGGAATGTTTCGGCCGGTGGCGGCGGGAGTCGAGTGGTGGTTGGGAGGCACGGTATACTGATTAGGCCGTGGCCGCATCCGGATCCGGCGGAGGTGATGAAAGCGCACCGGATAATTGAGAGGGTTCAGGCGGAGCAGCGGTCGCAGTACGGCGTTAAGAGCCCCAGAACTGTAATTGCCATCACGCCGACTTATGTCCGGACTTTCCAGACCCTGCATCTCACCGGCGTGATGCATTCGTTGATGAATGTTCGCTACGATCTCGTCTGGATCGTAGTTGAAGCTGGTGGGAAGACCAATGAAACTGCTTCGCTGATTGCGAAGTCAGGATTGAAAACTATCCACATTGGATTTGATGGAAAAATGCCCATTCTGTGGGAGGATCGGCATAAGTTCGAATCGAGGATGAGACTCGATGCTTTAAGGTATCCTCATAGCTTTTCACTAATTCCTAGTAGTTTCGTATTTGTCTAGGCATGAGTTCTTGCAGTTTGATTTCGCTGTTGCAGAATTTTTTATGGTTTTAGTTCTTCATAAATGCAGAATAGTTAGAGAGAAGAAATTAGATGGGGTTGTGATGTTTGCGGATGATAGTAACATGCATAGTTTGGAGTTGTTTGATGAGATCCAGAATGTGAAATGGGTAGGTGCAGTTTCTGTTGGAATTCTTGCACATTCAGGAGGGTCTGAAGAAGGAGGCTTGCTAATGGGAGAAAGTGAAACTGATGAGAAAGATGAAAAGAAATCACAAATTCCAGTGCAAGGTCCTGCTTGTAATGCTTCAAGCAATTTGGTGGGTTGGCACACATTTGATACGAGGCCTTTTGTAGAGCAGAGTGCGAGATATATAGGAGATAGGGCAGTCGTGCTTCCGAGGAAGCTGGAGTGGGCTGGATTCATATTGAATTCAAGGTTGGTTTGGGAAGATATAGAGGAGAAGCCCGATTGGGTTAAGGAGTTGAATGAGATAGGTAAGGATGGAGAAGATGTTGAAAGCCCGTTATCTTTGTTGAAGGACACTGCAGTTGTGGAGCCTCTTGGTAGCTGCGGACGCAAAGTTTTGCTGTGGTGGCTCCGTGTAGAGGCGAGGGCGGACAGCAAATTTCCTGCTCGGTTAGTCTTCTAACATTTACCTTCAGTCTGAAAATTGTGGTTCTTTCTGTTGCTTTCCTTTTTCTTATTTTCCAAATCTATATTATTTGCATGGTAAATCTATATTTCATTGTTCTTTTTTTTTTTTTTATTTATTTTATTTATTTAAATTTTTTTATGGCTGAAGTTTGATGTGCATTTCCATGAATGATTTCCTGATAATGCATAATCTTTGGAAGTAGAAATCAGTTTGTGAAGATTGGAAAGTTTCAATGATTGGCAATCCCTTTGTAAGCTGAGGCATTTCTAAGTAACATCACAACATTCTCAATTCGAATAGCATATGACACACATCTACATATTGTTTTGGGGTAGCTGAACAGCTATATTTCTTAAGTTAGCATTGTATGTGTTCCTTCACTTATTCATTAACTGGTAGGATGAACAGATACTCTTACAAGGAGATTTCTGATCCAAATGCTCAGTGTTGTGGTGTCAGAGTCATATTAGTGTGTTTCTTTAATTAGTTTTAAGCATAGAAGCTAGTATTGTTCACCTTTACTAGATGATTTTCCATGGGGCTGGCTCTAGGAATATAGAAGTCACATTTGCTGAAAATTGTGGGATACTTGCTAAATATAAACACATCATTGACCTATTCAATGTTCTGCTGACTATACTGGCAGTTAGTTGGAATGACTCCTTGGATTATGTATTAACTAATTTTAGTAATTTACCTTCATTCAGCCGGAAAACTTATATATATTCTCAAGTTTTGTGGTACAGGTAGGCAGCTTAAATATCTAAGCATTTGAAGTAGAAGTTGCCTGATATTGAATGAATATTAAACTACTGCAGTGTACTTCAATAGAAGCTCATCTTTTCTTTTTCCGCCTTTCTTTTGAGGGTAATAGAATCATCTTGGATAAGAGAGGCTCACATGCAGTTATAGGTAGTATATATGGTATTAGGACATGGATGCCATGCCATGTGAACATAGTATCATAGAAAGGTGGCTGAAGTCTCCTTGCTAACTCAGACCTCTTGGAATCAAGTGTTGTTGGTCTTAGGTGTCACCTTTACTAACAGGTTGCTTGAACTTCCTTCTGTTCATCCTCAATCTATGTGAAATGTTTCTCCATTTTTATATCTAATAAGTTTCAAATACTGTCCTATCTGTATTCGTTTAAATTATTTAGTCAATTAACATTTTATGTTTCACTTAACTGTAACTTCTGAGGTGAAGAAGGGAATGGAGGCTTCACAGTATCTAGATTATGTGCCCCTGCAGTTGTGCTGGGGTTTATTACTAATTTTACATGCTTTGTTGGAAGCCTACAGGCCTCTGATTAGATTGATGTAAAAAATTACTAGTCAATAAGAGTGACTTTGGTTAAAATGATTTTAGTAATTTTGTTGGATTCTTGGTGCCTGCTTGGAACAAGCAGTTTCGTTTTTCCTGATCCACGTCAAACTTAACCACCGAAGTACCAAGTGTATCATTTGTATTGGGTGTTGTGGTAAAGAATGGAACATAACACTTATATCATATGATAAGAAATCTAGTAGAATTAAAGGCTCGAGTTGCTTTACATTTATCACAACCTTCTTATGCCTTAGGTTGCTGCTTTTGCCTGAATAATTATTTGATGCTCAAGTCAATTCCTTGCCTGCAAACGTTTATATCCCTTCTTTCCGTCTCTTCTAATATGCATGAAATCCTTTGTAAATCAAGTACATTCACTTAGTTAAGGAACGCCCTAAACTTAATGTAAAAGTGAGCTTATGCACTTTTGATGTTTATGAATAAAGATTCAAACAACTCCTGTCAATGTCTACTCTATAAAGTCGGGGTTCTAGTACATTTCGTATTACAGTGTGATGCATAAGCTCAAATCTTGAAAGCAGGATGGAGATTATGCACCTTCAGACGAAACTTGCACATTTCCTTGTGGTTCATTCGAGCTATTGATGCTAAATGTTCCAGTTCTTCTATATAATTAGGCACACTATTCTTTCAAAATCTCAATACCTAAATTAATAACTTGATTCCAACATTTCATCATTACCTATTAAGTGAACTATCATCATATACTTTTTTATTATGTGCAAATATAGAAGTGTAGGTAGAGCTTTGGTATGCTAGGACAGACTGCATCATCTCTCCTTTTTTTTTTTTTTTTTTTTTTTCTCTTTTTTTTTTGTTGTTAATTGTTAGAACCCACTTCTTCTGTTGGAGCGCTCTGAAACAGAATTAGTTGTTCATAGTACAACTCTTGGATGTAGAATATTGTTTCTTACATTGCATTGCTAAGTAGGCTTTGGCAGCATAGTACATATGCTCTTCGAGTGTCATATTTTCACATTTGTTCATATGCAAAAAGCTCTGTTGATTTTGACCTCTTTTATTCTATGCTCTGTTGCATAGTTTTTCTGTTTGCGTGTATGTAATACTTATTGAAATAGATTATCTTTGTGCTGTACAGATGGATAATCGACCCTCCATTAGACATCACGGTCCCTGCTAAACGCACTCCATGGCCTGATGCTCCTCCAGAACTCCCGACTTCTACTGAGAAAGCGGTCACTATACCAGAGAACACTGAGAAACGCCCAACCAAGAGTGGGTCAAAAAGAAAACGGAGTTCACGGAGCAAGAAAAAGCACAGCACGAAAGTGTTGGATGATCGCACTTCTACAAAGCACGCTGGAGATAATTAGGAAGTCGAAGTCCATGGTTTCACCACTCTGGATTCATTGCGACTACGAACAAGCCTTCACCGTATCATAAGCTCAAAGCCATGAAGACAAGACCTCTGATTTCTCTCGACGATTGCAAGAAGGCATACATACTTGAGAATTTTGCTGATTTCTCTCTTGCCATATGAAGTATTTTCCCCCGATTCATTTTTTTCTTTCGCGAAATCTACGGTAACTAGCCTTCTTGTGGTGTGGTAGAGTTTTTTTTTTTTTTTTAAAACTTTGGATCGTAGTTGTGTAACTGATTTGGTGCTTGGTAGAATGTGTATTTACTCTCTCCCAAGTTATACATAGTTTTCAGCAATAGAAATTCTCCCAATATATTTCTGCTATACATAATGGAGCCCTCTTTCAATCATTTATATATTTTTCTTGCTTCAGGAAAATAGAACTATGGAAAGCAAAAAAATCATACTATTATATTTTACATTAGTTCTTAATCTGATATTAGTTGTACTTGTACGTGACATGGAATGCGAGAGATCAGAAGGAATCAGTTAGGGATATAGATAAATAACATTACATTTTTTGTTTGGATTGTATTTGATCAAATAAGATAAATATGTTTTTATTGATAATTTAACATTCAATTTAAAAATCGGCACAAACAATATTATGAATCTCAAGTTTTCTTTAGTCACAAATATTTCTGCTAGTTCTTTTAAAAAAAAAAAACTACTCCCTTCTTCCCATGATAGATAACCCGTTTTTCTTTTTGGGACGTCCTACGCTAGATGATTTATTTATTTTTTTGGAGAGATAATTAGGGTTTAAATGGTACAATTAATAAATTCCTTATTACACTTAACATTTTCTAATTAAATTCATTATTTACTCACCTCTCAGCATATATCATAATATAATTTAAATTCTAAAAGTTTAAATTATCACAACTTGCTCGTTAGTTCTTCGCTTTTTTATGATTTTTATACCAAATTAAAAGTCTTGATACAAAATCTTTCATTCAAAATCAGACATGAGTATGATTTTATGCATTCTGTGATGTTCTAGTTTTAAAATATAACTGAATATATAAATCACATTACATCCTTAAATATAATATACTTTATGCACTAAACACTCTCATCTTAATTTTTCATGTCGAAACCAAATAAATCGTCTACCACGGAACGGAGGGAGTATGATAATTGAAATATAGTTAATCGTGCGCGACTAGCTAATCAATTTCAGCGATTACCATTACAATTCCAGCTCTATTTTTGTCCCCACATCCCCATAATCATATCTCATTTGAATATTGAAAAATGAATAAATAAATATATAAGTAAAACTAGATTCAAATGTTTTTTTCAATCTGTAAATCGAACAAAATTAAAATTGATACGACGTATTTAAGGATTCGGATCCTCTAACGGGTGACGTCCTCTATTGCTCGTTAGATGATAGCTATATGTCCACAATATTTCCATGACTTACTTTTCACAGCCACTCTCTCTCTTAGCACTTTATCATGCCCCGGCTTGTTATCGTTGGGATCAAATTTCTGCTTCAGCTTCCTTTGATGTTTCAAACTCTGAAAATAGACAAACAAGCTCAACTATGAGCAATTGAGCTCTAGCCTATGAAACCACAATACAATAGAATATGCAACTAACATACCGGTCTCTCCGCATTGGGATGATACCATGGGGCAGAATATAATCGAAAACTGAGCTAGGATAGTGAAGAAGATAGTGAAGAAGATGAGCTAAGATGAAAAAACATTTTCATTAATTGAATAGAATCTGCAAAAACTTGCTTACAAAGAAAGGTAAAGTAGTATATATAGAGCCCTAATCCTACGTGGCTTCCTACATGTAAAAGTGTCATTTATTTAAAGCAGTAAAGAAATGCGATCCTTTCTTCCTTGCTATAAGCTCCTCCCCTATCCTTCAATGCTTCCTCATGCAGCCATGCAGATTACTCCCCCTCAAGATGGGAGCGAAATATGTTATGAAGCCCCATTTTGTTCACAATCCTCAGAAAACCAGGAGCAGGCAAGGCTTTTGTGAATACATCAGCGAGTTGCATCTCCCCCTTAATGTGCATGGGCTTAACAATACCTTCCAAACATCTATCCCTTATGGTGTGACAATCTATTTCTATATGTTTCGTCCTTTTATGAAAAGTAGAGTTAGAAGTGATATAAACTGCAGCCTTGTTGTCGCAATACAAAGGAACCGGTTTGTTATGCTTCACCCCAAAATCCTTTAATAAATCCAGCAACCACACTATCTCACATGTTGCTTGAGCCATGGCTCTGTATTCTAATTCCACAGAAGACCTAGAGACTACGGATTGTTTCTTAAATCTCCAAGAAAGTATGGAATCTCCAAGAAACGTACAAAAACCAGTTACAGATCTTCTGTTGTCAAGACATGAACCCCAATCAGCATCTGAAAACACACTTAGCTCAAGATTACAGTCTGAAGAAAATAGCAAACCATTCCCTACAGTTCCCTTTATATACCTCAAGATGCAGCCATGTGATGTGAGTATGGTTTGGACACATACTGACTGAGCTTATGCACAGCAAAAGTAAGGTCAGGTCTGGTAATGCACAGATATAATAATCTACCAATCAACCTTCTATACTCCTTTTGATCACAGAGAATTTTTCCTTCCTGAGATAGATTATTACTTGCATCCATTAGTGTATTGTGTGGCTTACAACCAAGCATACCTGTGTCTTGCAGCAAGTCAAGTGAATACTTTCTCTGACAAACAAATATACCCTTTTTGTTGCGATCAATTTCAAGTCCTAAGAAATATTTAGGAGCTCCAAGATCTTTGAACTTAAAATGCTCTTTAAGATAAATCTTGAATTCATCAATGTGAGTAGAACTGCTGCTTGCTACAAGTATGTCATCCACATATATAATCAATCCAAAGAATCCATCATCAAACTACATATGGAAGAAAGAATGATCTGAGTGTGATTGCTTTAGACCAAAACTAGCTAGCACATTTGAAAATTTCAGAGACCACTGCCTAGATGCTTGCTTGAGGCCATATAATGATTTGTTCAGTTTGCACACACTAGAGTTATCATACTCCCCCTGAGATGCCAAACCGGGTGGCAGCTCCATGTATATATCCTCAGATAAATCACCATATAGGAAAGCATTGTTAATGTCTAGATGAGCAAGAAACCAACCCTTTGCAGCAGAAAGAGAGAGCATAAGTTTTACAATAACTAATTTGGCAACAGGTGGGAATGTGTCAAAGTAATTAATCCCAGCTTGTTGGGTATAACCCTTTGCCACCAATCTTGCTATATAGCGTTCAACAGACCCATCAGCTAGATATTTTGTTCTAAAGATCCACTTACAACCAATGTGAGTTTTAACTTGAGGTAAAGGAACAATAGTCCATGTATGATTTTGAATAAGGGCAGCAAGTTCATTTTTCATAGCAGCCTGCCATTCTGGATATTTGGAAGCTTGAGAATAAGTGGTAGGATCTGGGATGAAAGTAATAGCAGTGGATAAAGTAGCATAGGAAGGGGAGAGATGAGCAATGCTACAGAAAGTGTGAATATGATACAATGTGGAAATAGTGTTTCCACAAAGATAATCCTGGAGATGAGAGGGTGGCTTAGTTTTTCTTCCAAATGAAGTATGAGAGGAAGGATGGAAGATAGGAGGTGGAATGGAAGGTGAGAGAGAAGAGGGTGGTGAAGAAATTGGAAAGTCAGAAGTAGAAGGAGAAGAAGTGCTGAAAGGAAATGTATGCTCATGGAATACTACATGTCTGCTAATGATGATAGAGTTGGTGGACAGATCTAGGAGTTTATAGCCTTTATAGCCAAAAGGATATCCCAAGAAAACACATTTTGTTGCTCTTGGAGAGAATTTGGTTTTGTGCCTATCAAGTGTTGAAGCATAACAAAGGCAGCCAAACACTTTGAGATGAGAGTATGATGGAGGCTTTCCAAAAAGAACTTGGAAAGGAGTAAGAGTGGGAGAAGAAAACACAAATGAAGGAAGGCGGTTGATGAGATATGAAGCAGTGAGTATGCACTCTCTCCAATAATCAAGAGGAATATGAGATTGAAAGAAAAGACCCCTAGCAACATTAAGAAGATGTTGATGTTTTCTTTCGACCTGGGCGTTTTGTTGAGGAGTTTCAACACAAGAGTGCTGAACTATGGTTCCAAAAGACTCAAATAAGGAGGGGAGATTAAACTTAGCACCATTGTCACATCTAACGACTTTGATAGGTTTGCCAAACTGTGTTTGTACTTGTTTGAAAAATATAGGAAGTAGGGTAGAAACATCAGATTTGTTTGTCATGAGATAAGTCCATACAAATCTTGAATTATCATCCACTATGGTAAGAAAATATTTGAAACCTTATATAATACATGGGGAAAAAGGTCCCCAGACATCACAATGTATCAAGTCAAATGGTGCAGAAGCAATAGAATTTGAAATAGGAAATAAAAGCTTTCTTTGTTTAGCAAGAGGACAAATTGAACAAACATCATGTGAAGAAGATGAAAAAGGTATTACAGATGCCATTGATTTCAATTTATCATAAGAAGGATGACCAAGTCTACAATGCCATGTATCAATGGAAACAAGAGAATTGATTATAGGCTGTGTGTCTAATACATATAAGTTGCCTATTCTATGACCCATCCCAATTATCTTCCCTTTTGAAGAATCCTGAAAAAGACAAGAATCTTTGGTAAATTGGACTGTGTAAGAACCATTATTGAGTAAAGAACTAACTGAAAGAAGATTATAGGAAAAGGCTGGGACAAAGAGGACAGAATAAAGGAGAATGTGAGGGGAAAGTCTAACAGAGCTAGTATTAAGGATATGAACTTTCTGGTTGTTAGGTAAAGTAACAAAAGCATTAGTTAAAGGAACAAGATTAGTGAAACTAGAGAGATTGCAGCACACATGGTGTGTTGCTCCAGTGTCTATAAGCCATGCTGAGGATGAAGATAGAGTATGAGATTGTAAAAGATTAAAGGAGATAGAGAGCATACCACTAAAGCTGAGATTAGGATCAGAAGAAGGTTGTGGAATAGGGGGTGAGGGATGTGGAGTAGACTGAACAGACTGCTTAGAAAAGATGAAGATCCACCAATATTCATTTGTTGTTGCAGAAAACTGATAAGCTGGGAGCACTGATCCATAGAGAGAGTAGGAGATGGAGCAGGAATTGGATCAACCAAACTTTCACCAGAACTAACATGATTAACTGATTTAGAGCTAGCTGAAGTGATATGATTAGGAGGTTTTCCTCTACCCCTACCATATCCAGGTGGAAAACCATGAAGTTGGAAGCACTTATCAATAGTGTGATTGGTTAAGCCACAGTGAGTACAGAGAAGTCGATCTCTAGACCGATGAAAACCAGAGGGAGCAGCATTGAGCATGCCTATAGGTTCACTCACAGAAGAAGGATAAGAGTGTTGAGGAAGAAGGCTAACACCAGCAGCACATTACCTCTCTTCCTATAAAACTAGAGAAAAAAACTTTGCAAAACCAGGTAAGGGATCCATACTCATGAGCTGAGTCTTCGAAGAGGCATAAGAGTCATTAAGCCCCATGAGAAAATGCATATTAAAATCCTTATTATGATAATCACGCCATTTGACAGAACTACGACATCTGCAGCCGCCACAGTCACACCAAGCCTTAGGCTGAAAATCAACATACTCATCCCAAATAATACACAAATTAGTGTAATAGGTGTTGATGTCCATAAATCCTTGTTTGAGATTAAGTAACTGGTGCTTAATATGATAAATGCGAGCATCATCGCCTTGAGAAAACCGAGTTTTGAGATCATTCCAAATTTGAACAGCATTACTCAAGGACATCAAACTAGATCTAATTTGAGGCACAGTAGAATTGCGTAACCAGGAAACAACCATGCTATTACTACGAATCCAATGAGTGAGGGAAACATCATTAACTTCAGGCCGAGCAATTGTACCATCAACAAAACCCAGTTTATTTTTAGTTAAGAGCGTCGTAGTCATAGATCTACTCCAATCAAATTAATTAGGACTAGTAAGCAATGCAACAACCAAAACCGCACCTGGATTGTCACTTGGGTGAAGGTATAGAGGATGCAACGGCGGAATGTCGTTGGGAAACAGAGTGGGTTCCTTCCCCGGTCAAACCATGATGATAGCAAAAATAGCAGCAACAATTAAATTCAAAGAAAAAACGAGAGCGAAACGGATTTGCCTCGTGATACCATAATCGAAAACTGAACTAGGATAGTGAAGAAGATGAGCTAAGATGAAAAAACATTTCATTAATTGAATAGAATCTGCAAAACTTGCTTACAAAGAAAGTTAAAGCAGTATATATAGAGCCATAATCCTACATGGCTTCCTACGTGTAAAAGTGCCATTTATTTAAAACAGTAAAGAAATGAGATTCTTTCTTCCTTGCTATAAGCTCCTTCCCTATCCTTCAATGCTTCCTCATGCAGCCATGCCGATTAGAATACATGTAATGTGGAATGGGAGGGTTAATTTCCTCTTCTACTTCAAGCTTTTTCCAGCGATCCTTCCCCTCCTTTGAATTAAACGCCACTATCATACCAAAAAAAACCACAAATAGCACAACATTAACAATAAAACTGCTAAACAAAAAATTAATTAGAAGAATTAGTATGATTTAACAGAACAATATTGAAATAATTATGTAGAAAGCAAATTGAGATTCCCAAATAATGGGAGGAATAAGCACTCAGTCCACAAGCGATTGAACTGAATCACCGATCTAACGAATTGAAACAAACGATCGAGGAAGCGGCGGCGAGAGAAAAACAATGAGAGGATGATCAATTAAAATTGAACTAGTGAAGAAATTACCCATGGTTGGTGAACTTGAAAATCCTCGGTGTAGCTCGTCGAGAAAAGCTCCAATCACGAGAACAAACGCGAGGTTTGAGAAAAATAACGAGTTAGGAAACGCTCAACACAAAACCTAATTTATATTTAGAAGTAATGTAGTGTTTTGTCCCCGTAGAGATAAGAAAACTAATATTTGTCCAAAATATAAGAAACACACAAATTTTGCCATTTTTTTAATAAGTGGGACTAAAATGCCCCTAGATGTTAATATAAAAAAAACGCCTTCTCTTCCATTTTCATTCTCACTCTCTCTTTCTCTCTCTCTAAAAATTCAAACTCACTCTCCTCTCCATTTTCTCTCATCTCTCTCGACGGAAGAAGAGCAGCAGGGAAAAATAATTTGCTCCAAATTTTCTACTTCTCATCTGCTTCTCCTCAAGCTTCCTCTCTGCTTTTCTCACGCCGATGGAGAAGACGACTTCGACGGTGAAGACGGCGAAGGGCTAGGGTTTCGATGGGCTAGGGTTTGGAAGGATGGCTTTCGACGCCGACGAGGATGAGGATGGCGGTAGCCATAGCAGTCCCGTGGAGGACGAAAGGTAAGCTTCTAGGGTTTTTTTACATAGATCTAGGGTTTTGTACACAGATCTAGGGTTTTTTTTTCCTTCTTCTTCTTCTTCTTCTTCTTCTTCTTCTTCTTCTTCTTCTTCTTTTCTCTCTCTCTCTGTCTCTCTCTCTCTCTCTCTGTCTCTCTCTCTCTCTCTCTCTCTCTCCCCCTCCAGCTTTCCAGATCTGGATTCGAACTTGTGGTGGAGGACGAAGGTAAGGTGTTTGATGATAATCCCAACTGAAGTCGTAATTTTTCTTATTCTTTTGTTGTGATAATTGCAATTTTCGTGGTAAGAAAATGCAAAATTATCGGTAAGAAAAAAGCAATTTCGTGGTAAGAATCGACCGAAGATTCTTACTATAATTTTAGTGATATGAACACTGTGCTAAGATAATTTCTTACATTATTTTGATAATTGATGATAATTGGTAAGAATCTGTCATTTTTTCTTACTTTGTTTTGTTTGATAAATTGGTAAGAATCTGACATTTTCCTTACGTTATTTTGGTAATAAAAGACTGAGTATTTAGGGTTTAAAATTGATGATTATTGTTGTTCTTGACCTGTTTTGTTGCGGTAGTTGCAATTTCGTGGTAAGAAAATGCAAAAAATATTACTTTGGTCCGTTAAAGGCTGAGGTTTAGGTTCTAATGCGTGTGTTTGATAATGATAGTTAGTGAGAATCTGATAATTTCTTACTATTTTTCAAGTTATATAAGAATTGCATCATTTCTTATTGTAGGAATTATTCGGGTGACGACGGCTATGAGACGCGAAAGACGAGAAGATATCAATTTCTTACTAAATCTGTAGTTTTTTTTGATAATTTTTTGCGGTTTCTTGGTAAGAAAACTAATAATTTTCTTACCAACACGTGTAATTTTTTTATCATTCTGAAACTAATAATAGTGCCTTAATAAATGATTAAGTGGTAAGAAATGTGATGTATTTCTTACCAATGTGTGTGATTTTCTTACCATCCCCTGTACAATTATATATATATATATATTTTTTCTTTTTTTTAAGAAATTGGAGAATTTGTCAAATTTGTTACCAAAATTATTCGTAAGAAATTCCTAAAATATTATAAGAAATTATAATATTTCTTACTAAGTTATTTGGTAAAACGTAATGAAAGATAAAATTTCTTACCAAATGCATTGTTTCAAAAATTCTTACCAAGTGAATTAATAGAACATAACAAATTATAAAAAATTCTTACGAAACGAGTAGAAAAAGATAAGAAATTGATAATTTCTTACCATGTTATTTGGTAGAAAATATCAAAATATTTTGGGACTCCTTACAGTATTAAAATAAAAAAAAATTAAAATTAAAAAAACTACTGAAATATGGGTTGGGTGAACGAAAATTGAAAAAATAAATAAATTGATTTTGGCTTGAGGGGTATTTTAGTCACGCCATACAAAAAATGGGCAAATATTGTGTTTTCTTATATTTTGGATAAATTTTGGTTTTTTATCCTCAAAAGGGACATAATCATTGTTGCCTCTTATATTTATCTATCTATCTATATAGGGATGTCAAATTAGCCTCAAACGCGTGAGTTGACCCGAATAACTCGAGCTAAAAACGGGTTAGGTCAAATATTTTTAACTCGACAAAAATTTTAAATCGAACGGACTGAACCGAATAGCCCGAAAAATTGGCAGGTTGGCCTAATAACTCGAAAGTTTAACATTATGTAGTTGTTGAATTTCATTACTTTGCTTTTAAATATTAAAGTTTATATATCGATTTAAATAATTGTGAAAAATATCATACAGTAATTTTTTATACTAAGTTTACTCATCGTAATATTTTCTCCATTTTGTACTTCAACACATAATAAAATATGATCATTACAATCATTAAAGGAAAAATATATTTGCATCTTCACATCTCAATTAATTACTTATTACATACTATTATGCAAGTTGGAGTTAAATAATACGAAATAAAGTGTTTTGGAGGGTATAACACGATTTTTTTTATTTACAAAATTACGATTATCAAAAAAATCCATATACATTTTTTATTTTCGCCAATATCTTGGCCCGACAGGCTTGTCCGAGCCTCGAAAGTTTAGGGTTATGGTCGAAAATTTCTAACCCGAAAAAAATTCAACCCGAATTGAATAACCTAAAATCCGACAGGACTAATTCGAAACCGAACAAGTTGACCCAATTAACATCCATATATCTATCCTATATAGGGGTGAGCAAATTAATCCAAAAACCGAAAACCAAACCAAATCTAACCAAAATATTTAATTTGGTTCGGTTAGTTTGGTTATTTTGGTTAATTCAGTTTGAAATTAATTATTTTTTTGGTTTTTCGGTTTGGATCGGTTTCGTTTTCTTAAAACCAAACAAAACCGAAAATCCAAATTATAATATTTGAATTAATAATATTTATATACTGAAATTGTAATTGTATGTGTTTATAGTATTTTCTAAAATTGGTCACTCTTAACCTTCTTATTTTCATATTTAATATTGGTGTCTAGTGATTTTTTGAACACTGAAAACTTCTTACATTGTTGATTTTGGATGATTTGGTTATTTTTTACTAGTAGTTTTTTACAGCGATTGCAACATACATACTTATTTTTGTTTGATATAATATTCATTATTGTTTAACTCAAAAAATCTTATATTTTGTTTTGATTATATGAATTATTGTATTCCAATATCATATTTAGTATTCAAAAGAAATGTAAAAAAATTTGGACAAACCGAATTAACCAAGATAACCAAATATTTATATTGGTTGATTCGGTTCGGTTTCCGAAATAATTTTGGTTTGGTTTGGATGTAATTTTAAAATTTTCCGTTATTTGGTTTGGTTATATTTTAAGGCAAAACCAAACCAAATAACCGAATACTCACCCCTAATCCTATATTTAAAAGCTGAAGAGTGGCTTGCAAATAAAATAGCCGCCGAAAGATACATGTTATTATCTGAAAATAGAACTATGGTAAGCAAAAAGTCATGTTTTTGCTCATGATTTAACATTCAATTTAAAAATCGGCACAAACAATATTATGAATTTCAAGTATTCTTTAGTCAAGTACTCAATCGAGAATGGATAAAAGATAGTAATAACTTTTAAAATAATCAAGCAATAAAATCATTAAAGTATACATGTGGGGTAGAACATGCTTTCTGCTAGTTATAAAAATATATATATAAATAAATAAATAAAAAAAACCTACGGATTATGATAATTGAAATAGCTAATCGTGCGCGACTCGCTAATCAATTTCAGCGATTTCCCTTACAATTCCAGCTCTATTTTTGTCCCCACATTCACATCTCACTTGAAGTAGTATTAAAAAAATGAATAAATAAACCAATAAAACTAGCTCTATTTAAAGTAGTGTTGAAAAATGAATAAATAAACCAATAAAACTAGCTATATTTAAATTTATACGACCTATCAAAGGCATGGAAGGGTCCAAAACCTTGCATTCTTATTATTTTAATTTCTGAATGAACTCGGATTAAGAGAATCGTTTAAGACAACATATCATTAGAAGACATTCAAAACTAAACATTCAAAACATATCTCTTTGCGAATCCTCTATTACAATTTCGTGTGACATCTGTTCATTAATGCAATAGAATATATCACACAGAATTACAATAACAATTATAGAGCGATCACACACCATATATTCCCTAGTTAATGTAGAAACGTGTGAGATATTTAACCAATTAAGTGTCATCGTGTGTTGGATAGGGTCCAGCACGTACAGCTTCTAATAATTGTCACAACTAGCTATTCTATTCCAATTATGTCTGCAAATTGCCAACCCTTTTAGCTTTACTCTAAAGCGAAAAAATTCCACAAGAAAAAAGACTCCTTCCTCATCCAGATTTCATACCCAAATATCCAAAATCTAATTGAAATGGTTGCAGTATTCAACAAAGAACTTCTCAGCTGGTATCTCATCACACTCAAGCTCAATCAAGCAGTAGTAGAAAATGCTCAATCCCAAATCCCCCCAAATCCAAGATCCATCGACTTCCCACAAACATCATCGCATCCGCAACAAAATCAACTCTCCACCGATCTCGGTGAGGCGGCGACGTCTCCGCCGCCGGAGCCCGAGTGGGTGATCGCCGTGAAAGAGAAACTCGAGCAAGCCCGAACAGAAGACGACGCCGGCGCGTGGGCCAAACTCTCCATCTACCGAATCCCTCAGTGCCTCCGCGACACCGACGACAAGGCCTACATCCCTCAGACCGTCTCCCTCGGGCCCTACCACCACAGCCGGAAGCGCCTCCGCGCCATGGACCGCCACAAGTGGCGGGCCCTCCACCACATCCTCAGCCGCACCAACCACCGCATCGAGCTCTACCTCGACGCGGTCAAGGAGGTGGAGGACCGGGCCCGGGCCTGCTACGAGGGCCCCATCTCCCTCAGCAGCGACGACTTCGCGGTGATGATGGTCCTCGACTCCTGCTTCGTCCTCGAGCTCTTCCGCGGCGCCGCCGCGGGGTTCACCGCCCTCGGCTACTCCCGCAACGACCCCATCTTCGCCATGCGGGGGACCATGCACTCCATCCAGCGGGACATGATCATGCTCGAGAACCAGATCCCCCTTCTGGTTCTCGACATGATGTACAGGATCCAGTCTGGCAACCCCGCCTCAGGAGGGGGCGAGGTTGCCAGGCTGGCCCTGAGGTTCTTCGACCCGCTGATGCCAACCGACGAGCCGCTCAGCAAGAGCGACCGCGACAGGCTGGACTCATCAACGGCCTTCGATCCGTTAATGGAGCAGGGCGGGCTCCACTGCCTGGAGGTGTTCCGGCGGAGCCTCCTGGTGGTGCGGGCGGGGAAGAAGCCGAC
This sequence comes from Mentha longifolia, assembly GCA_001642375.2. NCBI lineage: Eukaryota > Viridiplantae > Streptophyta > Magnoliopsida > Lamiales > Lamiaceae > Mentha > Mentha longifolia. The sequence continues at coordinate 6,499,522 of CM038113.1, read as the reverse complement.
GCCCCGTATCTGGATGAAGCGGTGGTCGAACAAGGGGCGGGTCGCCGACAAGAGGCGGCAGCAGCTGATCCACTGTGTCACCGAGCTGAAGGAGGCCGGGATCAAGTTCAAGAGGAGGAACACGGACAGTGATAGGATATGGCCCAACAGGCCCAGATCAGCTCGGCCCATTCCTAATTCCCCCGGCCCAATCAAGGATAAAGCCCAGCGGAAGTCAAGAAAGTCAACCAACTGCTCCCAACCACTCCACAGTGCAGACTTGCAGACAGGAGCACCCACGACCCCCAACCACTCCTGGAACACCCGTGACCTCCATCCTCTATAAAAGGGAATCATTTGTAAAGAAAGAGGCAAGTTGTAATAGCGGTTAGAACACGAAAATATAAAACATTCTCCTTCGTGGACGTAGATCTAATCAAAGATCGAACCACGTAAAAACCTCTCGTGTTCTTCATTCTCTCTCGTACAATCACCCTAAAATACACGATCGATCACTGGCGCCGTCTGTGGGAAACGAAAGAATTTTGTGAAACCGATCAGCGTATTTCAAGTGAAAACACGATGGTAAGACCAACCCGCTCCGCCACCACCGCCGCTGCCGCCGCTGCTGCCAAGGAAAAACAGAAACGAGCTGACCTCTTTTCCAACCCACCTTACATGCCGGCCAACGAGGAAGAAGGTGACGTTAGTCAAGCTCAGAAAACTGCGTCCCAGATCCAGCGTGACCAACAGCCCATCCGCCGAACTCCTGAAGGCCACCCGGAGGAGGTCCCATCTGGGGGTTCAGCTAGCGACGATGGACCAGATCAAAGTGGCAGCCGACGCGGGAATGCCGAACTCCAACCCGAGCTGGGAGACGTACTGAAAGCGTACCTGAGCATCCATGAGCAGGATTTTCGCAGGTTCGCCGATCAACACCGACAAAGTCAAAGCAAGGAAGACGAAGTCGAACCGTCACAAAGGCCATCCCCAAGTCTTCGGATCGTTGGAGGCAGGGAGGCCGAAGTTCCCCGTAGGCGACAAAACAATCGCCGTGGGAACGATCGCGCTTCACCTCGGCGCGGTTCAACGTCACCTCGTCAAAACGCCGTTCCTCATTGGCGTGACGAACGGAACGTCTATCAAAGAAGATTCGACGTTGAGCCCGAAGTTCCCCGAAGGCGACAGAGCAATCGCCGCGGGAACGATCACGTTTCACCTCAGCGCGATCCGATGCCACCGCGTCAAAACGACGTTCCACCTCGGCACGACGAGGAGAACGCCTACCAAGGAAGGTTCGCCGTCTACGGTCGAATCTCGACCCCGTTCACTAATAGGATACTCTATACTCCCCTCCCGTCGACGTATAGAGTACCTCCTATCCCGCCTTACAACGGAACCCAAGATCCCAGCAACTTTTTATCCCGGTTCCAATACAACATGATGAACCAGGGGTTGGCCGAAGACGTTTACATGTGTAAAGTCTTCCCCGAGCTACTAGTAGACAACGCTAGAAGCTGGTTCGATAGCCTCCCTAATTGCAGCGTAGGATCGTATGCCGACCTACTGGACGCCTTTGAACGTCGTTTCTTCCAAAAAGCCGAGGCAAAAATCAGCCCAGCCCAACTCCTCACCTTAAAGCAAGGGCGGGGAGAAACGATCAGTGATTTTCTGGCCCGTTTTTATAACGAGAGCCTAAAAGTCGATCGTCTCTCCGACGACGTGCTTATCTCGGCATTCCAAAATGGCATCCAGTCCGGGACTCTCTTCAGAGAGCTCGTAAAGGCACGTCCTACGACCTCCAAGCAGCTATGGAAGATCGCCGACACATTCGCCGAAGCGGACGAGGCCGATCGGAAGAAACGGGCTGCAGATCGGCCCGAAAACAACGATAAGAGAAAGAAAGAGGAGCGCACCGACCTTGGGCAAGGCCGCCGAAGTGCCCTCGAAAGGTTACAACGAGGACCCCTCGAGTCCCGATTAGGACCTCGATCCAACCAAGACCGAAGTCAGTATACACCACTGACAAAGTCAAGGGCCGAAATATACGAGCTTCATGCGAACTTGTTCGAGAAGCCGCCGCCCTTATCTCGAGGTGGGTCGAAACGTCGATCCAAGAAGAAATACTGCAAACTCCATAATGACTACGGTCATGAAACTGAAGATTGCAGAGATCTCGCCTCGGACATAGAGCACATGATACGCGACGGTACCCTCAAACTGTACCAAAGTCGCAATCAGAAAGAGGCCCGACCTCAAGGGAAGGGCAAGAGAAAGAAAAATAAGGGAGGCTATAACTGCGCCCCCCAAAATGACAAAAGGCCAAGGCACGACGACGAGGATGAGGACGAAGATCAGCCTCAATATGACGCAGTCATCACGGCCATCACCGGACTGCCCGAAGGCACGACGAGGTCATCATTGAAAGCCGAAGCCCGGAGTCAACAGCGAGAAGAACCCACTCAAAAAAGGTTCAGGAGAGACGAGGTCGTCACCTTTTCCGGTGATGACCCAGTTCCCCATGCGGTACCTCATCAAGATGCCACCATAATCGAGGCGGTGGTGGCCAACAAACTGGTCCACCGCGTATTTGTTGATAGTGGAGCATCGGTGAGTGTGCTCTTTAAAGACTGCTTCGATAAGCTAGATATCGAAGAAGCACGTCTAAAGCCAGCACCCATGCCATTAAAGAACTTCACACAACAAGAGACGACGACGGAAGGCATAATTTCACTGCCCGTGACAGTTGGAAAAAGCCCGTTGTCTACTACGAAGATAATCCACTTCTTCGTAGTAAAAGCCAGCTCCCCCTATAACATCATCTTAGGAAGGGATTGGCTAATATCGACAAAGGCAATCTGCTCGGCCTACCACCTGACTATTAAGATTCCATCTAGAAACGGAGTGATCACGCTTCGGGGAAACCAACAACAGGCAAAGGAGTGCATGCAGGTCGCACTCCGAGGTGATAGGAATCAACACCCCCAGGCATAGCAACTACAGAAACCCGAAGAGGTGGAGCCGACGTCGTCTCCATCCATCGAGCCGGTAGAAGACATCGCATTATACGAAGATGACCCTGCCAAGGTCGTCAAAGTAGGGTTCGTCGGCGAAAACGAGCTCCGAAGTCAACTTATCCGGCTACTTCGTGAGTATAGAGATGTCTTCGCCTGGTCGCCGCTTGACATGACCGGGGTGGCACCAAACATCATCGCTCATCACCTCAACATCGACCCTGCAATAAAACCAGTTCGGCAGAAACAACGAGCCTTCGCAGCCGAAAGGAGTCAAGTAATTCACGACGAGGTCCGGCAACTGCAAAAGGCCGATATTTTATTCGAAGTAAAGTATCCGACCTGGTTGGCCAACCCCGTGATGGTGAAAAAGCAGGGAGGTGGGTGGCGGATGTGCATTGACTACACCGACCTTAATAAGCACTGCCCAAAGGACTGCTACCCCCCTCCCCAACATTGACAAGAAGGTCGAAGCTCTTGTTGGCCACAAGGTGTTCAGCTTCTTGGACCTATACAAGGGATACCACCAAGTCCTCATGAATGCCGAAGACGCACCAAAGACCGCCTTCGTCACGGACTTCGGCATCTATGCATACAAAAAAATGCCCTTCGGACTAAAGAACGCCGGAGCCACATACCAGAGGATGGTCGATAAAATTTTTGAAGCCCACGTCGGTAGCATTGTCGAAGTATATGTAGACGATATAGTCGTAAAGAGCAAGGAGATCGCCACCTGTGTAAACGACCTTAAAGTTGTCTTTAGCCTACTCCGTAAAGTGAATCTAAAATTAAACCCAGAAAAGTGTACTTTTATGGTCCGATCTGGAAAATTTCTAGGGTGTTGGGTTTCACGCGAGGGGTTAAAAGCCAACCCTTCAAAAGTCCGGGCTATCCAAGAAATGCAAGTGCCGAAGTCGATCCACGACGTGCACAAACTGACGGGCTGCCTAGCCGCCCTAAGTCGCTTTCTATCTAAGGCCGCCGAAAAACAACTCCCATTCTTCAAAATATTAAAGAAGGCTCCGAACTTCGAGTGGAACGATGAGCACAGAGGAGCTTTCGATGGTTTGAAGAAGTATCTCACAAATCTCCCAACCTTATCTGCGCCAAAGAAGGACGAAACCCTCTCTTTATACCTCGCCGCTTCGAACGAGGCAATCAGTGCAGTCCTAGTACGAGAAGAAGGACGTCATCAGCTACCCGTCTATTTCATAAGCCGAGCCCTAAAAGGGCCGGAGACGAGATACCAGCCTTTGGAAAAGGCCGCACTTGCGTTGGTGAATGCAGCGAGGAGACTTCGACCATACTTCCATGCACACCAGATACAAGTACTGACCGACCTACCACTTCGGCAAGTACTTACAAAGCCAGAAGCGTCGGGGCGAATCGCTAAATGGGCCATATCCTATCACATCCCCCCCCAAAAGACCGGAGCAGCGAGGTCATTGTGGGGAGGTGTAATGAAATTCAAACTCGACCTCGTCAAAACGAGGCGGTATACATTTCGACTTCGTCAAGATCTCATTTCCGACGAAGCAATGAAATTCAAGCTCGACCTCGTCGAAACGAGGCGGTATACATTTCGACTTCGTCAAGATCTCATTTCCGACGAAGCAATGAAATTCAAACTCGACCTCGTCAAAACGAGGCGGTATACATTTCGACTTCGTCAAGATCTCATTTCCGACGAAGCAATGAAATTCAAGCTCGACCTCGTCAAAACGAGGCGGTATACATTTCGACTTCGTCAAGCTCTCATTTCCGAAGAAACAATGCAATTGAAGCTCGACCTCGTCGAAACGAGGCGGTATACATTTCGACTTCGTCAAGATCTCATTTCCGACGAAGCAATGAAATTCAAACTCGACCTCGTCAAAACGAGGCGGTATACATTTCGACTTCGTCAAGAGCTCATTTCCGACGAAGCAAATACAAATCAACCTCGACCTCGGCCAGTTTACACCTCCCCACAATGACCTCGCTGCTCCGGTCTTTTGGGGGGGGATGTGATAGGATATGGCCCAACAGGCCCAGATCAGCTCGGCCCATTCCTAATTCCCCCGGCCCAATCAAGGATAAAGCCCAGCGGAAGTCAAGAAAGTCAACCAACTGCTCCCAACCACTCCACAGTGCAGACTTGCAGACAGGAGCACCCACGACCCCCAACCACTCCTGGAACACCCGTGACCTCCATCCTCTATAAAAGGGAATCATTTGTAAAGAAAGAGGCAGGTTGTAATAGCGGTTAGAACACGAAAATATAAAACATTCTCCTTCGTGGACGTAGATCTAATCAAAGATCGAACCACGTAAAAACCTCTCGTGTTCTTCATTCTCTCTCGTACAATCACCCTAAAATACACGATCGATCAGACAGGTTCTGGGACATCAAGTTCAGCAACGGAACCCTCAAGCTCCCGCGCCTGCTCATCCACGACGGGACCAAGTCGCTGTTCCTGAACCTCATCGCCTTCGAGCAGTGCCACCTCGACTGCACCAACGACATAACCTCCTACGTCATCTTCATGGACAACCTCATCGACTCCCCCGCTGACGTCAGCTACCTCCATTACTGCGGGATCATAGAGAACTGGCTGGGCAGCGACGCTGAGGTGGCGGAGCTCTTCAACCGCCTCTGCCAGGAGGTGGTCTTCGACATCAACGACAGCTCGCTCTCGAGGTTGTCGGCGCAGGTGAATAGGTACTATGATCATAGGTGGAATGCGTGGAGGGCTAGCCTCAGCCATAGGTATTTCAACAATCCTTGGTCGATTATCTCGTTTCTTGCGGCGGTGGTGTTGGTGGTGTTGACTTTGGCGCAGACTTTTTATACCGTCTATGCTTACTACGTGCCGGCTTCTTGATACATTCGTCACACTTTACTTTTGCTGTCATGATTAATTTCTTGGTTTGTTTATTTTTTTAGGGTGGTACGGTGATTAATTTTGATTCTTTTTCTTTGAAATATATATGCACCAAGATTTTGTTTGTAATGATGTGATCAATTTAAGAGCATAGAAATAATATTTGGCATGGATTTCTGCTTGTAACTTTGGCCCATCAGTTAAGGCAATTAATCTCGTCCATCAAAGCTCAAAAAGAAAGGGGAATGTATTGATGTATGGAGTCTTACTTATGGCCTCCAAAATAGGCTCAACATACTTTTTTTTTTTTTTTTTTTTGAATAACTATTAACTATAGCCCCAAAAATTATGTCCCAATAGTATCTCAAAACTTAATTTTTATTAAATTTATATTGTTTTTTATAAAAATAAAAATACTATAATTTAGTAAATCATGGAGTAATAGACATTTATAAGGAAAAAAAATGGATTTTTTATAAAATTATATACTTTATTCTTGAATTTATCAACTCTAATATACTAATAAAAGTGAAATTAAATGTAAAAAAAAATAATTATAAACCCTAATTGGGATGAGTGAACCCTTGAAAATAATCATAAAATTAAACAAAATCATTGGGTTTAGCCCAATGGCCACCGGACTTGCCTGCAAAGCAGGAGGTCCCGGGTTCGATTCCTGGAGGGAACGAATTCTAGGAGAAGTAATTCTGGAAGTCTGGGAGATGTACTAACTACTAACCGCTAATTACTAACTTTGCCCGATAAAAAAAAAACAAAATCATTATAAAATAATTTTTTTGAAAAAAAAATAGAAATTAGTTTTGAGACACCATTGGGACAACATTTTGAAGATAGAGGATCCCAAGTCCCTTAGAATAGTCGCAGAGGCAACCGTGACAAGCGGTTTCTGACGCCGGGACCGCGGACCCGCTGCATTTTTTACCATTGGCGACCGCGGTCTCTCCAAAGCCCGTCTCCATGCCGCGGTCCTTGCACACGTGTCGGCTACCGATTGGTCAACAGTTTCGACCATTGACTAATTATTATTATTATTATTATTAATTTTCACCTATATATACTCTTTCTCCCCCACATTTTTTCTACTCCATTTTCTTCTCATCTTCCATTTCAAGAAAAAATTTCTCTATTTTCAACTCTTGCACCATGGATCCCAAAAATTTGAACACTTGGTTTGGTTCAAATTACGAAGGTTCAACCCAAAATAATCCAAATTCTTCCGCATCAACACCTTCCATTCACACACCAATACCTACCCGGCCACAAGGTTTTCTTCCTTTCGCCGGAAGCTTGAACTATGATTTTTCACTACAAGGGGGGTGTCAAGCGGCGTACTCACCGGTGCCGATGTTCCCGAATTTTTCCTCACCAACGGTCCTTCGTAAATGCCGTGGGCCGAGCGTTTCAAAACTTTTCTCCCTTCCGACTCGACAAGGAAGCAGGCAGCTCACAACCGGTAGTGAGCTTGGCTGACGAGTCCGATCCACCAGCTGAGGAGGAAGAAGTGATGGCGGTGCCTCCAGGGCGAGTAGCTCGAGGAGGACGCCGCGGAGGAGGAAGATGTGGCGGGCGACGCGGCGGAAGAACTGCTAGGGCCGGGGCGCCACAGCCGGAGGTGTAGGCGGAGGACGCCGTCCTATATAGCGTAGAAGAGACGGAGCTTCTTGATCCTGTTTGGATCGATATATCTCCCGATGCAGCAACGGGCAACCACCAAAGAGGAGAAGCCATGTGGGTTTGAATTGCCAATCGCTACAACTCCATTCGTCCTGAAGATACGGGATTTCGCACTAGCGAAAGATTGTGCATGCATTGGAAGCGGGTGATGGCTGATATCAAAGTCTTCAAATCGTACTACCTTGGATGCGAGCGCAACTTGGGCAGCGACAAAAGCCGCGAGGATATTTTGAAGGACGCATTAGCTTAGTATCAGAAGCTTGTTGGGAAGGCGTTCCGACATTTCAACACTTGGGAAAGAGTGCGTGGAACGCCCAAATTTTTAGCCGTCACCGGAAGCATCGATGCCTTCAAAACGAAGCAAAACTAGCATTGACGGCTCTTTCTCGACTGAAAGTAGTCGAGAGGGTACTCCATCGATGGATATGTCGGCATCCTATGCATCCGAAAGCAGTTACAGATCCCGGCCCCAAGGCTCACAAGCTGCGAAAGGGAAGAAGAAGGCGTATGACCCCCCGACGATGCGCGGTCCGAGAAAGCAGAGGAGAGTTTGCAACAACTCGCCCAATCGATGGACATTATGACCCACTACAAGATGCTCACGAAGGATACGTCCCAAATGACTCCCGAGGTCAAAGTCTTCCATCTCAACTATGTAAGGTGGCTTCGCGCAAAGCTCGGCATGCCTCCGCCACTGGAAATTTAATTTAATTTTTTTATGTATTGTTTTTTATTTGTTTATGCTTAAATTATATTGTAATTTTTCAAACGTGCAATACAATTTTTTTAAAAAGTCTCGTCTCAACTTATTTAAAGCATCCAAAAAATTAATTAATAATAATAATAATAATAATAATAATTAGAGATCACATTGATTTTGGAGGTCTCCACTGCAGCAAATTGTGGAGACCTTTTGAGCGGAGACATCCTGCTACCACTCTTAGGGAAGAGTTGGCGTGATAATATACACACTTTTGTATTTTAAACTTCATTCATATCAATATTTAAATAAAAAAAAAAAACCAACATCTTTTAACTTCACACATCAAATTTGATCAGTCTCATTCTCCACTTAAAAAAATTACAAAACATCTATCAATATTCCTTAACATATGTGTCATCAATAGTACACCACACTCTAGATGGATGGAGATAGTATGGAGTATACAATACTGCCTCCCCCCCAAAAAAAAAAAAAAAAAACTATGCTCAATTTTTCATTTGGTATCATCTTCCAAATCATAATTTTTATTAGATTTATGTATCTTGTTCAATGATTTAAATTTTTAATGATTTAGCATTTTATAATGATTTTATATAGTTCATTTATCCAATTAGAGTTTATAATTATTTTTTAGCATTTAATTTCACTCTTATTAGTTATAGTTATATTAAAGTTGATAAATAAAAACTAAAAATTTAATTTTCAAAAATTTAATTTTTATTTATAAATATCAATAACTATATCACTAATAGTATAAAATCAATAGAAATTAAATTTACTATATCCGCAATTTTATAGCATCATGAATTTTAATAAAATGTTACTACTATAATGTTGAAAATAGAAAATGTACTCCATATATTAGCATGTCAAACTATTATAGTGTGGATCTTGTATAAGCCGTGAGATATACCGCAGCGAATCTTAGCTCGTAACCAATATATACATTTAATTTCCATCAGATCACCATCTTCTTAAACAATTCAAAATCAATCTCTTCAATTCCACTCGACACTGCAAACTCCAAACGTTAAAACCTAAACGCAGATTTTCAAATTCAACTTTTCGAAGAATCAGAAATTGAATAACTGCAATTCAGGGAAAAGCTTTCCGAGCAGCGACTCAATCTTAATGCAGGTGATTCATAAATTAGTACTCTATTAGGAAACTTCATGGGATTTTATCGAACAGATCTGATGTTTTGCACTCGTTTGCAGCTTTTCTTTTCGATTTTGTTGCTACCTTTCTCTTGTATCGTGAAATGCAGCTCAATTTTACGTCCAGTTATCTCATTATGTCTCATGTTAGCAGTTGTTATTGTGCACTAGATTATGGCTCTTATTCGAATTAGTCAAGAGCTCTGTTGGTTATGTTTGATTTGTTGGGTGCAATTAAAAGCAATATAGGGGTACCCATCATATATTGTCAACAATGATTTCGAGGAGGAGAGTTAGTATTTTGACCATTTATATTGCTAGAAATTATTTTTCCAAACAAAATTTCATGTTGTATTGAGGTCTCATAGATTCAAGAATTCGGAAGATGAGTGATTTATGGTGCTAAGTTGTATAACGTTCCTAGCTTCTGTTAACAAAGAAAAGTTGCAAACTGAATAAACATCTTTTTTAGTTATTGTATTTGTGTGTAGCTCCAGAAGAATAAACAATGACTGCTAAATTCAGTTAAATCAGTCACACGAGCTGTCTTGGATGCATGTTAAATGGAGGCTGACGTTCTCATATAATTAGTTAGAAGACGGATAGATTACTTTCATTCAGTGTCTAAGGAGTTAGGAAGTATATTTAGTATTTTTATTTAGGGAACTGTACTTAAATCACCCATTTACCATCTATGTTTGATGTTTATCCAAATGAAATACATCTGTGAAATATCCGTGTACGTGGTACTGATTTTTTTTAGTTCGAATAGTGGATAGAGCTCGACTAATCAGTGCTATCATTCATCTTACAGAAGTATCTGAATGGATTCAGAAACTACGAAATCAACTCTATCACAGCCTGATCAGGGCTCTGATGTTGGATCTTCGCCCTCCGTTGTCTCAGAGAAAGATAGCTCAGTGCATGGTTCGTCTTCAGTGCCATCTACACCGGCCATATCTGCTTGGGCCAGGAGTCTGAAATTTACGCAAACGCAACAGGACTCAAAGACAATAAATGCTGAAAAATTTACCTTTTCACGCCTAGCTAGTGGGCTTGGACTGAAAATTCCTTCGTCTGCATCTGCTGATAATGCTGACAAAGGTTCTGCCCCTGCACAGTCAGGTGTAATAGGATCTCTCACTAAAGGGATAGTTGACTCCTCTATGAATGCTGTGAAGGCTGTGCAAGTAAAAGCAAGACATGTTGTCTCACAAAATAAGCGAAGATACCAGGTAGTGCACTATTATCATATCTAATTTCCAGTTGATAAAATGTCCTCAATTTTCCTAAGCTTATGAGTCATTTTGTCAGCATACTAACATTTGAGTAGTGCTGATGTGCCACTGGTTCTGCTTCATTTTTTGTATTGCTGGTAGCTAACTTTGTCAAGTCCTGCAAACATGTAGCAGTTATAATTTTTATTTTTTAAAATATCGAGAGAGAAATGGAGAAGATCATAGCATCACATATAAAAGAATTACCCTAATTATAATTATTCATGAAAGTTACGATATGATCCTTGTTATCATTATAAAAAGGGATGCACACTTGTGGACGGAGAGGGTGTCACGTCTAGATAACAGTTAGTAGATTCTCTCTTTTCGGCCTACACATCTGTACAATGCATCACATGATTTATAGTTCTTGGATGTGTCGGTGTGTTGTTTTTCAAGTCACATCCGGCATGTGATTCATCACTCCTGTTATCTTTTGATATAGGAATACATCTGTGCAACTGTTAACGTATGTTGTTTATCATCTTTGTCATCATGAGTTATGACTCTTTTATATAGCCCCGAAGCAAACAATTAATTATTTGTGAATCTAATCCTCATTAATCTTCCCCTTTTTCACTTTTCCTGAATCTAGATATAGAAAAATATTTAATTTGGTTCATACACTGATCCCCCTTTCAACTATTATTAGGAAGGAGGATTTGACTTAGATATGACATATATAACCGAGAACATAATAGCGATGGGGTTCCCTGCTGGTGACCTGAGCTCTGGTTTATTTGGATACTTTGAGGTAAAGCCCCCTTTATATCTGTGCATCCTTATCCAGCCTTTCGGTCTCTCTTACAATGTTCTTGGGACATGATACAGGGATTCTATCGTAATCATATGGAGGAAGTGATCAAGTTTTTCGAGACTCATCACAAGGTATTTGCAGTAGCACACTTACAACCAAACTAAAAGAGTCCATACATGATACTCCACCTCGATAAGCTGAAGAGACATTATTCCTTATACTTATATATTAAGTATAATGTTGGTTAATTTGAATCCTTTAGCTTGTATATAACTGATTAAAATCTTTACCTGTTTTCTGCCTGGTATCATCTTGTGGTGTTATATTATATTACTATCTGGGACCTAGGTTGCGTTAACATACTTTGCCTTGTTCTGTTCTCTTTTACTATTTAATATGCCTGAAACAGATCTATTTGTGCAGGGAAAGTACAAAGTATACAATCTTTGTTCAGAGAGGCTGTATGATGCTTCATTATTTGAAGGAAAGGTACACATTTGTCTGAAAATAATTACTTAGAACCGAAGGGCAGCGATTGAATTATTTAAAATGTAGAAATTCCAGTTATATGGCATTTTATGATCAAGTTGATATATGAAAGAAATAATGTGTAATCTGATAAAGTTGAAACTTATCACGTTACTTCCTTGACAAAGAGCACTCAATCAAGAAAGTGAAATAAGCAACTGTCTGCCAATACAAGAAAGAAATACACCAGCTGGCTTGAAAAAATCAGCCAATATATGATTATTGTGGTGTGAATTTCTTAGTATTGTGTTCAAAAAGAAATAGTGGAAAGATAATTGTCTGCTCCTTTATAATTATAAGTAGGGTTCTTGGGGTGTTGATGTAAAGGCAAACTTTGTCTGGGAATGATGGTAAATTGTTACTTTGATTATCTTACCTAGAATGCATTGGCAAGTTTCATGCTTCTTATTGTGTTACTTATTGATTGGAGGTTATGTAAAAAAAAGAAAGAAAATGAGATATGTGGATCTAGAATAGAATCAAGCATCAGTTTGCTCATTTCATTTCAGTTTGATTCAACTGTAAAGAGAAGTTGTATTGCTTGTCGGGTTTCTCTACAAATTAAACATGCCTAATGTCTCTCACTTGGTCAATTTTCTCACTTTTGTTCAGGTTGCATGTTTCCCATTTGACGATCATAATTGTCCTCCTATTCATCTCATCAAATTGTTTTGTCAAAGTGCTTACTCATGGTTGAAGGAGGATATTTTAAATGTGGTAGTTGTCCACTGTAAAGCTGGGAAGGCAAGGACAGGATTGATGATATGTAGCCTTCTTCTGTTCTTAAAGGTAAAACTCGATTAACGAAAAGAATACCCAATCTCATTTTTAGGAAGGTTTGGCGCTTTTATTTGTTATCTGACTACTTCAACATTGTCAACCACAGTTTTTCCCAACTGCTGAGGATTGCATTGGTTACTATAACCAACAAAGATGTGTCGATGGGAAGGGTCTTATTTTACCAAGCCAGATTGTTAGTCATATAATCCCATATACAGTGATTCTGCCGAAGGCCTACAACATACTCGACACAAACTAACTTTTTTTGTTATGTAATCAGAGGTACGTGAAGTATTTTGAGCGGATTTTGACAGAGTTCAATGGTGAAACACCCACAGGACGTAGGTACTTTTCTGATGATTTATTTCCTGATGCATGAGGTTGATTGCATTACGATACTGACTAAATCCTATTTCAGGTGCATGCTAAGAGGATTTAAGCTTCACAATTGTCCGTATTGGGTTAGACCTTCCATTACAATATCTAATCATAATGGTACATAATCAGATTTCCCTTTTCTTTTCTTTCAGAATGTTGAATCCTTTTCACCATTTTTCTGTAGTTCCTTTCACTTGAGTATGCTGCACCTATCTTCACTAGCTTTATGTCATCGTAATCCTATTTAGAGTTGATCTATGATATTAAGATGAAATGGACCAAATAATAGAAAAGATTATCCAAACTAGGGAGGTAGTTAGTCTTGTTATGATTGCAGAACTTCCTCACAGTTGATCGATTCAATCAACAGAAGAAGAGGAGGTAGCCTTGAATAGCTTGTATATTTTCCAGTGTTATCTTCATTGATTGCAATCATCTAAGTTATTCTATTTTGGTTTTGTGCCTTTCAAGGCAACATTATAAAAAATTTCATGTTTTTTGTGCAAATGCAACAGGATCACGGAATCTTGTGTTTTTGTGTCATTGCGACAGGGAAATTTGCAATATAAGGAATTTTTTTTTAGAGAGAGAGATAGCAATAGAGACTAACATGACATCATCAAAAAATTAGTTTTTTACATTGTCAGTGTGATCTGAGCAATATCTGTTTTAGTTGCAATAGGATATCTGAGCAATATTTTTTTTGTTTTTTGCACTGTGTTCATGTATGGAGTTGTGCAAATGCAGCAGAGTCACATAGAGAAGCTTGTATTTTGTGTCATTACAACAGAGAAATTTGATAGATACCTAATTTGATTTTGATGGAGAGATTCTTATATGGCATCAACTATAGAGTGCTCCGAAGTTCTCCTGGCCTTTGGACAGCCTATAAGTCTATAACAGACTTAATGAATTGTAGACTATTTCCATATGGCATCACCTATGGATATGGCTCTAAAGTACTGGTTCCGATGCTGAGATATCTGGTTTCTGAATATTTTTAGCATGGTATTTCTATATGGGTTATAATAACTTGCATATCTTATACTTCGTAAGATTGTTTACATTAGCTGATCTCATATAGCCTCACCCATGAACTATAACTGTACAGGAGTATTGTTTTCAACAAAGAAGCATCCAAGAACCAAGGATCTCATGGTAACTTGGCCTACTCGATGCACCTTAATTTGATCTATTATTTGAATATAATTGTGCTGTTGATAAGCGTCTTTTTGAAGCAACCGATGGTCTCTTGTAATTTAGTTGGATTTCTGCTAGAGCTGTTGAGATCTTATTTTTAATTATTTCTTGACCATTGAAGGGTGCTTGTCATTATATGATACTAACTGTTACGTACTGCAGCCTGAAGATTTCTGGATCCGAGCACAAAGAAAGGGAATTGTGGTTTTTGCCTTGCCAGGAGAACCTGGTCTAACTGAACTAGTGGGGGACTTCAAGCTTCATTTTCATGATCGCCAAGGAGATTTCTACTGGTCCGTACACTATCATTTCCATTATCTTTGATAAAGCTTATATTCTATTAATCCATTTGAGTATTAGTATATGTTACTTTGGGTCCATGACCTTGAGAGTTGTAGACGTGAAGAAAGAAATTGCTTCTCTTCTCTACTCTTCCTTTTTCTTTTATTTTAGAAGGGAAATTGCTCTTTTATCAAAACAATCAGCAAAATAGTCAAAACACAAAACGGTGTGTGGAGGTGATTGAGATTATGTTAAATGTGCTTAATTAGGGTAACACTTTTATAGAACCTATAAGTTCATGTAAATACTTCATTGATTTTTTTTTTCTTTTTTCTTTTGTACATAATGGCTGGAACAATTGTTTAAAAACTCATGTGTTTTAATGATATGAGATCTGCAAATTGCTCAAATATTCTGTTGATACTACCTTCTTATCTGCTAGCAAGACATAATTTGAATTAACTATTAAATGTACCTTGCTCAATTGTTGTTTGTACACAGTTGGATGAACACAACAATGATGGAAAATAGAGTGATCCTAGATGCTACCAACCTTGATGGCTTTGACAACGTAAGCTCCTCCGAGATCATTCCTAAAAGATTCCCATGACTTGTCACTCCATTCTTGTGATTTAAGAGCAAGTTTCTTTCTTTTCATCTCAAGCTTATCCCTCATCTCTCTGAACAATTTGATGACTATCACTTGCAGAGAAAGTTGCCTTCCCCAGGGTTTCAGGTTGAAATAGTTATGGTAGATTACGATGGAACTATTCCATCCAAGACCAAAACTGATGACAATGCAAAGGGTACAGATGAAAAATCAAGGAATCCTCCTTCAAGTAGTCAAACCAAAGACACTTTTCAACATAATAATGCCTCAAGAAAGCAAAACAGTGAAGACGATGTATTCTCGGATAGTGATGGAGAAGAGCCTACAACTTCAAGAAGCTCAGCTGATCAGCACATTTCATCTGCTCCACAATCTGAATCGAGCACCAAATCTGAGCATCTTTCGTCCGTATCTCATCAAACTGAACGTCTTTCTCTGGGCAGGGAGTCCATAAGTTCTCAGTCTAGAACTTCAAATGAAATCAAAGTTGATGAGGCTGAGAGTGCTTCAACAATCTCCAACATGGGATCCACAGATATCAAGGCCATTGCAGCAGATGCTTCTGTTTTCAGCTTTGGAGACGATGAAGATGACGAAAGTGAGTGATGTGTTAAGATCATATGGTGAAAGGAAGGAAATGGTAAAATGATGATTACATGTCCTCATTTATCATTTTAATGTGTGTTTTTTTTTTAACATTTATCCCAAAGTTTGGATCTTGTTAAGCTATAATTTTATTCTATTTATAAAGAATTTTGTTTTACAGAAATCTGAGCCTTGAGTTGTTAAGTTATAATTTTATTACATTTATAAAGAACTTTATTTTACAAAACTCAGTGCATTGTTATAATCATTTTTCTCTTTTTGATACTCCCTCCGTCTCAAGTCTTCCGACGCCTTTTTTTTATTGGGTCGTCTCAAGTATTCTGATATATTTTCTTTTTGGGAAATAATTAGCCAATTAATATTACCTCCGTCCCTTTCAAGTTGTTATACTTTTTTCAGCAATGTTTTTAAGCGTTTTTGAGCGTCTTGATGATGAGTTTTAAAATAATCTTTTTAAAAAAAAAATCTTTTACGGGATAATACAACACTTGACATTATCTAATTAAATCTCATTATTCACTCACCTCACAGCACATATCCCAATATAATTTAAATCTTAAAATTTTAAACTATCATAACTTTCTCATTTGTTATTCGATTTTTATGATTTTTATACTAAATTAAAGATCTTGATACGATCTTTTATTTAAAATCAAACATGAATATGTGTTTATGCATTTATGATGCTCTAGTTTAAAAATGTCTAAATACATAAACCGCATCACATCCCTACACACATTACACTTTACACACTAAACACCCCCATCTTAAGTTCCGTGCTGAAAAGAAAGGTGTCGGAATATTTGAGACGGAAGGAGTACAATTTACATGAAATTTGAAGCTCGCGCCACATAGGACTTGAACATGAAACTTTAGTACCAAACATTAACCAACTTGAACCTGAAACCTTTGGTATGAGGCATTAACTTTCAAACATTAGGCCAACACATGGGCACAATGCAAGCATTTTTATTTTTATTTTTATTTTTTGTAATCAATGAAGAGGTATTACAAAGACATTGATCAGCTAAGGGACAAACAATTAACAAATAAAACTCTAAACTGAAAAGACAAAAATAACTCAAAATTTTAGTCCTATAAGACTATTACAAAACTTTGCCTTGGACCTTTGCAGTTCACCATGTAATAAATATGTAAAATACAAAATATAAATTCTAGGCTACAATGGTTGATGATGGTCATTTTCAGTCACCATCTCAACCACCGAGGTACGAAGATCTTCGGGTAAATGCATTTGCCAATGGCTTCATTCTCTCAAACTTCATACATTTCACCTATTTTGTTCAAAAGATGTATCTGCGTATTTCTTAAGCAAAGCAACCTCAAACATACATTTCCATTGAAGACTTGTTTAGAGCCCTTGTTTCCTTGCAAGTGCAGCAATTATTTTATTCAAGCTAGAAATTTCCTTGTCTCTTTGACTTACCTCTTTCTCTAATCTTGCAATCTCTTTCAGATGCGTTTCACAATGATCTGAGCACTCACTAGAATCCTCAACTTGTCCCAAAGTTTCATCTGTTCTCAACTTCTTCACTGCCCGAGTATCATCTTCAGCTGTCCTCTTCTTTTTCAAATGCTCAAGATAACCATCATCAAAAATTTTACAAACATAAAAGTCACCACTTATTCCAGAATCAAGCTCAAACTTTACAAGCTTTTGTGCTCGTCCACTCGAGTCCTAGAATAGTTGGATTGAGAACACATCAAAATTTATCAACGAGCAATAGTGAGATGGATATGTAAATATAACTAGCTCCTTTTAAATTTGAAAAGAAATTAATGAAACATGTACTAGCCAGGATTATAGCTGAAAGATGGCACACCTTTTCCAGTTCACCGTCAATATCATTAAATGCCTTTATCGCCTCTTGCTGAGAGTTGAATATAGCATAGGCTGAATAATATCTTGTTTTCATTGCCTGTAGATAAAGTTGTCGAATGGCTTGAAATGATGATTGAGGAAGTGATTACGTTGAAGCTCGCCCCAAGTAGTCAAGACACATTTCATGATTTGATGTTAAGTGACACGAATTAAATCTTCTAGGATTTCTTGACCAAAATAGAACATGCCAAAAAGGTGAAAGGACGATATAGTTGAAGACCTTGACTGAATATAAATAATTGCCTTCTAGTATTAACTAGTTTATTTGTTAAATAGGATCAATTGTCTAGTGCATTTTCTAACTTTTTTTAATTTTTTTATATTTTCTTTGACCAGTAATCATGAAACACATTTACATACTAAAACTGCTAACATATTAACCCACTTTCCGTATCATTCGACAGAACTTCAGCATAGTGAATCAATGAATAATGTACAGTTCCCTACAAAATTACTTCGTATTCACTTAAAGTCTTCAGTATAAGTATTACCAATAAGCAGTCAGAGTATGAACACTTAAACTGATGGTGTAGATAGGTCAAACCTTCATTTCAATAGAAAAGTTGCCAGGTAGAACACTCTTCAAATCTTCTTTGGGAAAATCAACAGGAATCCTATGTACAAGCAACCTTACCAAATCCTCTTCTTTTACCTAAAATCAGGAATACATTAGAGGGCATTTCTCGAACATAATGTGCTTGGGTAAAAAATGAATGACCAATAGATGTCACCTCCTCATCTATAGCTTCAGCAATCTTTCCATCTAATCTGGCCAATACAAGCTTCATTGCAGCTCGTGCATCATCCAAACAGTTGTGCCTCTTTCCATTCCTGAGATCATAACCTAATACCGCCTAGGAGAATAATATTCCAAAATTGTCACGTAGGTCAAAGTGAAAATAAGATTTTTCTGCAACACATTTGTACAAATGCATGAAAATAAGGTTACCTTACACAACAAACACAAAGAAGGTTTTTTGTTGCTCCCAGTAGGGTGCTTGAAGATATATGATGTGTCAATCACTCTTGCACAGTCTAATTTTAAAGCTTCATAACAAAAACAAAAGAACAAAAATCAGAAATGTAGTAGATTACCAATAATACCAATAACACACCATAATAAAAGATTCAATATGTTAAACAGAGTCAACCTTACGATAATCATAGGATCTGATAGTGCTGGCCTATGCATGTTATTTGCATAACATGCATGCAAAACCTAACGAGATTGACAGGTCGAGCAACAGAACATACCTTGAAGATCATTATTTAGACCGTGGCCTACTAAAATGGTTCCATGTGATAATAATTTCTTCAAGGACTTCTGCAACATGTAACGTAATGCAAAGTAGCAAACAAAAGAGAAATCAGAATATGCATGTCCATATGTCAATATATCCAAACGATTAAATATCGGCAAACTATACCTGTGCGTCTTCCAAAGTGAAAGTCACTCCATCTAAATCCTTTGCAGAGATTCCAGTTATCTCAGTACGATAATCAGCAATTTCCTTATTTGGGTTTACAACCTCATCAAGTTTAACCTAAGATTAAAAAGATATTCAATATTTAAAAGCAATAAAGCATAAACTCCAGAAAGGAATAACAAATAGCCTCAAACAGACTGACAGACAATATGTCCACTTTGAGTTTCATGTATATTCATATTGATATTAGCGTTTGAAGTGGATACCTTCAAATTGCGGTCTACAACACATATCTTCACCAAAGCTTCAGTGCCATCTTTGCAAAGAACCATCTCACAATCAACAGCAATCATGTCAGCAGACTTCATCTCCTTCGATTTCATTTTGGGTTTTAAAACCAACCATTCCTTTTCGAGCTCAAAAAATTTTTACAGGCTAGGTCAACATCTTATTTGAAGGCATGTGCACATATAAGGCGTCATGATACACAGGTAAAACTACCAATTAGTACTGACTAATTGTATAACACAGCAAAAGAAATTCCAAGTTGGAATGATAGCTAACCCAAAATATCTATACATGGCAACTACAGACATATTTTACAGTATACAAAGAAAAAAAAACTCAACTGACTTACCTCATCAAACGAGGGGAATGAATAATCAATAAGGTACTGAGGATTCTCCAAAGTCAAACGAACTAGTTTCTGCATTAAACATTAAACAAACAGCATAATCTTGAGAAAAACAATGCAGCTTCATAATCAAGGTTCTTGACCATTTTTTCAAATATTCCATTCAGACCTGTTCAGCAGTTTCATCATCAGGAGAATTTTTCGTATGTTGCTCCACTTCATGGCGGTTGGAATAGCACTGCAAAACTTTCTTGAAGAACTGCAACACCAAGTGAAAGAGTTCTGTTCATCACTCCGGGAAGCAATGGGTCTACCACTTCAGTTGTCACCAAAAAAAATATGAACTATAGATTGAACCTAGATGTACCTTCACATCACTGTCTTGCTCGAAAGTTTTCAAAAATGCAGCTAAATCATTAGCAGACCTCCGAGACGGGTCGCCCAAACTTGCCCCGACCTTCAAGTCGTGGACTTTCAAAAACTCTTTCCATTTACCTAGACTCCCTGCCATTGCTCGTTTCTGAGCCAACTTCACCATCTCTACTAAGGCCTAATGAAAACAGTAAAAACGAAAGAAACAATGTAAGCATGCTCTGCTTTTTGCAAGGATTAGTGAGGGCTTCTTACATAGTGGCTTATAGAACCAAAATCAAATTCTACTATTTCTATACTAAAATAGTAGTATAAAATTAAGAACAAGTATAAATAAAACCTTTAAGCAACCAATTTCTAAACTACGAATTCAAAATTACATTCAGTTTCAATACAACAGCAGAAAGACATGCAAACAGCACTTCACCCAAAAAAAAAAAAAAAAAAAAAAAAAAAACCTCCATTAACAATGGCGAAACATCACAACGTCGTGCACAAATTATGTAAAATTTACCTCCTTTTTTGCAGAGGCGATTAATTCGTCCATTTTGAGGTTTGGGAAAAGATGGGCGGAATTTTGCCCTAATAGTGATCAGGAGAATGGGGGTTTAGATTAGGGTTTATGCACAAGTGAAAATAGCTGGGCGTCGATTGCACGGGTTACCCGGGCCCTCATACCCGCCCCATTAAAGAAGAATCCGGATCCGCTATATTTAGCCTAGAATTGCGTAACCGGCTCGCTGTTCAGATTTCCGGTTCGGACTTCAGAGCCGTTACTTCCGATTTCAATTTACTTTTTTTTTATTCTTTTCTTACGGTGCCTCCATTTATAAATCCAATTTATTTATTTTTTTAAGGGAAAAAGAAGCTATATTACTCCTCAAGATCATTGTGTACAATGTTCAAAGCCACGATGGAAAATCAGACTTCCAAACCATTACACAACTCGAATTGAGCGCATAATTAGCGAGTGAATGTGCAGCTGAATTAGCTTCTCATTGCATATGAAAGATTCCATCAACGCATTTACTTCTAGCAGCTGATATTTTGTCGATGAGATCATTGCAGAGGGTGCTTCTATATCCATCCTTCTCATCTAAGGCTCGCATTGCCAGAATCGAGTCCGAGAACACCATTACTGGAGCATAACCATGTTCGATACAGGTGTTGACTCCCCTGACTTTTTAATTTTTATCAGTTTCATATCATTATATTTGGACCCCACTCAATTTTTGTTATTTTTTCGAAGCGAAAATTTGATGGAAATTGTTGATTGTTAGGATATAGAGAATACCAAGGATTTGAAAAAAAATAAAAAGAAAAGGAAATAAACTTGAGAATTTGAATTTTGAGACTTTGAATTTTCTGCCATATTCAATTGACAGAGAGAAAGAGAGAAAAAAACTAGACATTTATGGGAAGTGATATATATATTTTTTTCTAGTTATCATGTGCATTTATAGTTGAAATTGGAACAAATACTTGTCAACACAGATCAAAACAACTTTATTTAAAATGAATAATTATATGTCAACAATGATATGGAGTAAAACATACTAACATATGAACATTTAATAAAAATTGAAAAGAAATAAAAAAAAAATAAACATTAAATAAATTGTATATAAATTTCAAAAATGCAAAATAAATTAAGGAAAAAATGCAATTAAAATCTTTAACTTTGTCTTGACATTGCATATTTACCGTTAACTTTTAATTTTTTTTCCAAAATTACTAACTATTTTAGTTGTCCGATTTTCCCGCCGACGAAGTTTCCGGCAAGGTCGGAGCTGACAAGGCAATACACAGTAGCATTTTAATAATACATATGACATTTTAATTTAAATAAAAACATAAGAGAGCGAAATGACGTCATTTTGTCGTGTAATTAAACGACGTCGTCTTCACTCATTTCCCTCATCAAACATCTAGAGGAAATCAACTCGAAATCATCTCAACTGAACTCGAAATTTGCTGAGAAGGGAGAGCATGAAGTTTAGGGGCACGATTCCATGATTAGCGGGCTAGTGAAGATGAAAAAAGAGGGAAAAAAGAGCCAATTTCATGAGTAGCAATTGAAAGAGCCGCTCGAACCATCGCTCATCATCAAATTTGACGCCATTCCTGATAAGAATCGAGAGAAGAACTGCAGAAATTTGATGATTAGCGGGAGTAGTTTTAAGGTTAGGGTTTGAAGTTTTTTCACCCAGTTTAATAGGGCTAGGTCGGGCGGAATTAAATAGAAGAAACGACGTCATTTTCTTTAGTTAAAACGGCATCGTTTAGTTTGCCGGTCGGAGAAATCCAACTCAAATTCCTGGCTGCCACTTCATAGGCATGTCAGCTTCGATTTGGGAAAATTTTGAATTTAGGGAGAAATCGGACAACTAAAATAGTTAGTGATTTTGAAGAAAAAATTAAAAGTTAACGGTAAATATACAATGTCAGACAAAGTTAACGATTTTAATTGCATTTTTTCCATAAATTAATTGAACTATAGTCTATAGTACATTCAATAAGAAATTTAAAAATAATAATAATAACATTTGACCCACGCGCATGTAGGAACAAACACCAATAATAGTGAGAGAGTCTCACACCTTCTCACTCGCTATTGACACATTAAATAGATAAACCTAACTTCTAAAAATGGAACTCAAGCATTCAACTTTCATCTGCAAAAATTGCTCCAATAATGTGAAAGTTAAAGTCACCCTTATGTTTCATTTAGATAACTATATACACCAACAAACAATTCGTGAGTTATCTGAAATTCGGCTCACAAAAAGCTCGATCAATATTCGAGTAGAGCTCGAGCTTATCTATGTTTGGCAAGAAAGCTTGTGAACATGTTCAAATATGAATTTTATTGAACTTGTTCGCGAATCGACTACTGAACATATTTGTGAGCATCGCTACATACATTTTTTATTTTTATTTTAGGATTTAGGGTTTAGGAGTAGCATCGCTACACACATTATACAATACTCCCTTCGTCTTTAAAATTTATCCCCAAATCTCGAACTCATGAAGACATAACTATATTATCAAGACCATCAAAATGCGGCCGTAACAATTTAAGTAACAGACTTCATATTGACTATGAATAAGGATAGATGATATATATGTGAATATGTATGTTGAGGTTGTCAACAATCTCACACTTGAGGCAGCAATTGCAGAGCAAGAAACAGAGGGAAATGCAGATTTAATGAGTTAATTAAAGAATGTGGGTCTCACTTCAATCAAGCAGCTGCATATTTATGACTTTGCACCAATCTTTTCCACATAAACTGAAACAACTTCAATCCCCTTCCACACCAATCATTAACCAAACACGCCATAATTGTTTGAGTTTCCACTCAAACCCAACAAAACTTGAAACACACATCTAATCTAAACTAGCCGTCCCTAGTCCCAACCGATAAGGACTCGGCCCTCTTTTCATTTTCTTGGTCAACCCTAATATTTTATCATAATCAATTTAATTATTGAGTTGTAATTTATTTATAAAAAATTCTAGGCAAAAATTAATTAATGTAGATAGTTTTTAAAGTTACTGCTTAACTCCTAAGTTTGAATTTTAAAAAAAATAATTTAAATAAAATAATTTTGGAGGCAAAACTTATACTGTAGTTATAGATTTGATCAGACCATTCTTTCACCCGTTTAATTTACTTACTCTCTCCGTCCCCGAATAAATATCCCGATTAATCAAATTTTTATCCCAGAATAAGTATCATATTTCAAAATTATATGCAAAAAATTATACTCCTATCATCATTATGCATTATTTACTTTTTATTTTTCAATACAATAATTAGAGGTAAGAATATAAAATTACCTAATTTCTCATTATGTACAATTTGATGGCTAGAGACATTCGAGTATTTTAGGTTTTTCTCAATCTACGACCAAAACAAAGGAAAATGAAGAGGCTTACGTGTGAGATCGGGCGGAACAGGATATTTCAAACAAGTTTTTAAGAGTCGCGATCACTTCAAAGAAAATGGAAGCATTATACACTCGATTGATCAATTTTGAGTTTGGAGGCTTGAGTCAATAAGAAATAGATATTTTATAATAAAATTGGAAAATTTAATAAAGTAACTTTTTTAGGAATAATAAAGTCAGTTGGATGGAGAAGAAAGAAATATTGTGAATAAAGTTTAGTCAATTCGATGGATCACAATCATAAATTTTATTATAATGTTAATGTATGAAAAACGTCATTTAAGATAGTAGATAATAAATGTTGGTCCTGAAATGAATAAGTGACACACGAGAGTGAGTAAATACGTTTGTGTTTTATGTCAATTTTTCGATTCTTGTCAGATAGTCAGTACCGTCTGATAGATAACAAAGATGTCAGACAATAGTCACGGTGTTACTGATATACTGCGTGTGAAAGTGTGAGACCTGATTATACTCATTTTTATTAACGTGAGCATGCCTGTGCGTTAGATCAATGCATGCAATGACTTGGTGTCAGTCACATAAACATTTAGAGAAATTTATGTATGTTTCATGTGAATCGGTTTGTATGACAACAATTAATAGATGAATTGAAAAACACAGACACATAATATTTATAGTTGTTTAGTACCTTACATACAACGATGTTGCCTCGACTGAGATGAATATCTACACTCTGACATTCTATGAGATTTACAATGGACACCCATGAGTCTATCTTAATTTTACTGGCAACTAATTAAGAGCCTAGCCTGAGTATACATGCACTCAAGAGCGTAGTGTTGAATTTATGGGTACTCAACAAGTGTTTCCTTGGCTTTACGGGCCTTCCTCCCAAGAGCCTTACAACTTTCTCTCAATCATAACACTCAAATCTTATGGATTACACTCCAACATTCTGGAGTTTGGGTTGGGTCAAAAGTATTTTCAACGTAACTATGAAAAATCCTTTATAATGAAGCACAATATAAAAAGATAGGATTTCTCTCTAGGTTATGGATTCTGTGTGCATGCTATGCTACCTTCGCCGCTCTCGTAAGACTTGTTTCAAGGACTTTGATAAATCCAAATTGGTCTAATGGGAGTGTTGCTCATGCAATTTGCACGGTTGCTGCCCACTCATATATTATGGTTCTTCCGTCTTCATTTCTAATAAACCACCTTCATGTTAGCACAAGTTTATGCCAACTCTTTTAAACCAATCCTATCGAGGTTATTCATATTTTCTTAAAACTCGGATAAATCTGGTAATCATCTCTGATTTATCAACCTTGTTTACCAGTAAAGTATAATTGGGTTTGTTGATAAAACGATTCTTCCTTATCTGACTGGAATGAAGTGGTGACTCAAATTTCTCCATTCTTTTTTGAATCTCTCTCAGAGAGTCAAAGTGTAGGCATTTCTTGCATATGAATTGTGAAAATGGACACTTTTGCCTATTTTCACTTTATTGAAATGAGCCAACGCAAATCCCAAAAAAAGACGAATGAAGAATCAACGACAAGCTAGAGATAAAGAGCAAAAGCTCAAGTCCACTATATAGACCGTTTTTTTTCCTTTTTCTTAATATACTCCCTTAAAAAAGTAGAGAATGCTTCAGTATATAAAATAAAATAAAATAATTTATATGTGCGTAACCAATGTAACAGCTGCAGCTTCTCAAAACATTAAAATGAAAAGAAAAGAAAAAAAAAAAAAACATATATATTTTTAGTTGGGGCAACTAGTAAAATAACCACTTTGGGATAGTAAAGATAAATAATAGCCACATAGACAAAAATGATTAAAAAAAAATAGTCACTTAGATAAAAAAGATAAAAAAAAATAGTCACTAATGAATTTCGTGAATTGCTTGTTTTTTTATCACTAATTCACGAATTCACGAAATTGAATTCGTGAATTCAGACATTTTTTTGAGTGAATTCACGAATTTGAGTGAATTCGTGAATTTAGGCATTTTTTGTGAGTAATTCACGAATTGAGTTTGTAAAATTCGTGGATTGCCTTATATTTTTAGAGCAATTCACGAATTTAAATTCGTGAATTAGGCACAGACGAAAGTATTATGGTAAGAGTGATCATTTTTTAATTATCTTTTTTTATCCAAATAGTTATTATTTATCTTTACTATCTCAAAGTGGCTAATTTTGCCTATTTCCACTTTTTAGTTGATGATACAAAAATTGATGCAAAATTTCTGAAAAAAGAAAACAAGGAATCCGATGTGGTGGCACAACACAACACGAAATGATTTGAGTAACATCTCCTTTGCGAGAGGCTAGCTAACTAGTGTGTAGTTCCAGATTAAACTAGACCATTTAATTACATGATCGTACACAAT
This sequence comes from Mentha longifolia, assembly GCA_001642375.2. NCBI lineage: Eukaryota > Viridiplantae > Streptophyta > Magnoliopsida > Lamiales > Lamiaceae > Mentha > Mentha longifolia. The sequence goes on along the minus strand of CM038113.1, from coordinate 6,473,019 downwards.
TAAGCAAGTAATGTGGAGTAATAAAATTAAGAGGATTCTAAGATGATAGTAGAATTTGTTTCTGCAATGGGAAGACTGTGAGTGTGGTCTCCTTCGTAGGTGACGACAAGCATCGTCGGATCTTCCGCAGCTCTCTCTACGTGTTTCCGAGCTGGACATCCTCGTACGCTACTGCACTTGTAGTAACCCCTGTTCAACGTCACTCGACTTATTAGGGCTAACTCATTTAGAAGTATGTGATAAGTCTTGATATATATGACCGGGATAATTCATACCGTATATAATATTTTGTAGAAACCGATATAATTGAACGAAGGACTTACCACAATCCAGATTCCAAAACAGTTTTCAAACATTATTATGCAGCTGAATAAACCAAGTTGAATTTGAACGTTGAAATTAAATGATCAAAGTACGTATTTTAACATTCTAGACTCTCTCTACATACATAAAACCGGTCTGAATCAGTCACATCTATAAATTAAATCAGTGTTGTATTATTTCGATGGTTACTTAGAATCCCAATTTAGTATGGATCCGGATTACCAATCATTTTTTTTTACCTCTTCTTTTTTCTTTTTTAGATAAAGAATATAGTAAAAGAGGAATGGTTAAAACCTTGACATATCTTTCGAATAAAGGCTTATACCATTAAGATGTTCCTGAATAAACCACTAATTCCTTTTTCAAGTTAATGTGTTTTTTAGTTCAAGACTATTATACTCAACATCAAAGGAAGAGTTCTCAAAAAAAAAATAAAAAAAAAATAGAAAAGTAAAAGGAGGTTCTGGAATAAGCTTAATTTGAACTGACATGTTCTTAATTTGTACTCCCTCCATCTCAGCGAAAGTGAGGCGATTCTTGAATATATGTGAGGTATAAAATAATGCATCTCCTCACTTTCGCTGAGACAGAAGAAGTATATAAGAGCTTGTAATTTCTAAGAAGGTGTTTGACAAAATAACCTCATCAAAAAACTTATAAACTACAAAAATAAACTATAAGAACTTATAAGCTCTGTAAAAATAAGTTTCCTCATCCCAATTTATTTGTTACATCTTATAAGTTTTTCAAACATATTATAAACTTATGGTGCTTATAAGCTCTCTCAAAGAAGCTTAGTCAAACACTTCCTAGGAATCTTGTGTGACTATATTAGACCGTAATCGGTTTGATTCATTTGAAATTCATAGCATAGGTCAAAAGTTAGATTCAAATAGCATTAAATATCAATCAACTAAATTTGAATTTGAGTTTTGACCCGTTCCACAAATTTTGACTTAAAATTTTGACTTATGAGAGTTCTCCAAAATTAAGTGATAATGAAGTACTCTAATGGAGTATTATCTTATAGTAGTATTTCATATATAGGGAGTATTTTAGTGATGAGACTAGTATAATAGAATGAAGACCGTTGGTGAAAATTAATATTCCTTCCATCTCGTTTTTCGTTTTCATTATTTTACACTCACAGATACAATATTTAAGAAAAGCGTCAAGAAAAACGGGACGAGAAAATAATTACCTAGGATGTGGGGAACCTTTGATTGGCTTTTGACCGTATTTTCTCCACGAATAATCATCAGGTGGGATGTCGGATACTTTCATACTGATCGCCGGAACCATAACCACCCTCTTCACCTTCAACTTCCTAAAAATAGCAATACAATAACTAACCACAATTAATTAATTCATTAAACACCTTTTTTTTTATAATCTTTTTTTTTTTTTGAAAGTTTTTTTTTTTTTTTTGTATAATCAAAACCTAATTAAACTTGCACATATATATCCATAAATAAATGTAGCTACAAAGTATCAACGGTAATCAATATACCTCCTCTTACAGCGGCAGCGGCTGGAGGAGCCGCTGCACTTGCCCGAGGCGCCGTTCTCCGAGGAGGCGCACTTCCTCTTGAACGAAGAGGATGAAGAAAGCGGCGGCTTACCGGCGAAACTCTCGCCGCCGGTCGCCGACGAAACAAACGAGTTGAAGCTGATGGTCTTCGAAGCCGACTCCTTGAAATCCTCCGCAATCCTATGATAGTAATCCGGCAGCGGAACCTGCTGGATCGGAGTGGGGCAGTAGATTTTACTACAGCCGCCGTCTTCGGCCCGGGCCCCTTCGCCGTTGATATTCGAAGAATTGGGAGCTCTCCTGAACCGGGCGTGACCGGTTCGGGTCCGGTCCAGAAGAGAAATCACTTTCTTAAACTTATTCGCCGCGGCGCCGGCCACCGCCGCGTAATCCGCCCCCGCCGCAGCGGCGCCGCCGCCGGGAGAAGGAGAAAAGTGGTTCCGATTTGTAGAAGAGAGGAATCTGAGGAGCTTCTCGACGCTCTGCAGGCCGGAGGCAGCTTCTTCTTCCGATTGAGAAACAAAGCTGCTGTTTCTGCAGTTGGCCATAAGCTCCACGGCCATGGCCGCCGCTCTTTGATTTTTTTATAAATTTATATTTAATTTTAATTTTTGGATTGATGCATGAGAGACGATATAGGAATGGAGAAGGAAAGGAGGAAAGTGTGAAGGGAAAGGAATGATGATATATAATGGGGGGAG